>WHPX01000897.1:600000-973197 GCA_011057435.1 Actinia equina
CTGCTAGCAGGGTCTCCCGAGTTGGCGATTCTTGGCAGAGAAAAGAGTCGCCAACAAGGCAGACTTTGTTAGCAGGGAATGACAGCACATGATAATGATCAGTAGTTTGACCACCATTTGAAGCAGATAATGCTTTTAATGCTAGTGAATTTTGATCAGTTGATTGAAACCCAGCGATATGGAAATCAAATTCTAAATTCCTAATAATCAACCGACTATCCTGCAATCTGTAGTGTGCTGTAGGTGTTGATGAGTAAATAAATACCTTGAGCAGCGCCATCTTCATCAATGGTGGCTGACTGAGATCCTGATATGAAGCCAATCTCGCCGTTCATTAGATCGTTTCCTTCGATGGTTACGACTGCCCAGGACTGAATGATAATTGAAATGAAATAACATATTAACAACTAGATAAATCACAAAAAATTCTGCTCAGTCTCAGGTCGCCAATATCAGATCTTGGACTGACAAGCGTTTTTTTGAAATAGGTGTACAAATACACTAGTTACCTGTAAGTTGTCACTACTCGTTGCCAACCTTGCTCCTCCAGTAGCACCAGTAAGATATAAATACACCTTCTCGTCTGGTTCAGGCACCGAATCTTCCAGGATCGTTAACTGAATGGTTTTACTTTGTCCTCCAGCTGGGAAGGGGAAGGCACTCTGTGAAAACAAACACACAGGTCCCTTGTTTTAACAATAATACCAAGAAACAATTTATAGTATTTATATTCATTTACTCTTTTTTTTTATCAAGACGCAGACGCCTAGATATGGTAATTTATTTCAAATTTATGTAAAATTTCAGTCAAATCTCTGTAAAATTTTAGTCACATTTCTATTAAATTTTCAACGTCTGAGTTAGTAGTTTTTGATTGACGGAAGTAAAAAACCCATTCACATGTCTTGGGCTGTGTTGGTCGCGCAAGTATGAATAAGCTTAGTCCTCTTCGCTCCTTTGGGAACATAGCCCCATCACGAGTTTGAATAATATAAGGGTATAAAGGAAAACGAGAGATCCTTACACTGCTGATACGTTTGCTCGCTTCATATCTTTAATTAGTATAGAACTGACCTCAAAAGAGAAGGAAAAGTACCGAAAAACAAAGACATGGAACTGAAGCTGTTAAACCCCAACCAAGGCTTAAAACAATATATCCTCTTTCTTTACTCCAAAGAAGGCCTAACGTACAAACGACAGTTAACACGCCGGTGTTTAAGTTACTTCTCATTCACTATAGATATATACGATATATATCCCACAATACAAAGAAGGACATGATACTAACATCAAAGTTGACCGTGTTCTCCAGTTTGTTGTAGTCATTCCCAACTGTCGCATTAGCATCTTTTGGTCTTTTTGCCAGCTCATCTTTCAGTTCCTTTGGACTGACGTCTTTGTCCCAAGGTTCACCACCACCCACAGTACGAACAATCACCGATACTGCTCCGAGAGTGCCTCCTGTGCGCTGAATGATCAGTTCAACTTTCCGCGTGTTCCCGGATGTTGCATTCTCTGGTACTTTTATTAAAGTGTTCTTGAAACTGAAAACTCCGTTTGCATCGTCGTTGTCTTTAACGTTGACTAAGGCAGCAGTGTTAGTGCCAAGTCGAGGGGAATGACCTAGTAAATAAACAGGAATGTATATATATAATAAGCAAAGCCAAGAGAATATGAACTAGTACTGAAAATGACATTTGGGAATACAGACACTGACTTTCAAAGGGACTTAAAGAAAGTAAAATACAATAAAATAAAATGGAAAAAATGAAGAAAAGAGTTTTGATATTTGAGTTTTGAGAAAAGTAGCAAAGTAAAAATATTGCTTTTTAAGCAAAAGGATGGCGAAATCGCAAAAGTGTTTTGTCAGGGAGAGAAAACACTCCACCTTGCCTCACCAGGTGGCTGCAAATCTTTCATATATTATGAATTAGAATAGTATTGAAACCCATTGCTTACCCCCTGTCACTTCTGTAATGTTAATATAGTAGTATTGAAACCCCTTGCTTACCGTCTGTCACTTCTGTAATGTTAATATAGTAGCTATAGTCTCGTTGAGCGACGTCATTATCACGTGATGGTACAGTAAAATTCTTCGTGTATTCGCCATCGGCCATGTCGACCGTGCCAGTGACACCCTGTGCCGTGTAACGAACTTTGATGTTATCAAAGATGCTGAACAAACGAACCAGCCTTAACATCACCTGTAACAGAAACAAGATGAAGATATTTGGATTGTGATGGATTGAATTAAAGGTGTGTTGATCGCCTAATTATGAAAATCAGTCTACGACCGAGTGCAAAAATTAACAAATCGATCATAGATTTCCAATAGATGATGTCACCTATGTTTAATAAGAGGACAGTCAATTAAAATTTCTGAGCGATTTAATTTTTTTACAATAATTTAAAAAAACAAACATCTAAAGACAAGGAGAAAGTATAAAAGAAAACAGTTCAAGCGCACACTGGCTCCGTGTACGAGCGATTCTATACTCTTATAGATCATAGTTGTTAGCCAATCAGATTGCGAGAATACACTCTGTATTAAAAAATACTATCGATCTTACTTGTCCACCCTCGGTGACGACTTGGGATCGAGAATCTGGTGCAAACTCAACTACACCGCTGTATTCAATGACCGCCGTACGGTTAGATAATGATGTTGTAACATTGGCACCTCCAGGTACAGATGACGTAGCTGATTGTAGATGAATGGCGTACAATAGTGGACTGGTAGGTGAGGTATTTGGTATGGCCTGGCCAAAACAACAATAAGATGAAAAAGGTCGTTACACCATTTCAAGTTTAAAGAAATAACCAGTGTCTTTTTGAAATCGAAATATTTTCCTTATTCAAGACCCCTAACATGCTCAATTCAAGATCGATATCTGCTTGACTTAAGTCAGCCCAGAGATCGTTTTAGGGTTCCATTTGTGAGTTAGCCGCGCCCTGACTTTGATCAGCCCGGAGGTTGTTTCAGGTTTCGATCTGTGAGTTAGCCATGCCCTGACTTTGATTAGCCCAGTTGTTTCAAGGTTTCGATTAAATTCAATGTTTCATTAAGAAACCTAGGGATGCACATAAGGAATTCAATAAAACTATTGTATTACAGTGACGACTGTACCTTTACTGAGAAAGTCATGTTTCTCGTGTCTGGAGTAAAAACCAAGTCATTAGTTGTTGGTTCAATACGACCAGCAGTATATCCCGGTGGAGCAGAGTCATGTGGGTAGCCCATAGACCACGTGACAGTCACACTACCATAAAGACCTTGACGTACAACCATGATCGATGAAACTTGGTTATCTAGGCGGACAGAAAGGAGAATCCATCATATTTGCTTAACTCAACTAACGAAATCTTTCAATGTGCAGAGTTTAAAATTTATGCCGATAGTGTAGTGCTTAAAATGACTGTGAAAAATCAAGACGGTTGCCGGTCACGGATACGGCACTGACAATATCAAACGAGCCAATCATAACAGGAACCTCAAGCAAATCTTTACTAGGGGTGGCGATACGACCCGGGTTAGATTCCCGGGCTCGGTGTCGCGTGAGTAGAGTTGTTTGTTGATTCTCTCCTGTGCTTTATGTTTTTTTTCGGTTAGGTTAGGTTTTGCTAGATCCTTGCATGTTTGATGTAAAATAAATCACATAAACATTTACCATTTGCTGCGGTGAGTCTTGTTGAGCCGGCTGCAAAACTAAACAGCCCGTTAGCTGCCGTTTCTGGTACGGGAATGGTTGCTTGGAAGTCCGTGGACGACAGCCGTGGCCGTAAGAACGCTGAATCAAGACCTGTGAAATAAAAAACCAATGAGGCATCACATGGATAACATATTAATCATGTTGCACCTTTTGGTACAATTTATTATATAGATATCGATGAAATACCAGGTTTTCTCTAGTGTCGAAAACTTGATATCTTTCACTAGTGGAAGATACCATTTCTTACACACGTGAAGATATCGCTGTTGAATGGGCTTGCTATTTTAATAAAGAATTTTTGAGCTTTTGTTTTATTTAAGTTTCATCGATATCTATATCATAAACAGAACATTACATGGTCGCTTGGAGATACGAATTGTAT
This sequence comes from Actinia equina, assembly GCA_011057435.1. Classification (NCBI taxonomy): domain Eukaryota; kingdom Metazoa; phylum Cnidaria; class Anthozoa; order Actiniaria; family Actiniidae; genus Actinia; species Actinia equina. The sequence goes on from WHPX01000897.1 coordinate 604,093, forward strand.
CTTCTCGTGTTCAATTGATATCTCGCGAGTGAGCGCAGCGAAGGAGTGAGATATCTAAATTGAACACGAGAAGATAAATCTCCGCGCGCCCATGTAATGCCCTCTATATAATTCATAGCCCATACTTCACGGCTCCTCTGTCATCTTGAATACATTATGAGAATTAACATTGAAACGAGACGATTGGTGAGTCACATATTTTCAATCTAAACTTAACGGAAAAAATTGAAAAGGAAGCAGAAAGCATTTATAACATCTACCGAGACCACAGAATACACCATGATGTCTTAAAATCAAAAGTACGAGAAACAGCTCACTGTTTGCCTTGTTTTCATATTCATTGTCATTTTTCAATAATTGAGTATATGCAATGACGAACGCGGCCTTATATTAGGAATGATTTTCAAGAAGCACTTACCTTGACTGCTGGTGTATCGTGCTTTAGTCAGTGTAATCTTGAAAGAAGATCCGACTGCCAGAAATGCTGATAGCGCTACAAGTGTGCTCACCTAACAAGCATCATAAGTAAGTAACATACAGACTATCGTCTATGACAAAAACATCCTTGGGGGGAGGGGAGGGGGACAGAATTAAAAAAAAGAAAAAAAATTACAATCTTTTCCTCTTCCTTTTTAGTATTATCGAAAAACCCATCATTTAGTATTTTTATAAATCAATCTTTATAAATACAATATTTTTTGTTACCTCTGTTTTACCATCAGGAACCGTGACAGACCCACCAAGGTTGCCAGGATACCACGAGGAGTACGTGACACTGAAATCAATAGTCACGTCACCAAAGGTTCCACGGTCACGCTGAACTGTAATGTTTAATTTTCTTGATGAGGAAGACACAAGTATCCCCTGAGCACCTGACTTAAGCTTGAATACTCCATGAGGATCGTCATTGGCTCTAGAAGATTAACATATATGGTACTATCAAAAAAAGCAAGGGGCTGGTGACATAATAATAATAATAATAACAACAACTTTATTTAATGAGGGTGGCACTAAATAGTGTACTCTATACTAATAAACTTGTGGCCCTCAATATAAAACTACTAATATTTACAAATTTAAAATATAAATATATATTGTACTAATAACAACTATCAACACAAACTTATTAGAACATTGACTATAGTATAATAAAACATTACATCAAGATTAAAATGAACTATATAAAATATAAAATATATATAATAACAACTATCAACACAAAGTTATTAGAACATTGACTATAGTATAATAAAACATTACATCAACATTAAAATGAACTATATAAAATATAAAATATATATAATAACAACTATCAACACAAAGTTATTAGAACATTGACTATAGTATAATAAAACATTACATCAACATTAAAATGAACTATATATAAATTTAACTGTGAAGCTCAGCGACACTACGCTCACGCGGACGACGCAGCTGAACGTAAAATAACATACTTCAGCAACGTCGAAACGCCGCCCCATGAACACGACGCCGCCAAACTTCACAGCCAAATTAAACAGGAATCTATCTATATTATAAATGTAAAAGGGTAAAATTGAAAAGGAATAAAATGAAAAGAAAATTGCTTATGTAAAAGTCCTTTACTGCAAAAACTTGGATACAAATGTGGCAAAAAAGTCTGCTCTTCGAGAAATTTCCGGCGAAGAGCGCGTTTAAACGATTGAACAAGTTTCCAGTGATACGTTAAAGACCTTATTTAACGTCTTTGTTCAGCAAGTAACTGGTCTTGCTAGGAGCTGAAGGGGTGCACTTTATTAACCACCTATTAAAACTAGTTTACTCATCTGTCTGTGCCTGGCATGTATCAATGCTTATGACAATAAAAGCCAGCAAACACATGGTCACCATGTTGGATGAATCGAATACGACAGCATTTGGCCCATCCAACATGGTGGATATAAAATCACATAGGCCCCCAGAATATAACATACAAACCTTATTGTAATAGTGATATTTTGCTTGCTAGGAATCAGGTCTCCTCCGCCATCAACTCTATACAGCATGACTACAAATGTCTCATTCAGTTCTGGTTTGTCATCTCCCTTGATCTCGATGTTAAGAAATCTCTCCTTTATATTTGCAGGGAAGGTCAAGACATCTGAGGTGGAAGCTACATCCTCGGGATCTGCGCCGATGGTTCGCCAGTAAACCTGGGTGATTGGTAACGATAACATTTAATTTGATTGCGAATAAATTGATCACTGAAAATAAATCAACTGACAAATAAATGGTTGGACAGGTAAATTGATGGATAATTGTGGATAGATGAATGAATGGAAGTAGAGGGATAGAGAAAGGGATGGATTGATTGATGGATGGATGGCAGGACGTATAAATGGACAGATGGATATATGGATGAGTGGATGGAGGGAAGTTTGGGTGGATAGAGGGAGGGAGGGAGGGAGGGACGATGATTTTATTCTATTCAATCTCTCCCTGACATGCCGTACTTTTGCTTCTGAGCATTTTTAAAAAGTTTTTTTTACACCGAATTCGCTTACTTCGAAGTTCATAGTAAACTGATAACTGGTTCATGGTACAATAGTCTGTGTCAATAAATTGCAGGCGTTCCTCGCTGGTTCTGTGACGGAGACTGGGGACGGAGTTAAAGATCCAACGAGTAAGGTCTGCAATGCAGGCTACCGCACGATCCTTCGCACCACGTGTGTTTTTGCCATTCCTCTAGCTTTCCACCTCTAAGAGGCGGTTCTCGTTTACTTTAAGTTTTAACATTGCTCCGCTTTCACTCCCTTTAATGGACTAAAACGAATCCCATAGCCAAGTCAGTTAGCTCACATACCTTTACTTCTCCTTGATCACCTACTGTTCTTTCTACCTTAAGGTTAATAATAAGGCTGAGGTCAGGCTCGTTAAAGACCTTCGCTGAAGTATCTTTGAATGAGAATTTTCCATTGGGGAAGCCATATTTGAGGACAGTGATGGTGATGTTGGATTGGACATTGTCAAGTGTAGCACCACCGGTTATGTCACTCAAATAAAGAAGAAAGATTTCTTGTGGCTCGGGTTCTGTCGAAATAAAATTATATAACCAATCGATAAATGTTCGTCATAATGGTTAGAGCTGTGCTCTGATGTGTCATACATGGACTGTATAGCGGCTGCCAAAGGTGCCTTCACATGCTTTGAGTTCGACGCGGTGCCCAACCAACTGAGCTAAGAACGAAGCGGTAACTTATAGTAGACTTATATTCTGCTTTTTCACTAGACTGTAAAATAACCAAGGGTTTGTATTCGGTTGTACATAGGCTACGACTTAAACCTCTTGACTTTAGCCTGGTATTTATGATTTCAGTCATCAGAATATCAGAATTGGAAAGGCAGGCAGTAGGTCGCTTTGCCGGTCGGTCGATCAGCGAGTAGACACGCCAAGTCGGCCATAATGTTTGTTCGTCGGTGAAACGGTCACCCATTCTACATTCTTTTTTGTCCTTTTCCTCTTTCCTTTCCCCTATTTAGTATAGCATTGCTTATAAACCATCTCTACGAACAAACAAGATATTTTACATACTTTTATACGCATCAAGTTTGAGGTCCAAGTATTGGGTGGATCCTTCACCATCAGCAAAGTTGAGACGACCATCAAAACTAGAGCTGGTAAAATCATCAGACAAAGGTCCACTTGTCGGTTCTATTCTTATCACTTGCCACTTAACCTGGATATAAATAAATAAGACCCTTTAATAGACAAATGAGCTTCTTCTTTCCTCACTAGCAGGTATCGTATAATGAGTGTCTTGGTCTCGATTTCAATGTCTTTCTAAAAACAATCCACTCCCTGTAGGGAGCTCCTCTAAAGACACTCAACTCACATGCTATTTTTACAGTCTGGGAGGAAAACTGGAGTGGCAAGGTAGAGAACGGCATATCAAACAAACACAACCCACATGTAGGGTTCAGACTAGCATCGAAGAAGCGACTAAAGGGGTGAAATATTACTGAGCTTTACTAGGTTTCAATCAGCTGACGAAAGTCTTTGAATCTCATTATCTGTTCCGAATGGTGGTCAATGTGCTGTCAGCCAGGAAGAATTCTATTGCAAACTTGTAATGCAGCTGATGAATGAGATTCGCATGAAGCAGCAAGTGGCGCCAAGTTAGATACTGCAAAATATTTTCAAAAGGTATTGCCCCAGTTTTCATAATCTAGACGCAAGGGTATTTGGCTTCTATAAATCAAAAAACAACTTTTGTTGAGACTGTTGAGAAAATTTGATAAGTAAGAACCAAGAGACCCAGACGTCTAGCTAGGTCTCTGGTCAAAGGTTGCATGATTATAAAAAAAATATGTAAGTCTCGTGAACAATTGTGTTGGATCGTTACAAACGCGGGAATACGATAGCTGATTGGATTGTTTCCCCAAAAACAACCTACCGATATAGCTCCCTGTGTACCATCTGTTCTAGATACACCAAACTTCAGGGTTCGTGTAGTATTAGGGTTAGGCAGCCGAAGATCAGTACTGTTCACAAACCCCACAAGACCGTACGGATTATCACTCGTGAGGATGTTGATGTTAATCGAACGTATCGAGCCTAGGACCGCTCCGCCTGACACTGAATCCAACAAAACTGAAAACGTTTCACGGTGCTCGGGTTTAGAGTCATCGATGATCGGGATGGTTATGTTGGCTGTCGTCTGGTGTTCGTCGAACGTAACTGAGCCCTTTGATTGGTTGTAATCTTCGCCGAAAGTAGCCGTGCCGTTGAGGACGATAAAGTGGACGACGACTCTCCCAAGGGCGCCACCTGGAAAAAAATAGCACTTTTTTGATCAGAATTATTTACGCACACGAGGAAGAAAAAAAATGATAAAGGGAGACGGCCAAACAACACAGAGAAGAAGGAAGGAAGGAAAAGTAATAAGTAGACGAGTCTTTACTGAACAAGTCTATGTTAAGGCTGATTTACATGCACGATACGATTTTTCCTCACAACTATCGCGCGCCACATACGGAGGACCTTTTTGCCTAAATCCACAGTAAAACTTGCTTAGGACTATAAATGGCTGCTACAACTTGGCGTAAGCATGTTGCTGGCGACAGTTGTGAGAAAAAGTCCTACTGTGTAAATCAGCATTTGGTGCGGTCTTCTACTTACCAACACGTTCCAATTCTATCACCACCTGTTTGTCCTTTTCTCGAACATCTTTGGTCGATTCCATCAACTGAATGACCCCATTTGCCTTATCATTCTTTTCAATGGTGATCTTTACGCTACTGTTTGTACCAATCCTCGGTGGTTGATCTGGTCTGAGGCCTCCGAAAATGCTATAATTCATGGGGCGAGTTGGCAAAAGGGTCACGTGTTCGAGTCGAACCAATAGCTCTTCTTCTAGTTCTGGTTCGCTGTCATTTTTAATCTTAATGAAGATTTGTTTATTCTCATCTTTGTCGGCAAAATTGATGGCTGGAAGAAAAAGGACACGATGGTAAAACAGAGCACAAGTAACACGAATCGAACACATTCAAAATATTCAAGAAAAATGATAAGGCTGATTAATCCAAAGGCCTTTTTGAATTCAAACTCCCTCATGTTTTATTATTTTCAACGCAAGGATTTTAGACCCATTTTAGACCACGTGTCACACTCTTGGGAATAAGATTCTTTGTTCGAGTGGGATCCATATTCGTGTATCTTCTCATGTGCAACCGTTAAACAAAGAAATAACACTCTAGGGAATGACACATGGACTTGAATGGGAAAAGTCTATTTGTTGTATACTTACAGTAACTATATACTTCGTAGTCCTTGCCAGCAGTAGCTGTAGATGACGTCACCGTCAAATTGACAGCAACATGGCCAAAGCGTCCTTGTTTTCGCGTGACTGTGAGATTAACGTAATGGTCGTGCTCAGAGACATTGCGTATGAGAGGAGGGTTGAATATGAACACTCCATAAGGATCGTCACTAGCGGCAACATTGATGATTGACTGGAGAGTTTCCTGGCCAGCGAAGTCGGCACCACCATCGATTTTGATTTTAAACAAATATGATGCGAATTCCTCTGAAACGGAATCTTGCTTAACCTATAAGAACAATTAACATTAATTTACTATGATCGTTATCATCCATCGCTACCGCCACCGCCACCGACGCCGCCAAAAATCCGAGTTGAATTGGCATTGCAGTAATAATAATTATGCCGGATTTTAAAAAAAATACTGCTTAATTATTATTCTACATTACATCACATTACATAGTATTACGATATAAGAAAATTATGCCGGATTGACGATCGTTGATGCTAGTCGGCAAACGAAACATACAACGATAATGGAAGTAATATTCATTAGAGTATTTTATTGCTCCTCTGTATGGTCAAATATCTTCAAGCAAAATATATCTAAGTTGCAGAAGGTGCACAATTTTGCATGAATAGTCTGCATGAATAGTCACGTGCACCATGAAATATCATAGCTTATATTAATAAGATATAACAGATGTTGATGTCTGTTTATCTAATAAGTCACACGATTGATCTGATGAAGAAGGCCTGTACACTTTGAGACTACTTAAGTAATGTCTCTTAAGTTCAAGAAGCGTGCAGAAATACACCAACATCAAGTTTGCAGTGCATTGTGGGACTGTTTTAGATTACACATTTCAAAGATGGCGCCTATTTCGTCCCACAATGTATCTTAATACAAACTCGACCCAGTTTTTTACCTTGTAATGGGTAATATCGCCAACAACATGGACTAACACTATTCTCATACTAATAGTCATTAATGATACCTGTATCACGACTGATATGCTCTTCACTCCCGTGGTAAATTCCACTTGTCCACGCGTAGCATTGAATGTATCAGCTGGTGACGAGCTTGATGCATTAAGAGTCGTTATTTCCCATTTTACTGGAGCTTTACCGATCTGACCAACACTGCGCAGAATCCTGTTGATACAGAATAAGATACCCTTTCAACATGCGAAATGACAAACTTGAAGCACCTAACTAAAGTGCAAGAATGTTGTCTTTTAAAATGACAGAATTATAAACAAGCAAACGAACGAACAAATACACATGTTAACAAGCAAGCAAGGTAACAAAAAGTAAACAAACAAACAAAGAAGTATACAAACAAACAAACGAACAAGTGAATAAGCAAACAAACATACAAAAAATAAAACAAGCAAACAAAAAGTGAACAAGCAAGCAAACAAACAAAAAAGTATACAAACAAACAAACGAATAAGTGAATAAGCAAACAAACAAACAAAAAGTAAAACAAGCAAACAAACAAATAAGTATACAAACAAACAAACGAATAAGTGAATAAGCAAACAAACAAACAAAAAGTAAACAAGCAAGCAAACAAATAAGTATACACATAAACAAACGAATAAGTGAATAAGCAAACAAACAAACAAAAAGTAAACAAGCAAGCAAACAAATAAGTATATAAGCAAACAAACGAATAAGTGAATAAGCAAACAAACAAAAAAAGTAAACAAGCAAGCAAACAAATAAGTATACAAACAAACAAACGAATAAGTGAATAAGCAAGCAAACAAACAAAAAGTAAACAAGCAAGCAAACAAATAAGTAGACAAACAAACAAACAGCTAAAGGCAAAAGCAAACAAACAAGGCACTAAAGAGACAGCCCTGCAAACACACAATTGGACAAACAAACCAATAAAAAACCAACCTTATTTCGAAGACTCCATTATAACCAGCAGATGGTTCACCCACAAGTAAGTCTCTTGATGACGGGTCAATCGAGATGATTCCTTCAGCTTTGTCATTAGCAGGAACAACTACATCTACTGTCTTGTGGGAAGCATTGATTTTTGCATCATTATTGACTGTTTCAAGGATACATGTGTATTTTTGTGGTGGTTCAGGAACAGAATCATTGATTGCAAGCAACACGATTTCCTTCGTGCGGTCACCCTGTGGAATGAAAAGGATCAAAATTATAGGTCCGGCTAACTCACAGATCGAACCCTTAAACAACCTCTAGGCTGATCTAAGTCATGGCACGGCTAACTCACAGATCGAACCCTGAAACAACCTCTGGGATGATGTAAGTCAGGGCACGTCTAACTCACAGATCGAACCCTGAAACAACCTCTAGGCTAATCTAAGTCATGGCACGGCTAACTCACAGATTGAACCCTCAAACAACCTCTAGGCTAATCTAAGTCATGACACGGCTAACTCACAGATAGAATCCTTAAACAACCTCTAGGCTGATGAACGTCAGGACACGGCCGGCTAACCCACAGATCGAACCCTTAAACAACCTCTGGGCTTATCAATTTCAGGGCACGGTTAGCATAATTGATGGAATATAGCGTGGTAGGAGAGTAGAAATCATGGAAAAAATAAGACAATACCTCTTCGAACGTCAATGTGCCGTTATATGGAGAGATCTGTGACGCAGCATTTGGTGACATACTCCAGGTAACATGGACCTCTCTGAATGCACCACCAAGTCTCTGGACCTCGAGGCGAACCGTCGTACCTTCACCGACAATAGTTCTAGACACTGTAAACCTGAAAATAATGAAGACAATGAGGTCCCTGAAACAGATGGACGAGAGGCGACCATAGCAACATCTAGGAAGGGGAGTTGTTGGTACATATTCTCTACTTCACGCGTAACATTACTGGTTGGTCAGGTTGTGCAAGGGAGTGTAAAGTCAATGGGAGAGCAAAACATATGAAATAATAAAGATAACTAGGATAATTACCCAAATACGCCGTAAGGATTATCGTTAGCTTTGATCACTACATCAACTCTACTCTTGGATCCAATCTTAACTCCATTGATTGGTCGTTCTATTGACACATAAAACGCCTCGTCCACTTCAGGTATCCCATCATCAACCACTGTAATATTGATGACTTTAGATGTTTCCCCATCCCTGAAGTAGACTGTTCCATCTGTTGGATGGAAGTCCGAACTACTTGCAGGCGATATTGATCCAATAGTACGCGGTCTGACCGTATAATATAACCCTACTTCCCCAGCTGCACTTCCTGTACGTAAGACCTTCAAGCATCACCGTCGACCCTTCTGAGGTTTCAATTTGAGAGTCAGACACATTCAAGTTCAATTCACCCAGGGATTCATTGATTTTTGATATCACAACCTCAAGTAGCCTCGTTTGAAAGTCGACACGAGGAGAGTTGGTAACTAGTGGAGTTGTTGGAGAGCCTGGAGCGAGAGTGACTGCTGTAATGTTGACATAAAATAGATGGTTTTGCGAAGAAAGGTTTCCCTACCGAATAAAACATAAATAACGCATGAGAACAAGAAGATCATCATGAGTTCGTTAGTGTATTAAGAGCAATTCTAAGGAATAGACCTTTTTGAACGAATTGTTTTCACATTTCAAACCACAATTTCACAAAAGTGTTGATAATCAAATAAGAAAACAAAGCTCAAGGGAATGGCACGTGAAATGGGTAAAAGCTACTAACTGTAACGGGGACTTCTCTTGGTATAAGCTTAAAGGGAACCCTATCTTACACTCTTACAAAAACTTACATGGAGAATCTCGAACATGATATGGGTCGAGTTGACTCCATCAGGGATAACAATCGTGTCATGTTGCGCTACGAAGTCGACCCCGGCAACAGCCGCTTGCTCGTTGCCATGCAACCCTCCTAGCGGCTGCAACGTCTGGTACGACACAACCACGCCTCCTATCAGCCCTCCTTGCCTCGTGATCGTCAAAGCAATGCTCTTATTGGTTGGTTTGGCTTCCTGTGACAGATACAAGATACTTGACCAGCCTATAACACCATGGGGTTCATCGTTGCCAGGGATTATTAGCGTTGCTAAGGCACGTGCTGTGTTGATGAGAGCTCCACGGCCTGGTTCAGAGGATCCTGTCTCATTCAGTCCAATGAGTCTGGGGGCCAAAAAAGAATTATTTGTTCAAATTAGCAGATTCGGACTATGGAACCAAATATAGGTACGCTATGCATGTACACAATAATAATTCCTTCTTCCCTTTGAGTACCATATGAAGAATATTTTATACAATACATGAAGTACCTACAGAGAACAAGTCTAAACAAGTGAAATTTCAAAGAAAAAATTGTAAACGAGAAATATCACTCGTCCTTAAATATGTATGTGTAACTTTTTCAAATTCAGTTTTGTTTATGAGTGTGGTAGAAATATTATCTATCTTTATAAGCCAGTAAAAGCGCAGCTCTCATAAACATTTACAAAACAAACTCAAGATACCCATAACGACCGCCGAAGGCAGGAGCACCTAGCGGGATTCGGGAGCAGGCCTTACAGAAAGTGTTTTTAAACTAAAACAATTTGAAGTGCGATTTATGGTGTTTTGAGGGCATCTACAACATATTTTGTAGCATTGGCTATTGATATTTTGAATAGAAAACGAGTAATTCAAAAAATGGCGGCAAAATTATTCGGGGGGAGGGGGGAGGGGGAGAACTTCATAACAAAGCTCACATGAGGATTAAGTCACCTGATTTGAACTTGTTCGTCCAGCTCGGGTACATCGTCTTGGTGTACTGTCAAAGATATGTTTCGAGTCTTTTCTCCATTCTCAAACACAAGAGCTCCCGTTACAGGAGTAACCTCACCAGGGCTGAAGCTACCCGTTACATTCCATAATATCACCACACGACCAAATTGCCCGACTTCCCTAACAACTTCAAAAGAGACTAGAGTGTCTTGTTTTAATTCAGGTTGGACTTTCTTCAGCGACGCATCACTAAATCCCACTCTGCCATGAGCGTTGTCATTGGATAATATCGTGACAGTCAATTGTTTGTTTGGACCAATCACAGCCTTTCCTGATGCATTACTCAGAAGAATGGAAAATGTTTCGTCTTTTTCGGGTGTCGTGTCTTGAAGGATGGAAAAGTCTAGTTCAAGGTCTGTTTGTCCATTCTCGAAGGCTAGTTGTCCTTTCCTGTTTCAATATATGAGAATTTATATAATAAATAAAATATTTATAAAATACACATGTTAGCTACATGATTTCTGAGTGAATTGATACTACGTAATTAAAGAATCGAACTGTAGATCAGTGGATAAGCCTTCACAGTTTTTCAATTGTAATCGCTTATAGCACAAACACGAATCATCGACAACCTCACGTTTCCGACGTCATTAAAAAAACGTAATTGACTTTCACTAAAATCTACTTTGAAACGACGGAAATTCGGCACGTGGTACAGTCGTTCTATTAGCATGCATCAAATATTTATGATTGCCGTCAGGCCGTCCGTGCAGGGTTTTGGTGGACGTCAATCAAGGCGCTGCCATTCCAAAAGAACGTGCCCTTGAAAACTCTTTGTTTCCTGACAATGTCATTGAAGCATGTTAATTGACGTACTATGTCTAGAAAAATCTTCGTACCTTGGTATGAAGTCCGCCTGTGGTGATAGTTTCACGGGAACAAGGACACGAGAGACGGAAATACCACTGGCTGCAGTAACTAGCATCTGTAACTCACCAGCGAATGGGTCATTGATGATTACAGGTTGTACACTGGACGTACCCGTTAATGTGACGTTCTGTCGATTGAAGTAATATGCTCGGTTAGAGCAACAGTATGTATGTCAAGAATATACAGCGCATAAATTCAATGGACTGCTTCGACGGTACGGCGGCCATCTTGGACCGCAAGGCATTATGGGCCGTCGAGGGGGGCAAATGAAGCTTTAACAGCTCTTCCCAAGAGAATACCAGGAAAGATGTATAAAGACGGCACGTCGATTGACGCCACATCGTCAAAGTAGTCCATTCCATTTTCCGGGTTCCTTTACTTTCGCTATGACACACTGATTATGAATTATATCAACAACAGTATTGATTATAAAAATATGATCTCAAGAATACATAATTACATACCAGTTGTAAGACGAATGAATTAGACGGAGAATCCCATGAATAAATCTTCAGCTGGTCAGTTCCATCCAATATAGACAAACGAACTGTAACAGAATTCAAAGAAGAAGTTAAACACGAAGTAATAGTAACTGGAAATATGTTATGTAATGAAATCTTCAAACCATGTCCCCCTTCTCCCTCTCTCTTATGTATCCATCTTGGAACTCTATCACTCATTCAATGAAAAAAATTAGAAATGAAGAAAGATAAAGATAAATAAATAAATACATTTTTACTGTTGCAAAGCTGGTCTTCACTATTTCAAAGTGAAAAGAATGTGTGCTACCGATGACAGACAGTAGCTTGCATTCATTCCTTACTTAGTTTTATGCCAATGGAGTAATGACGTTAGTGCTCTCATCTGAACGATGGGAGCACTACGCGAGGTGATGAAGTTATGTTAACATAGATACCGCAATATATGAATGTAAAAACTGCACGGACGTGCCGTGCCATGATCGTAAGGGTTCCGCATTCGTGCATGTAAAAGTAGTAATATCGGTACTCTATGATTGGTTCATCGGAAGTCACCAATGCCGTACTGTGTCCGTGCCGTGTAACAGTTATACGGAATGTACTCTACGCTTACCGTTACAAATCATACCTTTGCTGTTGTAGCTGTATGTTTTAGCAGACTTCACGTCCACGGTTGGGATGCTCTGCATCGACGTGAAGCTACCACTTATCGACCATTTATGGACTGCAACGCCTCCCTTAGTGTTCGCGAACACCAAGAAATGTTCCCCACCTTGTTCAAAATACTCAACATCTATTGGTGCCTTGGTAGAAATCTCCTGTTTCAACGCGAACTGATTGCCGTTCCATGTGAAGACGAGGGAATCGGTGTCGAAGGTGTTGCCAACACTGTCATAGAAGTTAGAGACAGCTAACATTAGGATTCCATTGATGGTAAAAACAGCAAGACCAGATGCTTTACGGGTTTGCTCAACAAGATTGGAATGGTCTTTGAAGAATCCGTCTTGCAAATTGTACACCTGAAGCAATAAGGATTATCCAAAAAAAAAAAAATGAAAAACAGAAAAAATGAAAAATTGATAACTAGAAAATGAATAACTGAAAGAAGTCTATAGTCAAACCAAACTTCTAAATATATATATATATATATATATAAATAAAGAATCAAATGCGAAAATAGAAAGTACAAAAATGAAAGAGACATTAACATAAATTCAATACAAGAACCCATGGGACAGTGCATTTTATCAAGAGATATATTTCTAAGATGGCGTCTCTCGAGTAACCTAAGATGGTCCCATAATGCTCTACAATCACAAATTTAACCTGATTCCTTTCTAAGGCTTATACACAGGGGACGCCACACCTCTAGCTCTCTGCCCGACATCAGAATGGCTAATACATATTACATATATCACTTATAAGGGGTATTTAATGCAGCAAGGAGGCCTCTAGAAAACAAGGGCTGTTTTTGATAGTCCCTATTCTTGAGTTGTGTATTAATGAATAAAAACACAGTATTCAAGAAAACGGCAAGGTATTCTTAAATAATTGAAAGAGTTCGACTGGGAGCTGAATGTGAAGAAAGATAGGACAAATTTGAAACAAGCTGCATTTGCTACTAAAATCTTTAATGGTCGTGTGGTATAAAATCGGGCAATATTATTGCACCGACTAAAAGGACTAAACAAGCGTTTATTACCTTTGAATCCAGCTTTGTTTCTCCAGCATTATTCTTTTTGTTTGCAATAACGAGATACAGCTGATGGTTGTTGCTGAAAAACTTCACGTCAGAAGCGCCCTGGGTTGATATGTTCTGTACAAGTGTGAGGTGATAATCTCTATCTAATCGATACACACTCGACTTTGTCTCGGTTCGTCCTTCTTCTCCGTAGTTAGCAACCGCTAGATACGTTGAACCGTTATAGGTGAATGAATCGCAATTAACTGCACCATCACTTGGTATTGACTAAGATAAAAAAGTAGTAAGAATAAATAATAAAAAATTGGATAATAATAAAAAATATTAAATTAATAATGGTCCCTCGTATCAAAGATTGGCCCATTGTTCGGTTGCAATTTCGAAGTGCGAATTTTGAATAAATTATCAAGTGCCAATATTCCAAAAGCCGATTCTTACCCGAAGGAGTTCTGCCGTCGGATGATCGGGCATCCAAAAACTGACCACTTGAAAGTTATGCGTTTACATATTTATTTAAAAAAATGTGATTATTTAGGAAATAATTCGCATGAGACTTTAAATGTAGCAGGCTAAAGTGTTTCAGACTGACATTAATCTTTCCGGTACGAGTTAATTATTATAATAAATAAATTTGCAGTACCTGGAGTTTCGTGTAGACACCCTGCCAACGATACAACGCTGACCCAGAAAAGCCATTCACATCACTACTGCTGTTACTTGCAAGCACCAGAAAATCGACACCATAGGCACTAAAACTGTACCAGCTTATAGCACCTGTGGTTTTGAGGCCCTGTATGGTGTCAAAGTGCACCACATCACCCGAAGTAGATACAGCAGTGTTTGGTACTGTCTCATAATCAACTGTGATGCGACCAAAGTTTCCCTTTCTACGCGAGACTTTAGCTTTTACAATCTTTGTAAACTCTTCGACATTGACAGTACTTGCAGATGAAGAGACGGACGTTATCTCTAGTTCACCATAAGGGTAGTCATTCTCAGATACTGTTAGAAAAGCTTGATAGGGTGAATCGACCCGTCCACCATCACCTGAAAAATATTTAGAAACGGGATCAGCTCCTGGAATCGATCGTGGTCTTTGTTCTTCGGTTTTCTTCCCTCCAAAAATTTAATTTTCAAATTTCAACAGACTTTAAAGCTTTTTATGCAAGTTGCCCATTTCACATTGCCGACATTCCGAAAATTCCATTGAGAATTCTTCTTTTATGACGAACGTGTTAAAATATTTAAACATGAAAGAATCAACTCCCAAGAGTGGAATCACACGGTCTGAAATGTGCATAACAAAGAACGAAGCTAAGAAGATCTATAGTGTGCAACAATGTGACTGAAAATCCCTTGACATATGAATAACAATGAAGCAGCCGCCATGTTGGTTGATCTAACAAGAAGCTAATGAGGAATGCTTTGTTATCGTCAACCAAGATGGCGGCAATGACGTAACATGCGTCTGCTCTATTCGCGTCTAAATGTCCCCGGATTGAAAGAAGGGGGGGGAGGGGGGAGGAGAGTATGTCCCCTACATTCACCTTGACATTCAATCGCGAAACGAGAGCCACAGGTACGTTAGACACTGGTCATTAGGGACCGTTCACATTTTTATCTGAGAGGGTATGGCTGATAAAATAGAAAAAGTACATAATTTCTCCAAACCCCATTGGTATGCTCAATTTTTCGGGACGCCCTATCTCCTTCCAACATTTTTCGGGACGCCCTATCTCCTTCCAACATTTTTCGGGACGCCCTATCTCCTTCCAACATTTTTCGGGACGCCCTATCTCCTTCCAACATTTTTCGGGACGCCCTATCTCCTTCCAACATTTTTCGGGACGCCCTATCTCCTTCCAACATTTTTCGGGACGCCCTATCTCCTTCCAACATTTTTCGGGACGCCCTATCTCCTTCCAACATTTTTTCGGGACGCCCTATCTCCTTCCAACATTTTTCGGGACGCCCTATCTCCTTCCAACATTTTTCGGGACGCCCTATCTCCTTCCAACATTTTTCGGGACGCCCTATCTCCTTCCAACATTTTTCGGGACGCCCTATCTCCTTCCAACATTTTTCGGGACGCCCTATCTCCTTCCAACATTTTTCGGGACGCCCTATCTCCTTCCAACATTTCGAAGGCCCTACTTCATATAAATCATCAATTATTTCAAGACCCCTTTTTTGCAATTTGTCTCTAAAATCTAATGGTCCCCCATTTTCTCAAAAATCCAAAAAATGATAATAATCCTTTTATGAATAATGAATGACTCCTTAATGTTACCATAGAAAACGAAAGGCGAGTTATCTATTCCTTCTTTGTACTAACAAAAGCTTCTTCCGTTATGGTTAAACCTTAATGCGCTTACCGGACACTATAGACAATTCAATGACAAAGACTTCGTCTTTCTCAGGATGGGAATCCAGCAGACTGTTGATGGTAAATTCTCTTTCATCTCTTCCCTCTTTGAACTCCATTGTACCATTAATAGGGCTAACATCCAGTGATGCTGAACTATTAACCACCCGCCAACCAACCACAACAGTTCCAAGGGTGGCTATCTTACGGACAACCTTAAACGTAGCACTTGTCGTTGCTCCATTACCAGGCTCAGATATCGTTTTCTCTATTTTGTCAAAACTGAAAACACCTCGAGCGTCATCGCTGTGCCAAATGCAAATTTTTGTGGTTTCGTAGCCATATCGTATTGGGCTGTCAACCTTTTTCAAATTGACTGTAAAGCACTTGTTATCCTCTGGTATGGAATTTTCTATCGTATAAATAGTGATGTTTTGATCTCGTTGGCGATCGTAGAATTTCAGAGTGCTACGTGGCGGAGTGTATGCTGGAATATAGAAGTCTGTATTTCTCTCGGCTGTTTTGCTGTTTTCAACGTAATATTCGACACTGATGTTTCCCAGGGTTCCTTGGGTTCGTTCAACAATGACGTCAAATGATCCAGTGCTTTCATTGACGTAATAACTAAAAATAGAGAATAATCAATATTTGTATTTAAACGAGAGGGAGGGAGGGAGGAAGGAGGGAGGGAGGGAGGAAGGAAGAGAGGGATAGAAGGAAGGAGGGAAGGAAGGAAGGAAGGAAGGAAGGAAGGAAGGAAGGAAGGAAGGAAGGAAGGAAGGAAAGAATGAAGGAAGGAAGGAAGGAAGGAAGGAAGAAAGGAGGGAAGGAGGGAAGGAAAGAAGGAAGGAAGAAAAGAAGGAAGAGAGAAAGAGAGAAAGAAAAAAAAGGACGAAGGAATGAAAGAAAGAAGGAAGAACAAATGAAAGGGAAAAAAAGGAGGGAAGAAGGAAAGAAAGGAAGAAGAAGAGGAGAAAGGAAGAGGAAAAAGGAAGCGCTGACATATATTACTTCAATACAAAGCATATAATTTTGCAATTTTGTTGTTTAAGTTGTGCATGACCTAAATAGGGGAGAGCGGTAGTATCAGTCTCTCTGGCCATTCATTCCTTACCTTATCTTGTTAAAGCCAAGAACTCCGTTCGGATTATCATTACTATTGATGACCACAAGAGCTGTTCTGTTCTGACCAACACGAGGAACACCACCACTAGTATTATAAGGATTATCCAACAGCTTAACCCCAGTAATATTCACAATAAACACTTCATCAAGTTCTGGCAGGTTTTCATTGATGATATGCACTGGGATTTCACCCATGCTATGCCCATTCACTATATCGATAAAGCTATTGGTTGCAGTAAAGTCAAAGCCTGATACAGCTAGTTTCTGGTCAGTCGTGATGTCCGTGGTGCTGGCATTTTGGATTTGATAGTATACTCTGATCGAACCTGAAATTTAAAAATTAACATATTTAGTTTGGAGTAAAATATTTCTCAGTTGAACAGCGAGTCTTAGAATCTATCCTCGCGGGGCTAATCTTGGCGTTCATGATTTCTAATTCAAAAACTAAGGTTCTTATTCTTAGGCCATGGCAAGTATTGATGCACAGCAGAGGCAATTATCAATAGGCCCTTCAAGCAACACCATATAAGTCATGATCACAATGGACCATGTTTGCTATCTTAGGAAAGGTCTACGCATATACCCATTGGTAATGTTTCTGCGAAGTGCATATGGTCTGGACGTCTGGGTTTTGGCTTCTGCCAATATGAAATTTACTCGCGATTAGAGATGCCTCGGTCGCAGAAACACGAAAAGTGCTCTAAAGTTGTTGACACACGATGCTGTGACTTCATCGCAACGTTGCATAAAAAAGGCTCTTTTTGGGGTGTCACACGGTGCGATGTAGCATGCGACGTCGTAGAAGTAGAAATTACTCGCATTACGTCGCATGCAACCTCACACCGTGTGTCCGCACCATAACACATTCTATAACCACTTACCAATTGTACCAAAAAGCCTTGTCACAATGAGAGTCACATTGTTGTCTTCATCGGTTCGCAATATTCGAGAGCTTAGTTTGAACTCTACCACTCCATGTGGCTCGTCACTGGCCTGTATGGAGATAGTTGCTGTCGTCTGGTCTGGGTTCAGGATGGCTGCTCCAGAATCTGCTATCTCGTATGTCTTAATACTTGTTAATTCGACAGTGAAAACCTCGTTTGGTTCGGGCTTGGCATCTGCCGTCACTTGGAAAGTAATGTTTGCTGCTGTTTGATACTGAAAAAAATTGGGGCAAGTTGTTGGAAAATTGACAAGAAAATTGTCATTTTCGATTTACGATTGCGCACAAGAGGGCATACGAATACACTCAAGCGGAGTATCTCATTTTCAAAAAAAACACGTCATCGACTGAAACAGGAAAACATAACGCACAGGGTAAAGAAGTCTGTTCAATCGAATTCAACTAATTTTTACATTACTATAAATCTAGCTTACCTGGGAAAAAGTCAGGTTACCACTAAAAGGGTCAAAGTCACGTGAAGCATTTCCACCACTGATAACCCACGATACAGTAACCCGGCCTGCAGCGGGGCTTGACCTCTCCACCAAAAGTGACACATTAGTTCCTTCCTTAGCAACCACTGACTGAGCCTCTCTGTTGAATCCAACCTTACCAGCCACCACATCATTGGCACTGATAACTATTGTCAAGTTATTTCCAAGACCGCTCGTCACTTTAGCGCCGTTAGTAGGATTGACCAGCACAATGACAATCGCTTCGTCTGGTTCTGGTTTATTGTCGTCTAGTATTTCGATAGTTGCTGTTTTTTCAGTGTCGCCGGGATGAAATGTAAATATGGCCCCATCGCCGTTGTAATCGGTTCCCTTGGTTGCATTACTTGTAGAAGATATTTCCCATTCAACATTCACTTTACCAATTGTGCCTTTGTCAATAAAAAAAGTTAGAACTTTCGTATAATAAAGGATAACAATCTGAATAGAATTGATGATGATGGTGCGAAGTTCATGTCAATAACATCAGTAAGGATAACGATGGCAACAATAATGCTGGCATGTCAAAGTGTAGAATAATTTCTCTGCTATAATGAGAATGATGCAAGGACTACAATTGGTGATAATAATGATGATGATGATGATGATATGACGAGGATGATGACGAGGATGATGATGATGAGGATGATAACGATGGAAACAATAATGCTGGCATGTCAAAGTGTAGAATAATTTCTCTGCTATAATGAGAATGATGCAAGGACTACAATTGGTGATAATAATGATGATGATGGTGATGATATGACGATGATGATGACGAGGATGATGATGATGAGGATGATAACGATGGCAACAATAATGCTGGCATGTCAAAGTGTAGAATAATTTCTCTGCTATAATGAGAATGATGCAAGGACTACAATTGGTGATAATAATGATGATGATGGTGATGATATGACGATGATGATGACGAGGATGATGATGAGGATGAGGATGACGATGGTAATGATAATGATGATGATGATGATGATAATGACGATGATGATGAGGATTAGGATGATAGGTGTATGGTGACTTTAATGAGGATGGTGCAGAGGCTATTGTTGCCGATCAATGTTATAATGTTCGTGGTTATAATTGATGATTATTCTTACCTCCAAGCCTTTTGACGATGAACGTCACACTAGCATTCTGTTCCTTCAATGTCTCCCTTGATCCTTCCGTACCAGCATCAGGTGATCTAGCCACTATGACAAAACGACTATTTGCATCGTCGTTAGACAAGATTGTCACATTAGCTTCCCTTGGCTCAGCAAGTCGGGGTGGAAGAACAGGAGTCATGTCCACCATTTCCACCCTTTCCAGAATTACTTGAAACATCTCATTGAGTTCAGGAATTGTGTCGTTTAGTAATTTGATTGGTATGTCAGCCGTTGAGTTGCCGTTAGGAATGATTATTGAAGCGTTGGATTCAGCTTTGTAGTCTACATCAGGGATAGAGCTGTTGGGTAGTGACACAGTGCTGTAGAAGGAAAAATAATATTATATCAATGTAATTTGCGAAGGTTAAGGATAAGAAATACTTCATTACATTCAATCGAAGAAGTCGACAGATGAATGAAGACCAGGAAAAAACAAGCAAAAACAAACAAACAAGCCAAAACAAACAAACAAACAAATAAATAAAAAATAAGTTCAAAGGCAAGAATATCAAAACAAGCAAGTTACAAACAAATAAAAACAAACGAAACAAGTCAGTACTGAATTAAACAGCAGTTAACAGTCTAGCAAGCATATAGAATATATCTGTATGGCTTTTTTACAGACGAACAGTTCTACAAGCAATTCTATTTGGGGTTCTTTGAGAATGGGAAATTGAGAACCCCTTAAATCAAGATGGAATGAGCGAATGAGCTAAGAAAGACTGAGAATCCTAGCCACAAAAATGCCAATCCTTATTAAAAGAATCCCAAATATGAGAGTTGCCTAAAGGAGTTGCCAGTTTATCTACCTGTAATATAAACGAACATCACCGAAGGTACCGTAATCTCTCTTCACTGCAAGATGCACAGTCATTGTCTTCTCGTGGTTTCCTTCTATTACGTCGTACGCCTTGCGAGCGAAATGTATGACGCCATGTGGCTCGTCATTGGCTGATATTGTTATATTAGCAACACGTGACTGGGGATTGATCTTTGCTTTACCACTTGTCACGTTCACCAGGTGAATTTGTATAACCTTCAATATAAAATCAAATAATTAATTCAAACAAGCTCCTCTCTACAATATTGGGCTTACCACAAGCCCGCCAAATTAACAAAGTGGGCCTCAATAGAGGTTTTGCACCATCACGTGCCCATCCCATGATACTGCTTGGGCTTCCTGTGGTTAGATGGCAGAACAATAAAATCCTCTATGAAATTGAATTCTTTTTCATGCAAAACGATTGTATTATTCCTGCCATCTAACATGGCTTCCGTCACGTGATGGCGCAAAGCCTCTATAGAACTTTGCCGAGTTTCAAGTTACCGCTGTGTTCCTTCATTACAGACTCATTTGCTCAGGGTTAGCCTCGCGTATTAGTGTCTAAATATTCACAAAATACCGACAGTAAAGTAAAGAATGCACAAGTTCAAAAATACAGACACTTTAAAATTCGGATTTTCACTGGATCACAAGAATATTTTGCCCAAATCGAAGCTAGTCCTGAGCAAAAACGCAAAAAACGAACTCGAAACTGGAATATTGCAAATCAAATTGAAGCAGTGACTTCTAAATTCCAAGCAAACCATCAACCCACAAATAACGGCCGTCAACTGGCTGGCGTAGCTTTAAATATGACCATGATTAGGGAGCCTATTGTTATGTCCTCCAAATTGGGATGCATTCCGACGTGCTGCAAGGGGTCTATAATTGGTCTCAATAAAGTTAGTGTAGATATAAGTCAACGATAAATATATCTCTTAGACATAATACTGACCTCATCAATTTCCGGGTTATCGTCAGATAATATATCAAAGTGTAATGTCTTCACTCTTTCTGATGACCCAGGTGGAAATAAAAGGTTTCCGCTGACCGGTGTGACGTCACTGGATGGTCGGGCTCCGTTCAGCTGCCACGGCTTCCCAATAAATCCCAGCTGCCCCATCAGTACCAAATGTACGCTCAATTTCAAGACTGACAGTTTTGTTTGAGCCAGTTGAAGGTTCTTCAGTTGTGACACTGCGCGAGCTACGTTTAAACTCTATTGAGAGTAAAATGAAATCGAAAGTTATACCTATTTAGATTTCTCTTAGTTTAGTTTATAATTAGTCGAAGTTAAACGTCTTTGGAAACGTAATATCCAATACATTAGTATAATTTTAGACTTCGAATACAGAGTTTAATAATCACTGGCGTGGAATATTGAAATACCAAACTATGGATAACTTATACTTAACCATCAATGTAAATTTGAAATTTAGATCTGGATTGACTGCACTGACTAGCGACTGACTAGCCTATCATAGTGTGAAAACGCTTTTGTGTTTCCATGTGAGCACGAGGCTAGTCAGTGCCGTTTTTTGCCTGCAACCCACCCATCCTGAGTCTGCCTCTGGTCTCATTTTGATTTTGAACGGTATACGAGTCTCCTAAGAGTCTCCTAACATCATACTAAAATCTACTACACCTTACCTATCAGACCATAAGGGTAGTCGTTGGCAGCTATGGTTACAAGACATTCCAGAGGACTTCCAAGCAACGCATCCCCATCAGATGGCAGGAGTCTAATAGTAAATTTTTCATCGTATTCTGGAGCACTGTCATCCACTATTTGTATTGGTACTGAGGCAATTCCTTGACCGTTTTGGAAGGTAATGTTCTTGTACAGGATATTATAGTCTGACGTGGAAGCGGAGTTTGGAATGACTTCGAAGAAAACGGACACCTAAGATACACACAAAACAAAAGAAACCCTAAAAGTAAGATCTAAAACTAAATTTTATTCATGATATTCCCTCAATAGTTAGTCAGTGATGAAAATGTTGCTTCACTGCATTATAGTCATGTTGATAGTCATAGTGACAGGTAGACTTCCTACGCCGACGTTCCTAGTGTTTGTCACACGACGTTTCCCTTTCCAACGAACGTCTGATTGACACAAGTGAAAAAACCTCGATAGAAATCTCGAGCCAACTCGGAGGGAATTCTGCATACTATCAAATGTTGTGCTTTTCCGATTCATAAAAACTTCGAAAAAAACTTGTTTCTGGTAAGAGCTCAGGTCAATAATTTTGAAAATATTGCAAACATGCTGAAGCGTTCTGAACTACGAGATACGCAATTTTTGATGTCGCAAAGTTAATCTCGATTCACTAAACAGCATGTCAGTCAATGTTTGTAAAAGAATCTTCTGCTTCAAGTGAGCAAAAGTTGATAAGGAAGGAAACGTTACGTGACAGTCACAAAGAACATCTGCGTGAGCGGCTAATTGACAGGAGGTGTACGTACTTCACCGAAGTGTCCCGCTGTCCTTGTAACATTCACAATTGCACCTGAGTAAGGTTCTGTAACATCTACATACTAGCAGACAGCTGGAACACGCCGCTTGCATTATCGTTCTTCAGGATCCTGATCTGAGCGATATTAGAACGACCAATCACGGGCGAGTTGGTTGGAACTAAAAATGTATATTAAAGGTATTTCAACATGAATATAATTTAGTCAACAAAAACAATGTTTCAAATGCCAATATTCTAAACCAAATTCCTAAATGACTGCGAAAAACTCATAGACCTTTTCTGAAATAGTGAACATGGTGCATTGTGGTCTAGCTTTGGTACACAGATATTTTGTTCACCGTGCCTTATATGGTGTTGTTTGAATCGAATCTAGACCACAATGTAACATGTTTATCGAACTCAGAAAATGTCTATGGAGCAGATATGCATTGCTGTGACCGTGACGATACCGTTTCTGAGCATTTTCATGGGCTAAGGATTAATTTTGTACACTATGATTGGTCCAATGGATTTCGTCAATTGTGTAAACCGACCGTGCTGTACCACTTCACAGTCATAGGAAATATTTGTGTTTATCAAATAAGACACCAACCATGGTTATTAGCGTAAAGGCTTGGCACCATCAAGTGATGGCATCCATGACAGGAGGCCGGAACAATTCAATCTGGTCTAATTTGGTTTACATGCGTAAAACTTCGTTTTCTAGTGGGAAAAGACCCCTTTGTTTTGCCTCCTGTCATGGCTGCCATCACAAGATCATGCATAGCCGCTACACAAAACACAAAATCAAACCTGGAATAACTGGGGAGTGCTTGACAATCTCTACTCTTGTCAGGTTCACTAATAAAGTCTCTTCATCTTCAGGTTTGGCGTCATCCAAGATTTGAATCACGAATGAAGCGTTTTTTCTGTCCTCCAGAAAAGTCAACATAGCCGTTGGATTGCCACAAAGTCTTCCCCTGCTAAAGCCTTCTGTCTGATACTCCCGAACACATCTCCATCGTTCATGGTTTCATAGTAGACTCGTACCGCTCCAAGGACACCTCTTTCCCGGTTGACGACTACAGTAACATTTCTGTTGCTTTCTGGTACAGATACGACGCTGCGATTAAACTGAAAGATCCCGTACGGGTGATCACTGGCGAAAATGGTGATGTTACTGATTGTACCAGTCGCTGCAAGTCTTCCAGACGACACATTCACAAGCTGGATAAGATAGCTTTCTGACAACTCAGGCGACTGAAAGATAAAGAATTGAATATTTCCATTGTAACTGAGTGAGTGAGTGATGAGCTTGTCTCTTTCTGCAAGCATGCAGTCTCCTTTTACCTTTTCTCGCTGGTTTAAGAGGTAAAAGGAGACTTACTGCTCGCCAGGCAGAGTTTGCACATATGTTTACTTAGTTTGGAGGACAGGCGGCTATTTTTGCTGTCTTCCAAACTATGTGAACATGTGCAAACGTTATTAAAATGCAGCCCTTCCTTCTTAGTTATTTGAAGATGAAGATGAAGAGTGGTAGTCCGGCCACACAGCAGGCCCAAGGTCAAGAGCCAACCGTGATACATTTATTTTATAGATGGTTTTGCATCATCAAGTGCCGGTTACCATAATACAGCTAGGACTGCCTGTGGTAAGATTGCAGAACAATAAAATACCTTTGCTCTCGGGAATTGAATTCTTTTTCATATAAAACGACTGTATTGTTCCTGCCATCTACCATGGCTGCCGTCACGTGATGGTCCCAAACCTCTATTTCCACATTTTATCTTCAAATTGATTAACGAACCCTACGTCTATACTGAGAGTTTCTAAGTACTAAGCTTACCGCGTCGTCTGCTACTCGGAATTGAATTTGCGCTGTTTCTTTTCCTGTGGGTAGTTCTACATTGCCTTCCATTGGCATCAGGTCATCTTGGTGAGGACCAATGGCTTTCCAGTACACCATGACGGGGCCAAGACTGCCTGCACTGCGCTTGACTGTCAGGACGACAGACTCTGACTCCTCTACAGTCTTTTCGATGGAATCTTGTGTAAAATTCAAGACCCCAAATGCATCGTCACTTGGAAGAATATTGACTATTGCAGTTGAAGCGACCGAACTAAGATTTGCTGAAACCAGATGAATGATCAAAACTAAGACATAGCCACCACTTTGAATCCCTTAATGAATAATGACAAACCACCTATAGTGAACATCATCCAACATGGATGTCATCTCACGCTTTATTCCCTTAGGAACGATTACAAACCACCTATAGTGAACATCATCCAACATGGATGCCATCTCACGCTTTATTCCCTTAGGAATGATTACAAACCACCTATAGTGAACATCATCCAACATGGATGCCATCTCACGCTTTATTCCCTTAGGAACGATTACAAACCACCTATAGTGAACATCATCCAACATGGATGCCATCTTACGCTTTATTCCCTTAGGAATGATTACAAACCACCTATAGTGAACATCATCCAACATGGATGCCATCTTACGCTTTATTCCCTTAGGAACGATTACAAACCACATATAGTGAACATCATTCAACATGGCTGCCACTTTAACTCCCTTAGGAATGATTACAAACCACCTATAGTGAACATCATCCAACATGGATGCCATCTTACGCTTTATTCCCTTAGGAATGATTACAAACCACCTATAGTGAACATCATCCAACATGGATGCCATCTTACGCTTTATTCCCTTAGGAATGATTACAAACCACCTATAGTGAACATCATCCAACATGGATGCCATCTTACGCTTTATTCCCTTAGGAATGATTCTAAATCACTTTATGGATGACTTCAAACCTCTTATATTGAACATCATCTATGCAACATGCATGGTCGAAACTTTAACAACATCTCCAACTCTTCAAACTTACCTCCTCCAATTGGATCATACAGGACAACTTTAAAAGTCTTGATGAGCTCAGGAATGTTGTTATCTTTTAGCCTAATTGCTATCGTATTGTTGCGAACACCAGATGGAAAGATCACTTCTCCTGCATCATTTTCGTAATCGTCAGCTGGTTTTGCAGACTGGGGTTCTATCTTCCAATTACATTTCACCTCACCTACACAAATATCATACAGTAAATGAATATTTTCGAAGAGTCATTTTTCCAGGGAAGGACTGAGACAGTTAAATTAATGGTCAAAAGGTTTGACAGGTTCGGACAAAGAATTGTTAATCATAAGATATCAAAATAACTATAATAAAGTCCATACTATACATCTTCATCATTACTATTAGGATCATAGTTGATGCTATTCGGTATTTTAGTAATTTACTAATTTTATTTCACACCTTTCTTGTAATTAATTGTAAAACCAGGGGTGGTTCGGTAGGTTCTATGGAGACCCTCTCTTTGTGAGATCACCTCGTGAAGGTCAATCTAGTTCTTTACCCTCAGTAGAATGAAATTGGATCCCCGCTTTTCTGCGTGGCGGCCATTTTGGAACCCCCCCCCCCCCTTTAAAATCCAGGATCCGCCCCAAGTGTGAACATTCGTTTCTTGCACCCAAGGAATATTCATAAAGAAAATTAAAGACCCCGGCTCCTTTTTGTTGTGCAATCGCCGTTCAAAACCCGTCGTTCTCACCGACAACCTTTTAAAAAAGTGTAAACAAAAATAACAAAATACGAAATAAAAATGAAATATATATAATACCATTAACTCCCTGTGCACGAACGACAACAAGCCGTACGCTTCCACTACTTTCCCTAACGTCTTTATAATAAGCATCAACAGCAGGTGGTATGGTATCATTCCATGCAGGAACTCGGTCCATAAACTGCAGCAAGCCGAACGGAAAATCATTCTTGATAACAGTGATGTTGATGGACGTTAAGTTGGGATCCAGACTGGCTCCACTCGTTGGTGTACTTGTGTTCTCGCTGTCGCCTGTTTCCGACGACACTAGCTTCAGGACAAAGTGTTCGTCTAGTTCTGGAAGATTGTCGTCTCGGGGGGCTATGAAGATATTCTGATGAAAAAAACATATACAATAGTTGACCAATGAACCTATAGAACCCTCAAAACTAACCAATATATATATATATATACATACGTTTTGAAATAAATTAAAGTCTGATCTAAGTCAGGAAACCAGTTAGAATCACAGTTAGAGAAGAAAAAAATAACAACAACTCCTACGAGCTGCTAATTTCAATGGATGAAGAGCAACTCCATGCTATTATTACCAGAACCATTGACAGAGGTTTTCGTCATAAGAATTTCAATCTACCTTGTTAGGTTTTGTAATGGAAGCAAAACAAAGAAAACCCACAGAAAAACTAGTTTGAAAGAGAGACCTAATAAACTCTGCTGACATGAGGCCGAGTCCAGAAATCAAACCAAGACCCCAGAGGTGGGATCCCTTCAAACCTACCTTTGTCTCTTCCTGGTCTTCGAAGACAATGCTTCCCTGGTAAGGTTGAAAATCATCTGAAGCCAAGTTCAAATCTCTGTAACCTTTATACACTCCCCACGACACAGTAACTTGGCCTGCCTTGCCCCTTTCTCTTGTAATGGTTAGGCTCTGATTGCTCGTTTCTGACATAGTGATGGGCGAAATGCGGTCGAACCCAAACAGACCATTAGCGTTGTCACTCTTGAGAACTAGAACAAATCATTTCAAAAAGAAAATGAGATTTTGCCTTTGAGATTCAATTGATCAAGATTTGATGTTCAAATAAATAAAATAACGATAACAATAAATGAATGAGTAAATAGGATTTAGCAGTGGCATTTCCACAGAGTGGCTCTTAATCCACTGAAATTGGAATTGGAATTTAGAAGTTGATTTTTGCGAAAAAGGAAAACCGGAGAACAGGGAAAACTCTCGAAGCATTGGAGTGAACCAACAACAACTTTACACATATTGTTTGCAAAGAAGCAACAAGCACTCTGATTAGTCTAATATATATAAGTCATTATCAACAAGTTAGCTTTTTGTTACTGACCTGTGAGCACAGCCTTAGCATGTCTTTCATCCAAGGTAGCACCACCTTTTGGTGCTAATAGAATTACAGGGAACTTTTCGTCTTCTTCGGGCAGGTCATCATCAACAGTGCGTATTTCGATGTTTCTCTGACGCACACCAGCCGGGAAGTCAAGATAACCATTCAGTTGTTTAAAATCAGTTATAGCCTTTGGCATTTCTTCAACAGTACTAAAAAGACCAATAAAAAAGAGGTATTTTAATTTGAGTATCGTGTTATCATAAATGATTAATCGATTATTCAAAGATTCATATTATCAAAGGAATAACACGAGGTCTGAAATCGGAAAACAAATGGTGGAAAAAAATTGTATCACTGGATATTCTTCGATTGCACGTTATGTCATCGTGGCCTCTCGGGGGAGCGTTGATGCCATTTAACAAAAGATTTGTTATTAGCTAACGACACCATAATGGCCTCACTTGGAATGCAACCCATCAATAGTGAACAAAGTAGTAGGACCGACAATCCCGCGTTCTTTTGAGGCCTAGAAATCTCGATGTTACCTTCCTTCAAGCACAGCTGCTTGTATCCTGATGTCTTGGATACATCCAGTATACTTTTGCTGATCTGGTTGTAAGGCACCGACAGTGAATGTACCACTGATATCTACCGATCTCCCTGCAAAATTCCTATGGAAACAATATGGTTGAGGTTATTGAAGATGGATACACTTTGTAATATTAATGCCTGGCTTGTGCAAATTTGTCAATCAAAAATACAATAGATGTTGCACTCTCCTCTGCTGGTTAACGAGCCGATGGGTCTCTGGTTGATATTTCAATAACGATGCAATGACAATACCAAGCTCTACTATGGTACTCATTGTTTAGATAGACAAGCACAGCCATTTAAGATCGAGCTTCAGACATTAAACCAATAACAGTCAATCATTTTTACTTTCAAAGTTTAAGCCAATCACAGCAAATCAAAGATCTAGCCAATCAAAATTAAACTTAAGATTGACCAATAAAATTCAAAATTAAGCATTTAGATCTATAGACCCATTGCATGTGATGTCAAAGGAACTCAATTTGGTGGACAAAACAAAGGAATTTCAATCTCCAGAGAATTCTGCCCTCCAAATGCTTTTTGACGTACTGCGAGAGGTCTTTTGGTTCATTAATGAATGATAGAAAAGCTGAAAATATCCCAAAATACCGGCTATGCCTTCTCGACACGGTAAAGAGACCAAAGAAGTTGCATATGAGTGGTTTAATGATGCTGGAAGCTTATTCATACTGAAAACGTACCGTGTAAGTTTCTGTAATCCAGCAAGGTAGAATTTTGCCTCTCCAGTTCCAAAATTAAGAGTGATGACTACCATATGCCAAGCGTTGTCAGCAATATCTACGCCCAAAGCAACAGTTACCTGTAGACAAATATCAGAAGAATAAGGAAATAAACTGAGTCCTAGCTCTTGCTAATTTTGAGCAAACCACTATTTCCTAATCCGACCAAACACTCACTTACACCTATTTCAAAAAACTTTGTCAATCGGAGATCTGAAATATGAAATCTGGGACTGTAATGAAGTGTGGGCTATGAGCTGTGAATTGACGTTGAAAGGAAAGGATATTTTTTCTTTTTAAATTTGTAGTTTGCAGAAAGTTTTAAATACATCTAAATACACCATGAGGTCCGGGGTCTCGAATCCCAGTCGCCCTATGTAAGCTGAGTTGGTTGGTTCTCTTACTGACTTCCCTGTCTTTTCCCCCTCCTCAAAAGCAACCCTAACTAATTCGACCTGGTTAGAGCTCTGCTCCGAAGTCATACATGGACTGTATAGCGGCTGCCAGAGGTGCCTTCACATGCTTTCAGTTCGACCCCGTTGATCTGCGCCACTGCTGCTTTTTTTCAATTATTAGTGCGATGTCCTACGCTCGAATTTCTCGGTTGCAGATCCGAAAAATGAGACCATGCTTTTTGAAATAGGTGTATATACTAAGCCTCATTTAGCCTCAATTCAAAGAGAATTACAAACTTCTCAACAAAGATCGATTAGATTAGAAAAAGTTACTAATAATGGAATCATTAAGAAGTCTTTTTATGTATAAAGATCGCAGGATTTCAATAGTTAGTAGAGAAGTTGGTTTATTAACAACATTCTTTATCAACATAGATTACGCAGGTTAGCAATAGTTGCTATAGAAGTTGAGTTATCGACTAGCCTCCTCAATAAAAAAACTACAATAATACTTATGATAATACTTACAATAATAATTATGGTAATGGTACTGTCAATTAGCCACATTAAGCATTCAAATGAATATTAAAATATTTACTTACATTTGAATCACCAAATTCAAAAAAGAGAGAAGAAGTAGAAGCCGTGGTATTGACAGCCAAAGCATAGACAACGTCTCCTCCAACAGCATAGGACAACAAGTAACCAAACGTTGACTTAGCAGGCTGTAGCCATGAACTTTAGGGGGAAAAGAAATCAAAAAGAGATAAAAGCTTTTTATTTCAGACCACTATATGTTGAAGAGATTTGAGGGCATATACAGCGAGGAAAAAATTGCAATTGTAACTTCCGTTCAAGGAACAGCAACAATCCCTCGTTTCCAAATCTAACTACTTACTAAAATTCGATCTTAGATAAAATTACTCAGAAACCTTGCTTTTTTTTTACCTTATAGTGATTTCTTTGGTTGAAAGTCCGTTCAATGAAGATACAGTCGCGTAAGATCCTGAAATTACAATAGATAGAACACTCTTAGAGAACAAGGCTTTGGGAATCTGGCTTTCTTCGTAAGCGAGGGCAGTCGTTGATACACCGGTTTTTTTTGCTGCTAACGATTTACGTATTCCTAACCATAATGATGGGCCATTGGCGCGAACGTTTGGTAATAAAAATGAATTACAACCATGACCCCCCATACCATGACCCACTCATACCATGACCCCTCATTACCATGTCTCCCCATACCATGACCCCTATTACCATGACTCCTCATACCATGACCCCTCATTACCATGTCTCCCCATACCATGACCCCTCATTACCATGACTCCCCATTACCATGACTCCCCATCACCATGACACCCCATACCATGACCCCTCATTACCATGACTCTCCATTACCATGACACCCCATACCATGACCCCTCATTACCATGACTCCCCATATCATGGACCCCTCATTACCATGACCTCCATTCCATGACCCCTCATTACCATGACTACCCTTTACTTTGACCGCTCAAATTGTTGTTAAATTGTTAATTAGAGACCTACCATTTTTACTTGCGTCAAAGCAATACACATTAGTGTTTGTTCTATCTCTTTTTTTGCTTGGAATTATCTTAATACCAGATCTTACATCACCAAGGAACAGTAAATCATACGTGTAATGTGTCTTGATGCTGGCTTTTGAGGTGACGATTTCCCAGACAACCTAAAGAGTGATTGAACGTCAGTTTATTTGTGACGGGCCATTGGATAATCGAGAAGGAGGTTTCGTTGATCCCCCAAAAAATATTGAGTTAACAAATAGAAATCAGGGCCCCGTTGTACGAAGCCTGGATAGCGCTAATCGTAGGATAAATACTTATCCAGTTGATAAGTCGATGCCGTTATCCAATAAATTTATCCATTGGATAAGATTTATTCGTCGGATAGCGCTATCCAGGCTTCGTACAACCGGGCCCAGTTTTTATGACTGGTCTCTTATTGACGATAAATTGCGACACCACATTGTCAAAGTAGTGTGAATATAAATTCCTGCAAGCCTCCCTCAATTACTCAATTATCTAGCTAATGTTCCATCCTTACTATAAAATGTAGGCTCTAGTACATGACTTCGTAGTATAGAACTTGAGGCTCGAAATGTTATTGTTTAGCATACGAAAAAGGTTGGATAGAAGAAATATAGAATATATAAAAATATATAGAAAGCATGTATACTGTACAATGTTGCCAAAAATGGCTTCTTGTGCAAGTTAGATTAGGATATATCAGGAATGGATATTTATAATGAAAGAACCAATCAGGAAGTGCTTGTACGGTCTTTACACCTGATTTCTAATTTACAAGTTTCTATGGAAACGCACCTTGATATCACCCCAGTCTCCTTGTTCGCGCATCACGGTCAGATTCTTGATAGTGGTGTTCTGGAATCCAGGTTCAAAGTCCTCAGGAATCTTAACGTCACGTGACTGGGACGGGAACAAGAGCTTGCCATAAGGGTCATCGTTTGATAGGACAGTCAAGTACGCTGAAGTGTAGTTACCAAGGCGACCGTTTTCACCTGTCTCAATACCTTTGGAAGCAATAACTCAAGCATTATGATCAAAATTTATCGTCCTTATGAAAAATCCTTGCTCGAAACGTAACCGCTCTTGGGGCCAATTCATGGGTTTTTCTCAAGCGTAAGGGTTAACTAATGTTCCGCCTTTTACGATCGAATCTATAGCGACCTGTCAAAACAGTGAAATTTGCACAGGAATTGTGCCCATGATTGAGCGGCCAAACTTCATTTGACCACCCATGCATAATTTCTCAAGGGTGGTCGTTTAAAAGAGGTTCGAATAATTTATTTTTCTTAAACGTTCCTTTTAAAAAATATATACTTTACAAATATCGACCCTCTCCACCAACACCTGGTAAAACGTACGAGAAAGATACTTTACTGGTTTCTTTCTTCCTTTCTTCCTTTTCTTTTTTCTTTCTTTCTTTCTTTTCTTTTCTTTTCCTTTTTTCTTTCTTTCTTTTTCCTTTTCTTTCTTTCTTCCTTTTTTTGCTACTGGATTGTATATTTAATGAACCTTTGGTGGTTGGTCGTTGTTTGGTCGCAATGTTCTCCCATTTCAGAGGTCATGTCTTTTCCTAATTTCATTTCTTTTTTTTAACGGTAGTTCACGAGAAGATACATGCAACATTTCATGAATACAACTCAGAATTTCAACAACAACAAAACATACACGTGGTCTAAAATGTGAAAACATTACATACAACCTCAAGAGGCATACATATCTGCGTACTTATTACCACGAAGAAAAAGTCCCGATTTCAAAACAAATTTTTTAAAACCTGCACATATTCTTAACATGCACTCACCTGTCGCATTAATAATCTTGATAACAAACTTTTCATTCATTTCGGCGACGACGTCATTTAATGGTGTTATGTCGAGATTTTGTTCAGAGTCTCCATCAGCAAACATGACGTAATTGACAGCATGTTCAAAGTCAACGCCTGGAGGGATGGTTGCTAGGCTACCATTATCAAGCACATTAAACACTTGCCAATAAACATGGACTACACCATGGCTGGCAATTGTTCTTGTTATTCTAAAGAAAGAACATGGAGTATATTAGTACTGGGGTAGCATGTTAGAGAAAGTTGAACTTTAGGAAAAGAGGCGGGGGAAATCCTTAATTCACCCTCCGCTCCCCCCACCACACACACGCGTGCGCTCACACACTCCCTGGAAAAACGCTTCAAGATGAGGCATTCATGAAAGAGGAAAAAGATATATCTTAAGCCTGAGAATAATAATAAACAAACCAAACAGAGAAGAACTTCGATGACAGGTGTGATGTCCCAAAAAGAAAAGAAAAACGATCGCGTGATTGGAGGCTCTTCTTTTCTGTTATTTCAGGGTAAACACTTTTACATTCATATTTTTAATCGCATTCAACTTACTTGAAGCTAGCCTGAGAGCCATCCTCATTAATCGTCTTATTCAAAAGTGCATTCTTATCAAACTCGAACAACCCAGTACCAGCATCACTTGAATAGATCGAGATGGTTGCAACGGCATTCTGCAGAACTGTATCTCCAGTTGAATTCAAGAGTTTTACAGTAAGGTTTTCCACTCCTTCAGGCTTCTCGTCATCACGAGTGATGACCGATATGGATTTATTAAACTCTCCTCTACCAAATGTTACCCGCTCCGAAAGAAATTGCAAGGAAATCACCATCAGAAGTTTGAGCCGTCCCATCGAAGGTGCTATATGTTACTGTTACTGAACTAAGTCCGTCTCCACCACGACGAATGGTGAGGTTTGCGATCTGTCCTTCGCTGACCTTGACGTTTGTGGTCTCAAAGTAGATCGGGTCGTCATTTTTCTTGATGATTAGTGTGGCGTTAGTTCGGTTACCAAAGGAAGCTTGACCGGTTTTACTTTGAAGGCGAATAGGTAAACGTTTCGTTCTTTTCGGGAATCTAGACGAACGAAAAATTCATAGGTAATTCATTAGATTTTTTAGATCACCCTCCACCACCCTCCACCAATCCCACTACTAATACTACCAGCTGATCTAAATAGTGAGGTAGCAATGACGTCACTGCATTACCGAGGGGTCATGAAGTTTGCCAAAATTGACCAACGAAAAACAAAAACATGCTCGCCATTGCAATAAAAATTGAAAATAAAACATTAATTTTTGCGTCACTCTTGTCAAAACTTATTAAGGAGAGGATTGGGGGCCTGGAAGTTTATAATTCTAAGAGGAAAAATGACACCACATTTTCTTGATTTTGATTGGATAAAATTTCAATTTCTCGGATCAGCTGGTAGCTAGTGCCATTCAAACAGACTTCCTATTGACTCTATAGAAGCAGTGTTTCGTATCTCTGCTTTAAGTAGCTGGTAGCTGGTGCCATTCAAACAGACTTCCTATTGACTCTATAGAAGCAGTGTTTCGTATCTCTGCATTAAATAGTCCTCGACTTATAAACTGTGGTCACGCGACAGAATACCCAGAAAACTTCATAAACAGTATCTTATGAAGCATACCTTGTCTGACAAGACATAAATTGAAATATTCCTGGCTGCTTGTTTTTCCAGGAAGGTCAAGACTCCAGATGTGGGATATATATCAAGGCTTGCGTCTGTATCACTGAGGATAACCCATGAGACCTCCACAGTACCAAAGGTACCTTTATTTCGCTGCACTTCAAAATTTACTGTGGTGTTTTCTTCTTTTACTTCAGCTAAAATAGGATCAGAAAGTAACTTTAACTTTTTATCCCCATTTCCGGGGAAATAAGTTTACATTTCAAACAGGGTATTTCAGTGGTACACTGATGAACAGGTAAGGTATTCGAACATCAGTCAGTCCAACTAGTGGTCTAACATCAATGCTTTGCTTGATTGGATGAGCTACTACTAGTCTACAGTATGAGTTATAGCCTACTAGTAGCGAAAAGTGCCGACTTTGAAAACCAAAACATAAAATTTAACTTTAACTCAAAACTTGTTCGTATTTTTTTATTTGACCGACTAGTTGCATTTGACTATAATAATTAGTCCTCTCGCCCTCATGGCCTGAGGGCTCGAGCACTAACATTCTCACTCAAAAATCGAATTCGATTTTTTGTTAGAAAGCTGAGAAGGCATTGGGTCCGAGAAAAGACGACTCACTGCTAAATAGCGATTCACATGTTAACGAACGGATATCAGGTACTTACCCACGCGCTTGACAGAGTCCCGAGCAGCGAATTCAATGACACCATACGGGTCATCATTGGCGGGAATGGTGATGTTTATCATTATGTTTTGACCCAAAGTCGCTGGTAATGACCCTGATAACTGATATTGATACAGGACAAGAGTATAGTGCTCGTCAATCTGGAACAACAACAAACATAGATTTAATTAAGGTACATGACCCACACAAAATTGCGAGTGAATTAGCATTTTTAAACTCGCTCGTTTTGCTTAAAAACAAGCGGATATTTCTGAATTTAGCACCTATAATAGCTCAAACATTAGGCTTTTAACGGTGTATTTGCGATTTTATGTTTGAATTGCTTTTACGATTTTCCGCTAACAGTGGTATTTTCACAATATTATCTTGCAACTCGCTAAAAAGATCGATGAATTTTCATGAAAGTTCATATTCTTAGTAAATAGACTGTCATAATTCTGTCTGCCGAGTATGGAGAAAATCTATCGAGCGCTATTATTTAATGCTATTTTTCGGCCTGTTTTACCGCACAACTATCTAGCCTCGAATCCTGGAGTTGCTTATTTTTTATTCTAATTTTTTCTTTTGTTTACTGATCTCAGAAGTGAAGCTAAGCCTGCATACATTGGAGTCTTAAGAGTCGTCAATAGAGGCTTTGCACCATCACGTGCTGGAGCCCATAATAGTGCTTGGGCTTCCTGTAGTTAGATGGCAGAACAATAAAATCCCTTTGCTCTCGGGAAAAAAACTCTTTTTATTCGAAACGATTATATTGTCCCTGCACATCTAATAAGGTTATCGTCACCTAATGGAGCAAGGCCTTTATTAGGTTTCTTATCACAGAGGAACTACACCCGGTTGGCTCAGTTGGTTGGGCACTACGTATAGCGTATACTAGTAGCGGATACTTGCAAGATCGGTGTTTATATGTGTATATTCATGGGTTTAAAAAGATATTTATTAAAAGTTCGTAAATGTCAATGCCCTTCCACTATTTCCTTACCTCTGGTATGTTATCAGCATTAATAAAGACAGACCTTGTTTCATTTGATTTGGAAGGAGGGAAAGTAAGGACTTTTGAGTCACCATAAAACTCACTCGAATCTGAAAATAAAATAATGCCAATGAATTAGCTTTTTATTTCTGATGCGGCGGCCATCTTGAATTCTATCGTTTTAAGTAAGACATTGACCGTGTGCTACGCATACGTTTTGGCGGGACTGATATAATTGTCACTTTATTGGCGCGACATACTTGTTTCACTTACACAAAATAACCGAACCTAATTGGTCAATTTTTTCTTAGTAGAATCTATGCCATAGGTTGTACCTTAGTTAACCATAGTTAATATTAACTATGGTTTAACTTGGCTTAAGTTCCATTGTTTTACCTTAACGACCAGCATAGCAACTAACAATAGTTAATTAAACAAAAGAGGGGTCACATTGGTTTTGAAGTTAACAATTGTTAGAATTGGCTGAACTATAGTTAAACGCCCCAGTGTGGCCACAGCCAAATGGGAAGCCGAGGGGGCAACTATTTGAAAATTTAGACTGCACAGCTGTCAGGGTTTCTTTTTATATACCTTTATGATTTTCAATAAGAAGCACATCTTAAAAAAAAGCGATCGAATTTGCTGGTAGTTGGAACAATATGGGAAACACCAAGACTTCAAATTATTTGAAATCTTAACCCCGCCACTCTATGGTTTATCATCCCATTATTCAATCCGGTCGCCGTATCAGTAAAACTGTCTTCCAGGAGTTTTCAAGGCTATGAACTTCAAAATTGCAGAACCAGTAATCGGAAATACGTCCGAGTAACAAAAGTCCCCCAGGGGACACTAGTCAGGCTATTTAGTTCAGTTTCAAAGAAAATAACACAAACGTTGCTTATGGTTTATCATCCCATTATTCAATCCGGTCGCCGTATCAGTAAAACTGTCTTCCAGGAGTTTTTAAGGCTATGAACTTCAAAATTGCAGAACCAGTAATCGGAAATACGTCCGAGTAACAAAAGTCCCCCAGGGGACACTAGTCAGGCTATTTAGTTCAGTTTCAAAGAAAATAACACAAACGTTGCTAATGGAGTACTTTGGTCCTTTTCTGAGAGAGCGAATAATGATGCATCCTGGTCTATCTTCGTTACAAACACCATGCATTATATGATGTTGTTACTGAAGTTAAACCACAATGCATCTGAACTCGTGAAGACCACATCGGATCACAACAAAATTACAGAAAGAGGTTTCAGGGACCTACCATGCTCTGGTATTATCTTGTAGACGAGAGAACGACTGTCCAAAGAACTTCCAAGACGAACAACTGTAAACTCGAAGACATTTCCTTCCTAGAAGTTTAAAGGACTCCGTTATTAACTCTGGTTATACTGACATCAAAACGTTCCACAAGCCCTACTGCCTCTCTTTTATTTTATCTGTTGCTGTCATTTAAAATGTTTTATTTCTGCTTTGCTCAAACTTTCTGGCAAGATGTTGTTTAGTTGGTGAAAATATTATAACAACCAGCCAATCAAAGTTGTCGGTATTTTTGGCGCGAAACGAAAAGCATCCTCGACCATGTCAACCGTGACCTTGTCGCTCGCAAAATTTGTTCTTCTGTTTTATCGGCTGCGAAATACAAGTTTAGCGTTGTACTAAAAAACTGACTTTTTCCATAGTAATCTTAATAATACCTTAATAATTAAAGGCGATGTGTTCTGAATCTCGAATGTTCCTCCAGGATTGTCGTTCTCTAGGATCGTAACTGTACCTGATTCCTTAAAAAGAAAAAAATCAAAACATTTGATTTTGATTTTCTCACTTCAAGACTCTTCTCGTTGTGCCATAGCTTTTTTGGTCTCTATTTTGCTGATACACAAAAATAATGTTTTGATTGTTTTTGAACAGTTTTAAAATGTTATTTTTACCACAGTTCTGAATTTTCTCGCTTTCCTATTGGTCTAGAGCGGGGGAAATAGGAGACATACCAATAAATAACATCAGAAAATCATGCGTGCGCTTGATACTTGTTTTCCCCCTTGTTTTTATAGTGAAGTTATTAATTTTCTGTGGTAAAAAAACAAACAAACAGGCTACGCCTCGTGAGTCCGCAACATTTTGACGGCTAGATGGCATGATGAAGATCGTGTTAAATAAGAGGACATACCACGGAAAACTGGAGGAAATTGGTTAAGTGTACTAATCCTTTATTTCTTGTATGTGTAAAAGTATTCAGCGCGAATATCTATACACCTACCATTCCCGCCTGCAGTCTGTTGCGTGATGAAACGTTACTTAGTGTAACAACAAAAGATTCGTTGAGTTCAGGAACGTCATCTGGATTGATTGTGATTGACAGATTGACAGAGTTTTGACCTGAAAAATGATCATGTGAGCCAGTCAAGCAAAAAATAGCAAGCCATCCAAAACCCGTGAATCCAATCCGCATGCAATTCTAGTAAAATCACCAAGACTTCCAATAACCCTACCATAGTTACCACCCAATCAGCTACAAGCAAATTACTCAACTATCCAATCAGTGAGTCAGCCACCAAGGTAACCATCCAAACAGCAAGTCTTTCAATACTCTAATGGCCAATGAGAAGTCAGCCACCAAGGTAAACACCCAATCAGCAAGTCTTAAAATATACTCTACCATCAATATATCTTCAGATAAACTCTACCACAGTTACCAGCAAGTCTTCAAATAAACTCTATCGAGCCGCAGCTAACCATGCTGACATTTACAGCAAACCTACAATTTGAAACCAGTGAGCAAACCAGAAAATAAAGCTGAACATTAATGCTGTTTGTTCACCTTTTTCAAATGATACCATTCCTCGACTTGCTCCAATATCTCTGGCAGTAAAAGAAGGGTTATTACTAGATATGGTCCATTCAGCTGTGGCATGTCCTGCAGTCCCATCTCTGACCACCAGTAGAATAAATTTCCTTGGTGCAGGTCCTTCTGGCTCCTGGACGTCAATGGTTTGATGGAGTTTTTCAAAACCAATTTCACCATCGGCGTCTGATGTTGCGACGTTCAAGTAAATTACGCTTCTGTTACCTAGTGTTGGAGTCTTGGCTTTGATGATAGGGAGATCTAGAAATTAGAAAGAATAAGTGATGTATAGTGAGGAGGAAAACCATGTTTTTTATAACATCTTTGATACCCAGCTCAAACTACTGTTTTCCCCAATTTCAAACTACGTGTCATTCCCTTCAGTATTATTTCTTTCTTTACTATGAACACCTTTCAGCTATGGTGCAATGTTTTCCCACAGAGGCTTTCCTATTTCAGACCATGTGTCATTCCCTTCAGTATTATTTTTATTTGCCAATACACCGAATCGAAATATGGCGACCAATGTGAATAACTATTGTTCTGCACTGACTAGTGACTGACTAGCATCGTGTTCATACGGAAATACGAAAGCATTTTCACATGTATGAGAGGCAAGTCGATCCGTCTTCAGTGCTATTCGGTGTATAACACTTAAGAAGATTCACACTGACTTATAAAGATAGAACTCGAAAAGAGACTCTTATTCTCAAGGTAATGACAGGCGTGGAAAATCAGTAATCGTATTAGTCTCCTCGACCCATGATCAGATGACTGACTACAGACTTTTCCACTTAATCTCTACCTGGGGCCGAAACTGACAACGAAAAATGTTAACCTATAAAAATATCTCAATCCTTCAAAAATGGAATTCTTTAAATTTGAGCCCAAAGATTGGAAATAAGTGAAAGGTCTATTATCCTAAAAGAATACATGGACTATAGACTAGTCAATCCAACATACTCATGCTAACAAAGTACCCACCTCCAATCAGCTGCTGTATCTAATAACTGTATCTTAAAGAAAGAACCAAACTTAAGAAAACTATCCGTGGGAATGGCCACAGAGGAAGAAGCACTTTGTTTCTCCACTTGAGAAGGTTACATGTCCACTTGGAATCAAGTCAAGTTCGTTGGACGGTGAGCTTGAACCAGGGAGGTAATACTCAATGGAGTAATTGACAGATATGGATCGTAATGTTCCACCATTGCGTTC
Organism: Actinia equina; assembly: GCA_011057435.1. Lineage (NCBI taxonomy): Eukaryota > Metazoa > Cnidaria > Anthozoa > Actiniaria > Actiniidae > Actinia > Actinia equina. The sequence continues at coordinate 644,576 of WHPX01000897.1, forward strand.
AATATCAAAGCTTAACTGACGTGGTGTTGTGTTCTACGATACGAAAAGTAGGTACAAAGTAGGTTCATTTGTTTAATTTAAGAGTTTGGGATTGGTTGCAGATGAAGGGGAACTGGTACTTAAGGTAGAACCAAACTAATTAAGAGCGAATTTTGGAAAATTATATTCTTGCTCGCTTCGCAAAACAAATGCGTCAATTTAACTGTATTTTTCATATAATGTACTTTAACTATCCTAGATTCTATCAGTGTATTTTATTTTAAGATTTTTTTAAATGTTTAGCCAATTACGGCTGAAAATCAAATAGTGCTATTTTTAGTTTTTGGCTTTTTTCTCCTCATCCCCAGGTACGACTTTTCTGAAATTTTCAGAATCTTATCAACTAGTACTTTTGCAGCCTGTGTATAAATTTTAAAAAATCACTTTAAGAAATGTTTTCTCCAAAATTTGGATAGGACGAGCTGTAGAAATTTCACTACCATCTAGATAAGCTCTGGTCTATTGATGTAGGAAGTTTAAAGAAAAACTTAGAGCCATTTTGAAGAAAACGGCGAAAATGTGATTTTTAACAAAACTCTCATTTTTGAGGTTTACAACGACAATTAGTAAAAAAACATTTATTCAATGCGTTTTTAAGAGTTGATGCTGATTTTTCGTAAGGCTCATTCACAATACTCTATACTTGGAAATGGGTATGTGAAAACTTCAAGGCAATCCATTCAATGGTAATGTTTCTACAGCGCGATGTTTCATATGCTTCAAATTTGGGATCGAATTTTCAAGCAGCGTCATAACTATTTTCTGCCCATCCAAATTTATACACAGGCTGCAATGGTACTAGGTGATAAGATTATGAAAGTTTCAGAAAAATCGTACCTGAGGATGAGGAGAAAAAAGCCAAAAACTAAAAATAGCACTATTTGATTTTCGGCCGTAATAGGCCAAACATTTAAAAAATCTTAAAATAAAATACAGTTAGAATCTAGGATAACCAAAGCACATTATATGAAAAATGCAGTTAAATTGACGCAATAGTTTTGCGAAGCGAGCGAGAAGAAAATTGTCCAAAATTCAATCTGAATTAGTTTGGTTCCACCTTCAAATTAGCAGCAAATGACTAACAAGGAGGGGGATCAAGGGGGAGGGTTAAGGATGATTGAACATCCTTCTCCTTCCTATAAGAATAGCACAAAATCTGGACACACATATCTACTTCTTCAACCTACTGCTTCAACTCATAAATATGCAACAACCTAATTTAAATTTATCTCGATGTCATAAAAAGTAGATTACGAATGATTGCGAGGAGTTACAGCAAAAGCAGCGATTTAACATTGTGGTGTTCTTCTTTTCCTAAAACATCCCAGTAACCGAGTTTTTTCTGTGGCGGGAAATAAAATAATAAAAAAAAACAACCAACCTGAATAATTTTCTGCTGGCTTTGACTGGAAAATTCGATGACACCATAAACTGAATCGCTGTCAGACACAAAAAACACAGCTCTGCGTGCTTCCTGTGTGTTGTCAAGGCGACCACCACCCGTTGTATTAAAAGTTCAAGAAAATATTCTACAGCTTCTTCAGGAGTCGAGTCTTTGCGTACGACAACTGAGATGGATTTTGAAGACTCTCCTTCGGCGGAAAACCAGAATTTCTGACGTTCTTTCGAACACAGAAGACAAATCACCTGAACCACCAGTAATTTTCCAGGACAGGGACACACTTCCAAAGGTTCCTGCACTCCTGTTGACAAAGAAGTCTCCACTATTCTCGCCATCTTCGTCCAAAACTTTTGGAAATGTTCCAAAAGAAAACACGCCATGTTGGTCATCGTTTGGCAAAATGGTTACCATAGCAACGCCATCTTGACCGATATAAACATTGTGTACAGATGTCTCAAGGTGAACTGAAAAATTCTCCGCAAGCTCGGGAACATTGTCATTGATGAGCTTGATTTGAATAGTTTTCTTTGTCTCACCATTACCAAAAGTAACTGTATGGTTTTTGTTTTCAAAGTCTTGTCCCGGTTTGGTATTTCCAGGTACAACATACCAGTTGATGGTCGCTGTTTCCTGGACATTTCCGATTTTAGTCACGCCATCTTCTTCAAGTCCTCTATAGACCTCCAGGTCAACGTAACTGACATTTTCTGGTACTATTATTGATGTTACTGGAAATCTCACTCTTGCATCATTTGCTGGGATAAGGATTTGAAGGTCAGAATAGCTAGGTGTTAATTTCTGCTCCTCCGTATACAGATGTTAATTGTATATTGTAGACCTGTTCATTTTCTGCTATCTGTGTTAAAAACATGAGCAATAGCTTTAAGAAATAATGATGGAGAATGGAGATGGTGGGTGCAGGTTAAGGCTAGTTTAAGCTCATATTATGATTAATTTTCGAGTCTCAGACCCCCTTTCCTTTGAAGGTACTAAACAGTTTTCGGTATCATCACTATTATCGTCATCAACGCCTTTAGTACTGATATCATCGCACAATCATCATCACCATCATTGTTAACAGCAGTAATATTAACACAATCACTGCCACCATTATATTACCACCACCACCATTGTCAGTAGCTTTACAACTATCATCACTTTCATCGACATCACTATCAGAATCTTCAACATCTTCATTCCCATCATCATCATCACTGCCATTGTCATCACCATCAGAATCTTCAATATCTCATTACCATCATCATCATCATCACCATTATCGTCATCACTACCAGAATCTTCAACATCCTTATAATCATCTCACCATCATCACTTTCATCATTATCACCACCAGAATCTTCAACATCCTTATTATCATCATCATCACCATCATCACTGTCATCGTTATCACCACCAGAATCTTCAACATCCTTATCATCATCATCATCATCATCATCACCATCATCACTGTCATCGTTATCACTACCAGAATCTTCAACATCCTTATTATCATCATCATCATCACCATCATCACTGTCATCGTTATCACTACCAGAATCTTCAACATCCTTATTATCATCATCATCGTCATCATCACCATCATCACTGTCATCGTTATCACTACCAGAATCTTCAACATCCTTATCATCATCATCATCATCATCATCATTATTACATGTACTTCCAGCCTTCATCATCAATGACAATACTGTCAGTATTAGTATTTCTTGTAATTCAATGGATAGAGCAATACATACATCATCTGCCTTGGCTTGTACAGAGATGATCCCTTCAGACTGACCATCTGCAAATGAAACTGTTCCTGAAGTCTGTTCAAAGTTCTGGATGCTCTCATTAACTCCTAGAACAAACTAAATGCATAATATATGAGCTATGATTAAAAATTCATGTTGATTTGCTGAGGGCTAACAAAAAGTAAGTGTGTGTAGTAATTTGTGGAAGGAGAGGGAGAAATTTGGGGGGAGTCTAGAGGGACAAAGGAGCCCACTAGTCTGCCAGTACAAATGCCTGGGCTTGGAGCAACTCTAGGCAAGCTAGGGCTTGATTATAACTGGGATTTTTAGATATATAAATGAAATTTATATGGAAAGAAATAATGTTAACCAAATTTGTTCCGAATTTTGATCAAAAATTCATTCCTCTTCAGATGGAGTCCAGCTAATAATAACAATGTTTTGTTTTCTGTACCCAGCTTCGTCTTTTTATTGGTTCAGATGGCATAGGGAACACCAATGCACTAGACATTAAGCATCCACAACATTGCTTTTATGGATGTCCAACCAGTATGTGGTGTTATGGTGTCACCCTCCCTATATTGTCGGAAAGCACAAAGCTATAAGGGCGCATGTCTATGGAATGTCATGGAAACACCTTGATTGATAGATCCACCAAAACCTACTTCATTGCATCAGAAACAATCACTAGAGGGCATGTGTTCTCACTACTTGTCATTTTTGGATCTAAACATCTTTATTATTCTTATTACCTCCCATTTCACAGCAACTGGTCCATATGAATAAACTGAACGTGTGAGAGAGATTTTGACAAGTCCTGGTGCAACTGGTGTTGGTTCATTTATCTTTATTGGTCCTCTCTGGAGGAAATAAAAAATAATGAAGGAACTAAAATAATATGTTATATGCAGCAGATGTACATACAAACATTATATCGTAATATATAAAAAAGAAAAGAAGAAAGAAAGAGAGAGAGAGAGAGAGAAAGGAAGGAAGGAAGGAAGGAAGGAAGGAAGGAAGGAAGGAAGGAAGGAAGGAAGGAAGGAAGGAAGGAATAATTTAATGAATTAAATGCATGAACTTGAAAAAGAAGAAATAAAGTAAATGACTGAATGAGGGAAAAATAGTGAATTGATAAAGGTACATGTAATAAGTGATTAAGGTAGTGTAATTGATAGAGGGAATTGGATGAAGATAAAAAAATTAATTTCTTTAGCATCAGTATCAAACAAAATCTCAGCTGTCACCCATAATACAGTATATCACATATGTTAATTCATTCAGCAGTGTGTATATCACTTGCCTGTGAGAATCCAATGACACCATAAGCCTTATCATTTGCAAGTATTGTGATGTTAGCAGTTTTCGGCTCTTCTTCAACACCACCACCATTTAAAATTTTGAGCTGTACAACAAATGTTTCATTTCCCTCAGGAATAGAGTCTTCTTTGACAGTAAATGTACATGGCTTGGATACTTCATTTGGACTAAATGTCACAATGTCATTTGGGCTAAAAAAATCTGCATTTGCATCTGAAAGCTGAGGGAAACAAATATTTGAATTAACTATAAATAATTATGGTAGTCAGTAATAAAGATATTAAACATACAAAAAATAGCAAATTTGTTTGCATTTTACCAATCAAGTCCTTATGCACTTGATAACACCAGGTAGTGTTTACATATATACTAGCACATTTACTTCTTAAGGACCTAGTCAAAAAGTTAAGAGGGTAAAGGGAGGGGAGAATATTTACAAATTGACCAACTCTCTTAAGAAGTCCAACATGTGAACTGCATGTCCCTCCCCCTTCCCCCTTCACACACACCCTTTAGCAATCCCTTGTACAGCAGACTGGACATGATTGATAAATCAATCCATGCATTTGATTTGTCAATACTGTATATGCACATACAGAAGGAAATTGATTAACTTTTTCATACATTGCTAAAAAAAAAAGCCAATGACAATTCAGGAAAGTTTAAATAGCCCCCTTCACCGTTCCCTGTGTCCTCTTGATATTAGCCGTACCTTTGAATCAGAGCAAGACGAATGGTGAGCTTGCAATAATAGAGACATGTTAATAATTGTCCAAGGTGTTTAAAAAAGGTCCAGATCATTGCAAGCTCATCGTTCGCCTTGCTTCGATGTGAAGACACGTCTACCTTCAAGATGGCACAGTGAACTGCGAAAGGGACTGTTGAGCCTTTAGTTGTTGATTGAAATTCCACTTGCTCCCATGATAATCCACTAAAATGTCTATAGCATGGGATGAAATCTTTTTTTGTGACACACCATACAATATTTAAACACATGCAGACGTGGATCTAGTGGGTGTCCCTACATGTAGATGCACCAGACAACCCTTCCCAAACCCCAAGCTGCCTTTTATTGCGGCCGGGTGACATGATATTTTACATATATATTTTTTTTATGATTTCTGTTTCTTGCATCTTTAGTCCAACTCAAGATTAAATTTCATGACATTATATCTAAAAATAAACATATACAAAACATGTACACGCTTGGCTGAGGGCAACAATTATGGGACATATTCCATAATATACTACGTAAAACCATTATATAACTAGTATGTACATTGGCAAATACAGAACAATTTCAGGGAAGCTAGCTTTGATAGATATGAAACAAGTATATTATGATATAACATCTTAAGATTTTCCTATATTCTTTATATTATTATCATTGTCTTCATTGTCATCATCATCATCATCATCATCATCACCATCACCATTATTATTATTGAAGTCCAAATAAGGGTGGCAAGCCAGCCAATTCACCACCCCCAAGACCTGCCCTTAATACATGAGATGCCATTATCTCACCTACCTTACTATGAAGATATTTTTAGGGTCATCAGATTATCAATCATTGTTATATAGCTACGAAATTTTCTGATAAAACGAACATTCTCATTGGTTGAGAGATAACCATGTGACACTGGTTAAATCTAAATGTATCGCGCCCGGGAAATAACTTGCACAGACAATAATCGTGAAAATAAACAAGTGCACGTGATCAGAATGTGAAAAACGCTGATGGTGTGATATTTTTGCACCAATCACAAACAACAATGCAGAAGCAAATATTTTGCTTGAATTGTCAGTACAATTGGTGCTAAACAACAAGCAAAACAAAACAACAGAGATTTTCCAGTGTTTCTTCAGAAATATTATGGTTTTTTATTGAGAAAAAGGATTCAGAAAATAAGAAAAAAGCGACTAAAAATGCTGTTGCTACTCTCCTCGCTTTTTGGTAGATAAATACAAGGCCGTATGTGAGTTGTATTTGTAAAATCATTGTCAGTTTTTATGCATTTACCTCAGTCGCTAAATAAAGTTCTTATTTCGTAAACTGACTTCTCAATATTTTTCAATTGCTATATAACACAACACTTAATGTCTGGTCCCTCGGGAAATTAGTTAGTTTTGTTTTCCCTCGAGTCTTGATGTTTTCCTCAGCTTCGCCTCGTGAAACATTGAGGCTCTCGGGAAAACAAAACTCATTAATTCCCTTGCGACTAGACATTAAGTGTATAATGTTTATCTCCCCATACAGGAACTTGTTTATACAAGAAACATTGCTTGATGCCCTTAAGGCTTACTTTTGCTGACCCCCCTCCCCCCACCACCCATGGGCTAATAAATGAAAGCCTTCACTAAGAAGATATCTGTAAGAAGCTACAACTCACCTCACAACCAACAAGGACGTTTCCTGTCTTTCCTACTCTTCTCTGAATGTTAAGAGTTGCTGTTGATGACTCAATAACAAATACAGAAGTATCTTGAAAACTAAAGTACCCATTTGTTGCACCATCACTATAAACACTTGGAAGAAATGCACTTAATAGGCTGACCAGAACCACTAGAAATAACATGATCCAACTGTTAGTAAAATCATTTAAATTTAGTATTTCATTGGGATAAGTTCTATATATAAATTCTACTTCATTGTTCTATATAAATTAATTTTAGGAACTAGGTTAGAAATGGGACCCAAGTTCTGTTCCTTTTTTTTTTGTCACAACATTATTTAATTTGCTTGTTAATTTATTATTATTTTATTTATTTACTTATTTATTATTTATTATTTATCTATTTACTTATTTATTTATTGCAATTTTTTAACTGTGGCAAATACATTAAACTAAACTAATCTAAAGGAGCTAGGACTTTAAGGTGACTATCCCTTTTTCCTTAACACATCCACATGATCTTGCACACACACTTCCAGTTACTATTAACCAATTAGAAGCATTTTTGTTTCATTGTCAAAAGTTCCACAATGAATTTCAAAATGGAGTCGTATTTCGATTTAACTTTTTCAAAATACGTCCTGAAATATAACTTTACATTGAAACATTCAATGATACATATACCACAAAAGCTTCCTCTTGTCCTATCAGCAATTTAAATTCATAAAAACAAAGTATAAATGCAATAAAAGTATGCAAAATCTGTGTTGCGTTAATTAGTCACCATCTACCATTTTGATTACCATGAGGTATCACACAATAGGAGACTGGGTATTGGGAGCTGTTCGATTTGACAAATGATCCTTTGCACGCTTTAAGGCCAGATGACCTGAATATCTTTTCTCAGAAAGCCAACCCCCTACCACCCCTCCCTGCTTTTCCCAACGCTGATATATCTTTTTAGTAGTAACTGTGTGGCCGTCCTTGTTTTAGAAGGTAAGACTTAATACCCAGTGGGTAACAAACCTGTGGGTGACAAACTTGTGACCAATGGAAAAGTGACATGGCCTTGTAATGGCAACATAAGAGCCACAAACTAACAAAGAACTTTGATGATTTACCAATAGCCAAAGGCCCTATTTAGGTGTAAATTTCAAAAAGAGACACAAGAACATCCCTCAATTGTGACTTAAGCAGTTGTGAAATTCAGACAGAAGACATGGGTACCCCCCCCCCCCCCAATAGGGCCTCAATAGAATACATTGTATGTATACATGACTGTCTCTTATCTCTTGAGACAGGCAATAACTTTTTTTCAAATACTATAAGCCTACAAAGCACAGAATTTAATTTAAAAAAATGTTTATGGCTTTAAATGGAATTTTCATCTCGATTTTAAAGTCATTAAACAGGGATTTGAATTCAAGTTAGAAAATTTGACAATAAATCGTTGACACATGAAACACTTAGCAACGAATAGTTCATGTACCCAAGGAAATATATCGCTTGTTTTGAATTCTAAGGTTGAATCAAGTAGAAAAATTAATAAAGTAAATCCGAATTTACGAGAAGAAAGAATTAAGTCAAAAAAGAAAACTGCTTTTTACCAGAATGATCATGACGTTTCTATAACAATCATTTGACTTCAAATTAATTAATAAAAATATTAACTACATGTAGTGTGTAATAGTTCGTGGCTAAATAAGCCCTCGAAGAATTATTTAACTAAATACCCATCTATTTTGCTTCCTATACATAACGATTCAAACGCAAAAAGTACAAAAAAAATTTAACTGAAATTAAGTACAAAACGATATTTTACAATCTATCATTTTAATCGTAGTGTATTAAAATTCGAACCAAAGAAAATAAATTAGAAAAAGATACTACTTTTTATGCGATGTTTTCTTGACTATTTAAAATCAGATAATATAATCTAGTAGAAAAAACATACTTGGTTTGATCAAAGATTATGTTGGATTCATCGATAAAATGTTTTTTCTTACACTGATGTAACTTGCGAACAGCTGAGATCAAACCAAGTCAAACACTCATTTATAACCCAAAAACACGAGATTATATTAGGAGTATGATAAGTAAATTTGACTTTAAATTAAAAACGAGAGCTGCAGAAAAGCGAACAGGTTCGAGCAATTTTGACAGATTGCGGTATCTATGGACGCTGTAGTTGACTACGGCATGAAACATGAGATCACTGTAATTCCTAACCAAACTTCAAGAAATACCAAACGTATTACTTACCAACAAATGAAATTTCCATAGTTACCGTTCTATAGAGTTTAAACTTCAAGTAACATAGCTGAAAATTAGAAAAATTCCGGGTTAAAATGCGAGAGCTTCCTTATAAATGAAGTCTGAAGCCGTCATCGTTCGATGGGCTAGAATACTAAGTTGCAAATTACAGCTGCAATTTGCGTTCCATTATTCGAAAACAAGCAAAATCTAAGAATATCGGCCCTATAATGCAAAGGTTTCCTTTCCGATTCCCCTATACGAGTTAAATAGTTCTATTCAAATTTGATTCGCAGGTATAAACATTGATAATTTGCCGTAAATCAAACTCGTTGAAGGTCGAATAACAATCAACGTTTCTTTTAAGTTTTCAAAGTTGACTTGAGGCACGAGCCACGACTTGTAAAGCCGTGAAGCATTACGCACTCAAAATACTTACCACAATATCCTTATATCAAAACTAGAATATCAAACGGGGTCAAGCTTCTTTACACATACTTTTTGTTTCGAATTTTCTTTTTCTGTTAGATATTTGAAGATAAATACTCAGGGGACTACGGAAAAATGCATACGGAATGATGTCGTTACATGACGTCATCAGTCGGTTTGAACTCGGCTTTGTGTTGAATGACACTCGCATGTCCACTCGCATAGTTACAGATCCTTGCATACAGAAACATTGTAACGCAAAGATTGAACTGAAAATAACACGAATTTTGAATTTGAAAACATAATGAAATATGAATTTGTAATATATAAAAATTTGACGTAGCTAGCGGAGGGGGAGGAGAGAAGAGAGAAAACATGTTAGGCAGTTCTGGGGGGTAGTCACTTGACGAGGGTTGTTTTAAGCCTTATCTATTTGCATTCGTATCTTTATTTTCTAGAAGATTTGAAAAGTTATCAGCGCATTATTATTTGCATCTAAATCATTGCGGCTCCTAAACCCTCAGGAACTGTCCAAGCTCTGTGATTCACCCAATAGACTTCTGAAACGGTGCTAAAGAAAATTAAGTTAAAAATATATTTTAAAAATAGAAAAAAAAAACTTCAAATTAAACGCACAAAGTAAACAGACTGGAACGATTTTCAGTGCATTTGCAAAGTTCCTAAATGAATACAACTTGAAGACAAAACCCTTACAGCTTGGCTACATGTATTTGCCTTCGTTTTAACATATTCTTTGGATTTTAATCCCTCCTCTTCGCCTTCCTCGGTTCTTATGAATTTCTCGACATCTTACCCCGTCAAGTCGTTTTTATCCTCTCCCTAGTCCTTCACCCCTCCCAGGAGTTATTTGTTAGCAAATTTGGATGCCACTAAGAAAAATTAAGACCGTGAGTCAATTTAGTTAATCCTAACTAATCTTTAAATCCTATGGAGTTGTATTTATTGTGGTGAGTGCAATTAGCTGGCTGATGCTGATACTGCTTGACATGACACTGAGGTGAGTCCAAGGCAGTAATTCATCCAGCACTGACGATGGGAAAAATTGAAAATGTTTTTTCCGAGTTTAATAAACGTGATGCATTTTTGTCCAGCTTGGGTGGCGTGCGCTGATAATGCGTCGCCTCTCGACAATTCAAACCCTAATTTGACCTGCTTTATAGTCTGTTATACCCTTGTAAAGCAAGGCGTATTCAAGATGTATGTATCGGCCAAATGCTACAGTTTAGTCAAAAAAGTTCTTTTATTTGGCTTAATTTTTTTTAAAGTTTAATACAAAAATTGTAATTCCTACATAGACTTCAATTCATAATTTTTTTTTTCATGAATTACTTTAAACTATTGTAATTTCAAATATATGCATTTGATTATGAATTCATTTCATATTGAAAAAATTCAATAAGAAGCCCTTTTGTACCGAAGCTAGACTACAACGGGGATGTATATATGTTTTTGTATCTCAGACTAAATAAATCTAATCTGTTATGCAGCAAGTCCCTTATGGGCCACCGTAACTTGCTACAAGTCCCTTATGGGCCACCGTAACTTGCTGCAAGTCCCTTATGGGCCACCGTAACTTGCTGCAAGTCCCTTATGGGCATGTATTCAACCTTTTTTGGAATAGCCGTATATGATACTACTACGACTACTGCATGTCTACCAATATGAGCCAGCATTTCCCAGTCCCCGCGCACAAATAAACACCCAACTCCTCCCTAACTCCCCACTTGTTTTTGTTCAGAGTTATCAGTAATATCACTTGTCCTTTGAGAACAAGAGCGTTTGGCAAGCTACGACTTACACAACTCTTTATGAAATTAGTTTCAAAGAATTGTTTGGGGCTAATTGCGGTAAATATATGTTGCCATTGAAATATTCACCTACAAAGATGCTGGATAAAAATGCTGATTAAGGTTAACAGGTGGGAGAAAAATTAAACAAATTGATATGATGAAAAATAGCGGAGTTTAAAGTGCATTTTTTTGCTTATTTATTTGTTTCTTCTGAAAAATGAACAATTTTCGAAGACCCGAGGAAAATCAAATCCGTTAACAGAATTTTGTTTAGACCTATAACAGCCGCTTCTATTATGTCTTGAATCCAACTGAGTTTATTTGTTTGTCATTCGAAAGCTGAAGGCATATAGAGTTCGAGAAAATCGAGGGGAGAATTTTGAGTGATCTATAATTTAATATTTATTTATTATTTTACAGCACTATTTTCAAAATATAAAAGACAAGTAACTAGATTAAATGACAATGGAATTGGTCATCAGTTTTTATGGGAGGAAAAAAGATAAAGAACTTTTAAAATTACCGTCTGTTGTCCCACCTGCTAACCCTCGAATTCATTTTACTTTCAAAATCTATTAATTGAACAATGACTGGCCCAATGACTGATGAATGTTTAAACTTTTTATATGTTGATTTTTTTAATTATATTAGTTATGACCTACAGTTTAAAGTTCATTTCACAAGCAGTTGTGTAAGTCGTAACATGGCAAATGTTCTTGGGGAGAAAGTGATGATGACCGTTTTATTTCAAATTTTTCAGGTAACCGGCAAAGTCACTCATCTTTAACATGAGCAATACACCATTTTTGTCATTTTTCTTTGACATACCTTTTTTTAAGACATAAATTGCTATAGGCTACTCACGATTTTTAGCCTCAAACAACAGTTTTTGATAATTCGATGTAAAACAGATAAAATATGTTCTTTAAGAGGGGTGTGTTTGTTTTACTAAGTAAAAGTAGAAATCTTCGGAATTAAAACTATAGTACAAGCCCCTCAGTATCGCCAATAGCCGGTGAGACAGAATTGGAATTCTCGATATCAGACAAGCCTGAAATTTCATAGCGAACGTTGAAACTTGTTAAAGAAACACATTTTTTCTTTCTTTCTTTCTTTCTTTCTTTCTTCCTTCCTTCCTTCCTTCCTTCCTTCCTTCCTTCCTTCCTTCCTTCCTTTCTCTCTCTCTCTCTCTCTATCTTTCTTTCTTCTTTTCCTCCCCTTTTTTCTCCCCGACCGCCACAATGAGTATTCTTAGTTTAATACAGGCGAGAAATATCGTTCTGGGGTGATTGTTAAATATTTTAATGTTGTGCTATCAAATTTACAGATAGTTGTTATGGGGACATTTATTTTTGCGAAAGTACGAGGTAAGATTTTAAAATATTAAACTAATTTTGTAACTATTTTTTTCTACTCAGAGTAACTGTTACGTAATTAGAATTGTTTATGTACTTGGTCAGCAACAAAAACGTACGCTCCCCTTCGAACAAAGCCTGTAAAAAACTTTCAAGCTAATATTTGCAGACAGGGTTTGAGAGCTCGAGGTGACATCTTCTTTTAAAAATAAGATCATTTTTAGTGAGCTTTCGCTTCAAACGTCATCAGCTTTTATTATTTTAATAAGAAAATATAGATAGAGCTAGTGCAATGGATGTGAGGTGCAGGTGTTTGAGGCGCTTCATCGGTAAGCTATGATTGCATAGTGATTTAGATTCGGTATCTCAAAACGATAAACAATTGTTTTCATCTCATAAATGCACTTTTATTTTTATTTTTATTTTTTTTCGATTAAAAATATATACATAAATGGCTACAACGGAATAGGAGGTCAGAGTGCAAAATACAGTTGACGTATCAAGCCCATCCCGTTTTCAAAGGATTCAACGAACACCTCCCTTACCCGCGGTACTGGTAACATAATTAGGGTCTTGACATCTCAAAATTCGTCCACAAATATACGATTTTAATCGTAAACGCATACTTTTTGATGAGTTTAGTCCTTCCGTCCACACGTAAAAGATGAAAACTCTCACCGTAAACGCATACTTTTCAAAACGCTCTTCAAAGTGGATCGTGTGAACGGGTGAAAACGATTCGCAAACGATGACTGTTTACGCTGTGTCTGGTCCATTCGGAATGAACTTTAAAATGTCGGTTACCATTAGAGACGTCATTGTAACAAGTATACAGTTGCTTGGTTACAGACTGCCACGACCCTCTAAGTACAGTTGATTTATCAAAGAGAATAAGAGGGGTAAACGTGAAAACTGATTAAATCCATAATTAAGTACGAAAGGGCGAAAGAGGTACTATTTTTCAAATGTCAGCTAGGATTTCTTTCCTTTATTTCACATTTTGCCGATCTTGTTGAGGTTTTTAAGCCATACATTTTCTTATGACGTGACACCACGGAAATCTAGCTTGGGCTACCTGTGGAAAAACGGTATATAAATAAGACTCCATTTATATATATATTTATTTAATTTTTGGAGCAGGTTACAGCATCTTGGCTCATTGGTCACTGAATGGTACAGATCAAGGACTAAGGTAAGGATACAAACTATTTTAATCCTCCAACAAATCTACTGTTAACGTTTGCTCTTTGAAAATACTTCGAATACTCCTTTCTACAGTTCCATTGGTCCACAACGAATAATAGTCCCAAGTGGAGTTGCCGCGCAAAGCAAAACTATAGTTTATCATATGCGGCAACTCCAGTCTCGACGTGGACCGGAACTTTTATTCGTGGTCACGAAGCTGTAAAAAGGAGTACTGTATTCCAGAAAATGTTTTGATATACGTTGTGTTGAAATAACGGTCGCCTTATCACACGTGTTTATCACACAGCCTTCACGGTGGACCCACCTTTGTCGAAGGTCGTTATCCAGGAAGTAAAGCCATCAACTTTAACCAACCATCCAACTGTTTTGCACGAATTCCTAAAGTTGAACTTCGTGGCAGGAGTTTCACCATTGCTCTCTGGGTTAAAGTGAACAGCAGTCTTGATAGAGAACAAGTAGTGTTTAGTGACTGGTATCAACCATATCAGTTTTTTTTACAAGTAACAAAGCAAGAAAGTTATATACTTTTTCAGCGACATTCGTTTTCGAACCTTTGGTTTAGCTGCACGAGTACAGAAACGCTTAAGATTAACACATGGCAACACGTCGCAGTCACGTGGGACCAACCAGGAGGCATTATTAGGCTTTATATTGATGCTAAAGAGGTTGCTGCAATTGCAAAGATCTTTAATACCAGTGAGACGTGGTATCCTCCAACGAGAGACATGCACTTACGAGATAGGTGATGATGGCCATACAGATGAACACCAGTTTCTTGGCTCAGTCATGGATTTGTACATCACCGATGGTGTCTTAAATACAGAACAAATAAATCATCTCAGAGGTGAGAACTATACTGAAAATAAAGGAAAGGCGTGCTTAAATCATCGTCAGAAAATGGTTTTTGGTGCACTATTAAGAATCTTAAAATACTCGAGTATAACTTTAGTGTAAAATGACGAAGGTGTGATTAAGTAAACAGTCACGCAAATCACTTTTAAGTGAGTTCTTGGTTTAAAAACAAATAATTATATAGTAATCTTAAACATGAAGTGTTTAATTAATGTGTGCAATGAAGATATGGAAACTAGAGTAGTATTAAAGGAGTGTCAAAGGCTCGAGATTCAATAATTATACGATGCCTTCTTTCTCGTGGTATACTATGGAATATCCCACTTGTTACTTAAATGTCACTAGAAAGCATTGTAACATAATAACATACCAATGAAATGGCAATGCCACATATTTAATATCTAATTATTCTCCTTCTCACTTTCCTTGCTTAGGTTTCCCTGAAATCACCACTCCAAGCCTCTCAAACAACATGTTCGTGTATACGAATGAAACAGTGAAATGTCAAGCTAAAGGTTCACCTACTCCATACGTGGCCTGGGTACGCTCAGGGGTAGTGCTAGTAAACAAGACATCTACTGCAGAGATCACTATCGCTGAGAATAATGGCGAGTACATGTGTGTTGCTTCCAACCGAGAAGGAACAAAGAACATGACTCTCAAGGCAAAAGGTAAGACCACGCATCTTTCTATTCGACTTACAGCATCTCTTATATTAAATTTTAAATTGGATGTTTCAAAACAGCTCCTCTTCAGCTTTGCCATGACTACCGCATCATCAGTGACGTGTCCAGGGCTGTCAACTACATCTACCACTCATCTCAAGTCAAGAACGATAACACAGATATTGATCTTAGCGAGTGGTATCGTATCCAGAGCCCAGCTGGTAATCAGTTACCAACCACGTGTGTCCCACAGAACAGGTGTGGTACCCAGGCACCTGGATGGTTGAACGGAGCACATCCAATCATCCAAGATGGAATCGTCAAGAGAACTGTCTGCTTTCACTTGAACGGTGACTGCTGTTATCAGAACACCACAGTACACATCAGGAAGTGTTCTGGACATTATGTGTACAAGTTCAGCAGTGTACCTAAGGCATTACCTGGTCGATACTGTATTGAAAACGGGAGGCATACCAGAGCAGGTAAGGTTTTTATAGTGTACTTGGGCAGTTATTTTGAAATTCACTATTCCGTGGCGGTTCATCAGGATTTTAGCTAGATATTTTCAGTTTATTTTTCAATTTTGGTTTTCCTGTGGTAACTGGCCAGCGGTTGAACACTGAAGAACGTAGAACGTAGGAGATGTACGTCTTGTTATATATCTGGTTTTAGTTTTGGGTTACGAGTTTATTTAAAAAGATAATCTCAAGTGCAAATAAAAGTCCGAATTTGATCAAGCATTTTGGCTAGGAAATTAATTTTATTATTTTGGTAGGAAACTCTGACGGCAGTCACATTTATATACATTTTGTTCCACTTAGATCAACCCGATACAATTTTTCAAGAAGGCGAAGAGGGCGAGGGCCTCAGAATTATCGGTAACGTGATGTACACGGAAGGATATATCCCGGATGTTTTCACCTGCATGAATTACTGTCAGTTGTACAATGGTTGTAAGTCATTTAACTTTAGCAGAGAGAAAAAATTCTGTGAGCTGAACAACGCCACACGACGGGAACACCCAGATGTCTTCCTTAAGAAAAGCTCATTCGTTTACTACGAGAAAATGAGGTTGCTAACGGTTAACGATGTTAATTAAACATTTGCAACAAGACGAAATTATCCAAAAAGGATCTTGGGTAGCCACTTGAATTGGCAAAAAAGTGACTGAGTTTGAAGTTGTGTTATCCTAAGCCGTATCAGCTGCTCAATACGAAAGGTTTAGCGACACTGAGCATGTCAGGGAAATTATCGGGAACACGGAGAATGCGGCAACAACTAAACGTGCAAGATCCTTAGACTAGATCGTGCCAATAGTAGCTTCATTTAAAAGAAGATTAGTGCTTTTAAAAGTGAGATTAGTGCTTTTAAAAAGTGCTACCGTAGCTACCTTTTTATTTAGCTACGTTTTTCGCTAAACGTGCAAAATCCTTAGACTAGACCGTGCCAATAGTAGCTTCATTTAAAAGAAGATTTGTGCTTTTAAAAGTGAGATTAATAGAGCTTTTAAAAGTACTATCGTAGCTACCTTTTTATTTAGCTACGTTTTCGCTAAACGTGCAAAATTCTTAGACTAGACACTGCCAATAGTAGCTTCATTTGAAAGAAGATTAGTGCTTTTAAAAGTGAGATTAGTGCTTTTGAGAGTGCTACCGTAGCTACCTTTTTATTTAGCTACGTTGTTCGCAATGTTTTTCTGACTGCGCAATAAAAATCAAACTTTTCCCAAATAAAATTGTCAATGGCGTGATCATCAACTCCATATCCATATTTGGTTCCATGTTTAAAAAAAATAGTTTGAGTTACAGGGTCACTATGATTGGCCAATCCAAGTGACTCAATCTAGTCATTAATTATTTTTTTCAAATTTTATGGGCGCAAATATAAATATATATATATATATATATAAGTATAATCTATACTAATCTTGTTACATGGACTTGCTTGTTGGAAGGCCGAAATAGACTATTAGATAGATAAGATTATTTTAGTACATGATTTGATGGTAAATACACCAACAAATCATGTACTAAGATTTT
The DNA here is from genome assembly GCA_011057435.1 of Actinia equina. NCBI lineage: Eukaryota > Metazoa > Cnidaria > Anthozoa > Actiniaria > Actiniidae > Actinia > Actinia equina. The sequence goes on from WHPX01000897.1 coordinate 662,097, forward strand.
TTTCTAACCAAGGAATTAATGGAAAATACATGTCACTGAACAAAAGAATCGGAATGTAACAAATGAATTAACGAGCGAACGAGCAAACTTAACTAACGAGGTAACAAACCAACGAAAGAACAAGACAGACAAATGACAAATAAAAACAGAACAAAGCAAAATGTCAAGAAAAAAACAAAACAAACGAACACAAACAAACAAAACAGCTGATACTAAAATACACTTTGCCACAACAGTTTAAATATATTTACACCACTTTAGCACTGGGTTGCAAACAATGTAACCGTGAAGCTATAGTAATACTAAATAGCACAATTTCATGCAAATTCCATTGTTTCCTATTGTTTAACTAGCACTATTTTGTACTATTTAGTAATTAGTGTTTCACGAATTGTTTGCACTCTAAACAAAAGTAAAAACTAGTGATGTTTGGATCTTGACTTATGTAAAGAGGTTAATAGTCCTATAGGAGAATATCTCCTTAGATGAAACTGAAATTTAGAATATGATTTTTTAGAGGGAGGAAAACAGGAGAACCGGAGAAGAGTGACGAGAGCCGAGCAATTCCCCCACTGCGCCACCAATGTTTCCCCTTTAGCTGCAAATAAGATGGATTTTTAGCTCAAGAGTTGCCAGATGTTACATCTTTGGCGAATGTCGTCAATCTAAGTTAAAATTTGTCCGCTTATTATTAATCTCTATGAAGTAGTTTAATTTGAATCAATTGCAAGTTTTATTTGTCCATAGAAACAAGCACTGTAAATATTAATAACTTATCCATATTAATTAAATCCTTTAAACCGTTTAAGGCTTTCTGTTATAAAGTAATCATGAAGCCTAATGAAAAACGACAAAAGAGCATAAATTGTTTCTCTCTTGAAAACTCTCTTTGAACCATTTAAGGCTTTCTGTCTTAAAGTACTGTAATCAGGAATCCTATTGAAAACCGCCAAGAGAGCGTAAGGATTTCAGCTTTATTGAAAACGCGAAAACAATTATTAGATTCTTATCAGAATGGCATCGGCTTGCCAAAATTTCCTGTCCAATCCGAAATCATTGCCAGAACATGATGACATTCCGGAAACTGACTTTCAATATACTTCGTTTTCTATCCGGAATATTCCTAATGTCTTTCATGGCGGGATTCCGCGAGCTTCTAATTAACAGACAAATCATATCTGGAACACCGTGTTAAGAGCTTTAGACTGTACGTTTCCCAATAAGTATTATGATAATGAAGTATTGAAAGCCGTCGTTTGTTTTATATACCAGTGTACTAGTTTACTGTGTCTGTAGCTCTTCAGTTGTTCATCACGTTCACGGCCAAGTGGGCGTCGTGTCCGAGCTTCAAACCAAATGCTGAGACGCTGGAAGAAGTCAAAACTTTAAGTCGCTAAACTTATAGAGCCGAGTCTTCACACAAATACAGGTAGGGAATAACGTTCCATTCTAATGGGATAAATTATTAATTAGAATACACCTCTTGAAAATAAGGAAAAAAGGCACGAATTAAACATCTAATTTACATTAAAACGATATATAAGCTATTTTATTTACAGCTTATATTATTGAAAGAGGTTAACTGGTATATATTTTTCACGGGATCGCGCCAAAGAAAGAAGAAAAAAACTCAATGGAAACAATATCTTTCAACTGCGTTTCTTATTTACTTGGCTGAGATCTTCCTTTATTTACAAAAGAAAAGTGGTTTACCTTTCGTCACTAGTTACATAATGAACGATTAGATAATAGTAAAAGCCAAAATGAAAATCTCTTATTCACAAGAGAATGACATTTGGCTGAAGCCGGAAAACATTACCCCCCCAAAAGAGTTCTACTCCTTTTGAATACAAAAGGCAATTGTTCAATAGACCTCTTTGGCTTGGGCCGGTGCTTGTTTTGCCCATTTCAGACCACTTGCCATTCGTTTGAGAATATAATTCTTTGTTTCATTTGCATCCCAACAAAGAAATGATACTCAAGGGATTGACACGTAATCTGAAATGGGCAAAACATTACGTCCAAACTAAAGAAGTCTCAGTTTCAAAGCGTTTATCTGTTTAGTATATATTTTTTAATTTGAGCTTAGTTTTATTATTTATTTTTTTGGATCTCAGATGAATTACATCTACCTTCACTTCTGTGGAACTATAATATGCATGCAAATAAGGTCAAAGCTAAGCAAACTTGAAAAACTGAGAATTGATCCACACACGGTGTAAACAGGTTGGTGACAGATAAGATGACTAGAGAAAATAAATTCATACTTGTCTTAATGGAAAGCCGGTTGACAGTTGCCTTCAATTGTTGACAAAGTATAATGTTCTGAGTGTCTATCTAACTTCGCGCGGTTAAAAAACTCTTTCATATTACGTATCTTACCTAATATCTGAAAAGCTGTTTCGTGTTTGAAAATAGTTAATAGAGGTTAACTATGGTTTGATCAAAGAAAATATATGTATTTTTTTATCTTGCATATTACATGCAGACTGTAAAGTAGAATTATCGACTGAACAAGATTTTGTGGACAAAAAATTAAGGACATATGTAAGACTTTTTTGCCTCTCGTATTAATAATGCTTCAATTCCCAAGTTTTTCCCATTAAAAAGAAAATTTGCTGCATAACGTTAACTTTTTATAATTGACTTTTCGATTTTGTGGGTTCCCGTCCTGTTAGTAACAAACAAAGAAAATTTTGGACGAATCCCGACCAACACTATAAGACATTTAAAAAACATCAAAATGTAAGATATTTATGGCTTTTGCTATGGAAATATAATGACACGCATGGCATCTTGAAACTGAAAGGATGGTTTGAACATAAAATTATGACGTAGTAGCAACGTAATAAAACTTTTCAAGTTTGGTGATTTCAAGCACGTAAAGACTAGTATACTAGAAACACCGATAAACAATGCAAAACGGCTCTTTCTTTCATTGGAAAATTGAGAAATCGTCATTCCTAGTTTGATTGTACCATATAGCTTTATGCACGGCAAAACGTTTTCTATGAGGCTTTCTCTACATTACCATCCGATTCGGCACTGACCCAAGTGAGTTTGTTATTATATTTTTTATTTTTATTATTATTATATTTAACACATTAACTGAGAATTTTTTCATGATTTGTCAAAATGCTCCAGAGAATGGTATGAATGAGTAGCTTTTTTTCTATCGAGGGTTTGTCCTTGTACTTGGCATATTCATAGGAAGTATCTGTCATGGACCTCATTTAATCCGGGGACCTTGTCCGTGACTCCGGCTTCTAGTTCCGTTATTTAACTTGTTATACATGAACAAACATGTTTTATGTTAAAATTACTGTAAAAGAATTAAGGCTTTGTTTTAGTTATTATTACTATTTTGTTGAGTTTACTACCGCCTCAAACTTAGCTGGCATCGCATCCGAACTTTTTCTCTATTTAGGAAAGTCCGAATGCAAGCCAGACTATCTCAAACTGCTGGACAAGGATAACACAAAATTAATATTCCTTCCTATTTTCTTTTTATATTTTAAACCTCTTAAGTTTGTGACAAGACAAGTTTCGAGATGCTCTACCTCATCTGTCTGGCCTCATAAACTGAACGGGTTTAGAATGAAAAATGTCTTTCTAACAATTAAGAATAATGGTCAGTCTCCTTGCTCTACGCTGTCCTATTTTCAGTTCTCTAAATCGTGGTAATTTACTGAACTCACTACTTGTTTATTCTATTAGTTTTGATCGGTTTTTCACACTTTCTTTATTCATGATTATTCTGTAATGTAATGATTTCGACATCTTATTCCACCAAAAAGGCCATATTAGCACTTGGTATATTCTACACATCATGCACCTGCTAATATACACAATGTGTTTGCTTTGCGCGCAAATGGTGGACGCGATAGCCTTTTTGATGCGTATGATAACCAGTTATCAGGAATTAAACGTCGGTAGAAACCGGACAAATGAACTGATGAGTCTTTGATAGTATGCATTTTACTTTCAGGATAGACAGCTCCACACAGGACTAAGAAAATCTCATTAAAGTCAGACTCAATGAAATTCCTCTCAGCAGCATCATGTCAAGAACTACTGATGAGTTTTCATTTTCTTGATCATGTTTTTGATAATGCTGGCTGTGCACTGAAAACTCAATCCAGTTGAAATGTTTTACAGTGTTTTCTCGATTCCTAGATAGCATCAGCCACTAGATGAACAGTACATTTTCATCGCATCGATTTATTCAGACATGCAGCTGAACTGAGCCACTTTTTTAGGGTAAGTACTTCTCTTTCAGATTCTGAATTAAATGAGAAAATATAACGAAGCGCCGCGTTACGGAAAGGAAAAAATGCAATCACAAGACGTCAATCCGAATTTAACAAACCGTTCATCAGTATTTTTCGGGTAAAAAAGTAAAATTTTAAAGTAAGCATTCATAATTTATTATCTCATAATACTAAGATACTATAATAGTGACTGAAAACATTGGTAATTGTCAATTATTCATGTCGTTATACGAACAACAAATTTCTCAATAGACCGTTTTCCCAAGGTTGCGTGCGCATCCAGATTAAGGAACTTAATTGACGCGGGCCACGATTATAGAACACGAGTTTTTTAGATGAGTATTATCATGCATTGCTATGAATTTGTTTTATAAGGATTCAAAAAATCGATTATTCTCGTCTGTAAATACAAAACTGGTTTCTCAGTTTTACTGAATTTCCGTTTCTTAGTTTTGTGGCCCGTCAAGATGGACACGCACGCAACCTTGAGAAAACGGTCTATTGAATTTCATACTAACAACGAGATGAATGTGGAATTCTTTTAGGGTTTAGCATAACCTGTTCATAAATGCATCAACTCCTTTATAAATATTTATTTATATTTTTATATTATTATAAATATTTAACAATTAAGTATCAATTCATTTAATGCCGACACGCAATTTTCATTTCCTCTAAAATTATTACTTACTGCTTTCTGAACGATGTATTCGTAACTGTATATGTAATATAATTACTTCATATCTTTTTTTGAGGCGCGTCAGGCTCACTAGCTGACAACTAACTATATTCTATATTATCGCAAACTATATTCAATTTCAATAATCAATAATCAATAATCAATAAATCATTCATATAACTGTTTGTAACAATATACAGATATATATTTATAACAGTGTTTACAGGTCCCCAAGGCATACAAAATAATGAGTTTAGTCATGTTTCAATGCTGAAATGGTATCTCGATATCCATCACACAAGAAATGGAATGAGACCGACAAAGTCTATCGTCACCTGTTAAGAGTGACTGATTGGAGATAATACATGAATACTTCTGTCGATTTATAATGGTAATAGGACTGAGTGGATCAGTTCCAATTCTGTCTCTGTAATCATAAGAGTGATTTACAAAATTGGACTAATGCGATAGCAGGAGTATTATGAGTATAATTAATTGACTGATTTGGACAACACGAAGTTCAATTAATCATAACTATTACGTGGATCTCCTTAAATCTGATTGGTTGACAAATCTAAAACTACTCTATTTTCCACTAATCAATAGCGCAGCGCACTGATTCTAAGGATAGCTTAAGGATTCGGACGAACATTGCATTCTGTTTACCCGCTACGAGGATTATACGAACCGATTTTATTATTTATCTACTTAAAGTTACAATAATAACCCATGTAAACTAAGATTAACTGCGATCGGCTGTGAAAATTATCTGCTGACGTCACTGTTGGTCGTAATTGAACACCTTTAATCGGATAGTTTCATGGTCCAATAATCATCTCATTCCTGATTGACCAATAAGCACCAAGTATATGAAAACGAGCATGTGATGGCGCTATTTTTGAATTCCGACTTCCGGAACAAGCTTAAACAGACTTCGTGCCCAGAGGAGCACACAGGAGCGACAGAACTTTACCCCTGGGTTCCCGAGGATGAGTAGGCTTAGAAACACTGTCTTTCCCACAGTCATTATATTTTATTTTTAACTTTTTTTTATTTTACATTGGTAGTACAGTCAGCATGGTGACAACGGTTCAAATATTACTCGGAGTCCTAGCAATTGTTTGGGGCTTGACAATCAAAGTCCAGTGTGATAACATACATCTTGGAATTCTGATTCCCATTGATCACGGGACATGGAGAGTTGGGAAAGAAATAATCCCCATTATTGGTCGAGCAATACAAGAAGTAAATAACAGAGGAATCCTCCCTGGTTACAACATCACATACACACTGAAAGATAGTAAGTGCAGTTCTTATACAGCACCTGGAATAACCGCTGACCTAATGAACTCGAAGACCAAAGTCAATGCTTACATAGGACCGGGATGCTCTGCGGCATGTTTAAGCGCGGGACTACTGGCTCACTATTGGAACGTGCCAATGATTTCATTCTCCTGTTCCTCTTCCTCCCTGATGAATCGAAAAAAATATTCCACGTTTGCACGAACCCAACCATTCAGCAGAACGTACTTCTGGTGTCACACCCGTCGCTCTGTTGAAGATCATGCAGCACCATCGGTGGAAAAGAGCTGCTATCATTGCGCCATATGGGTACAAAGGAGATACTATATGGGAACCCATTGCAAATTCTGTCAGAAGCCATCTTGTGACAAATAACATAACCGTGCCGTACTACAAGGCGCCGTATGTGTCGGGATACGATGACTTTGCACAGAACACAAGAAAACAGATGCTAATGACGGCTAAATCTCAAGCAAGAGGTTTGTTATTTCCATATAAAATCGTCACTCAAAAATTTGAAACTTCGAAGATATGTTAATCCTGCAATCGCTCTGACAAGCAGAATCTATTTATATCAGTATTATACCTTATATCTTCAACCACCATTCCCTATATGGGCCTCTTCCATGAGGCTGTCTACTACACACTCACTGCCACAACGTTAACTATTTACAACACACGACACTCAACTTGAAAGTTGATTTTTACTGAGGGAGGAAAACACTCGTGGCAAGAGAGAGAACAACTCACCAAGAAAAAAAATGAACTCGCAGATGCGGATGTGACGCAGGCTAATCGAACCCGCAATCCCAGGCTGTTGAAGTGCATGCCTCCCATGTCACCCATGCCTAATTTAGTTTTAGAAAAGACTTCCACAACAATTTCAAGAAATTTGCTTTGTGCAACATCCCTCGTGCTAGTTCTTTGCGAGGATTAAAATTAAAGGGTCAAAACTCAGACACGTGATAATGAGTAAAGGAATATAAGACTGGAGAACCTCATCAGTGACCTTCGATCTACCAATACGAACTAAAAACAGTTGCCTTGTATATCAAGGCTCTTAGCAATAATCATTACTATCATCATCATATAAATCATACTAGTTCTGTGAAGCAGTGATGCAGCCTTCACTATCAGCATTATATAAGCCATCAATGCTGCGCCTTTGTTCTTCATTATTCAGTTTGATAATGCACTCTGTTTTTTCTTCTAGTAATTTTCGTACTAGCAAATAGGGAACAAGTATCGTCTTTGCTCCTGCTGGCGAAAGAATTGAATATGTTCAATGGCAGTTATGCCTTCATCACGCTTGACTTCTACGTTTCAAACAATCTGAAGAAAACTATCACTAGTAGAAATCCTGAAATAACTAATGATGAGATTATGGAGGCTTTCAATGGAATAATTACCCTAACGGTAAAGAGTCCCTCAAAGGATGAATTCAAGGAGACTTCCAATTGGTTGACAGAAAGAATGACTCCTGATCCAAGCAATCCAAATGCTGTGGCCAGTGGATCGGTAACTACCTGTGGCATACCGACATCTTTAGCTTGGACGTAATGTTTTCCCATTTCAGACCATATGTCATTCTTTAGACAATAACATTGGTTGAATTGTATCCATACTCATTTGTCTTCCCATGCGCAACCGCTAACTGATTTGTTTCTTTCTTCTTCCCTTCAGGCTGTGAATACAGCTCCCTATCTACACGACGCAATACTTTTGTATTCTTATGCTCTTAATCGAACACTTCAGGATGGTAAAGACATCGATAATGGAAGGACTTTATTTTCCCGAATGAGGTCGAAGTCACCTCTTTTCACAGGTAAAACTACAAAGTGATAACTTGAATATACCAAAGAAAGTGAAAACGAACGAACGAAGAGAGAAGAATATTTATTTTAGTCTACGGTACAAATTTCCTGGTTTCGATTGCCATTTTAGAACCTCTCTTTATTTGTAAAATCTTGATCCGTCACTGAGTAGCAATTAGTAGTTAATATACGGTAATCTATATCATTTTAGGTATGTCCGGGCCGGTAACAATAGACAACCAAGGTAATCGAGTTCCTACATTCGTTGTTGAAAATGTTCTTATCGAGGACACCAAACCACTAATGGACCTATGGTCCAATGGCACCATTCAAGAGGTATTTAAAGTTGATACGGTATGGCCAGGGGGAGGAACGACCAGGCCAGATGATAACCCCGAGTGCGTTTTTATTAAATGCCTTTTACCTGGTAAGTTAATTAAGGATTTTTAAAACATCCGATTTCAATTTTTTCTGTCGTCTGTCATCAAAGTTACCACATGGCTAATTTTCCGAGGCTGGTCGTGACTAAATGAAACAACACGAGGCTAGCTACGTGCGAAGATACGCTTGAGTTTTGAGTTCAGAAATGATTTATCATTGTTTGATTACGCTAATTCCATACAAACTCACTAATATGCGTAACGCAGCTTTTACTGTGCTCCAGCATTTTCTAGCTGTAACAACAAGGCTCAGAGGAGAACCGTCATCCGTACTTGCGCAGAACAAGCCTTTTATACTGCTTTGCAATGCAAGCATTTTTGCTCGTGTTATTTCGTGAGATGCGTATGTAATTGTATAACAAAGCAGTTTTGTATGCCTGTGAAAAGCACACGGCACTAACCCGTTCGTGACACGACAAAGGATACGCGAGACCAATAACAGTGCACAAGAATTTAAACTCTTCATTCAATCAAATACCTGCAACACGTCATAAACACGGCACGGACACGGTCATTGCGCGAGAGAAAAAAATCAGCCAATCAAAGTTCTCGAAAGCATCACGGTACTGAGCTTGCATGCTCTATAAGCGATACACTGCGTAGCATATCGCAGTTGCGTGGAAAGAGTTTCTCGTATTTATCTTGATCAGGCGACCGGAGAGGCGAACACAAATTAATGAATAAATAAATTAGGGGGAGAGGGGGTAAGAAATTGATGATTTAACGACTTCTAATTAACTTTTAGAAGAGAGCCATTTGGTGCGAAACTCAATCATAATCGCCATGGTAGTGATATCTGTGCTGTTCGCCTCTTTCCTTTTGTTTTACTACAGGTTAGTTTAGTTTTCCGCTACCCTTAGTTTTGAACGATTGTGCAATACTTAAACTAAGTTCTCTGGTGCTTTTTACCTTGTTTACATTCATATCTAATGTACGGCTTTTTACAGCTGTTCTTTGATGATTTCGGGAAGACAAACTGCATTTTTTGATTTTGGGTTGCCGGATTACTACAGACTAGATGGGTATGCGTCTCTGGAGACGTGCAAACCTGTCCAATCGTTTCCTAGTAAGTATTAGTGCGATGCCTTATACTTACGCTGATCATATCGCTTTCATAGAAAGAGAAAATACGAAGAAGACCTTTTCAGTAAAACCTGGATCATTAGTTCCAAAGATATTACTCCTGCAGACTTGGACGTTCGATTTGCAAGCAAGGTAAGTAGTAAACATATCATTCAATGACATTATGACTTCAAGAATATTGATTTTATCACCAAGGCACTTGGCTTGATTTGAGTTTCGTTCTGGAGGGGTTTTACAGAGCCAAAACGAAATCTGCTACTTGGGCTTCCTGTGGTAGACTGATCTGTTGGATGTTAGTTTCCTTTCATTGTGAAAATATTGTGTTAACGTACTGCCTTTTAATTTGTCCCTTAAGTCTGCCTAGTATCTATTTAATTATTTTATCAATTTGTGAATTTAAACCCATTTGGTTTTATCTTGAAGATAGTAGCAGAATTATCTGATCTATGAATACGTTTACAGGTGATCAGGAATCACTACGACGCCCCATCAAGATGGTCAAGAATGACGGAACACAATCCCCTTGCTGGTGCATTAACTTCTAATTTCGGACGATACAAGGTAATCACATCCAGGGGATAATTGAGAAGGGATTCACGATGTTTAGTTAAATTGGCCATGTCAACTAAAAACCGATAAGATATATTTTTGTATTGAGGTGTGTGTGTGTGGGGGGGGGGGGGGGGGGGCTTTCGACCACCGAAGGCGGGAGCAACTAGGGGAGTCCGGGGGCATACTCGCCCGAAAATTTTAAAATCACGACTCTCAGAAATGCGATTTTTAGCATTTTGAGGGACATTGGGAATATTTTTTTGCACTACATTTACGGAAATATTGCGCAAAATATAATATAAAAAATAGCGGCAAAATTATTGGAGGGGGCGGGGGGCTATAGCTCCCCAGCCACCCTGCTCCGCGGTCCCTGAGTTAGGCCGATTACATTTTTATTGGAGATTTATTGGAGACCTTTCTTTGCCGCGCAAATACCTCTTGCAAATTTACAAAAACTAAGCTTAGGATTTAGTCGCCAGTAAAGTAAAAAATGATACTCAAGGGAATTACAACTGTTCAATTAGACGATAATATACCAAGAGCTATTTAACAATACAATTGCCTCTCGTATTTTAGGATGAATTTGTGGCGTTAAAGCGACTGAGAAAGGATACATTAAATTTGACACGTAATATGCTCATTGAGATGAAACAGGTCTGTATATGTCAATATATATGTCCAATTTCTATACACATCACCATCAACCGTTATCATCGGCACCATCATTTTCATCAGAAGACTGGATGGGGACCTTATCTCTCAGCTTGCGTGCTTTACGAGAGCACTCGGCACGCGTGCGCACTTTCAGTCGCGTCATTCCTATCCAAAATAACGGATCGGTTTAGTTTATTTCACCATTTTGTTTTACTAGGTGCGTGATATCGTTCACGTCAATTTGATCCAGTACATCGGGGTGTGTTTAGAGCCTTCCAACATATGCATCGTATCACAATACTGCCATAGAGGAAGCCTGCAGGTAATCTCCCCTGTGCATTCAGTGTGGAATATTCACGTCAAAAATAATACATAGTCTATGATAGCAGACATTGCAAACCTGCTTTACTTTATGTTTATCTTATACCACTGCTATAGAAGGAGGAGACATTAACAACTTATTGCTAATTAATTGCCTACTAATTGACATTTATCTTTAAGGAAATACTTGCCAATGATGACATTAAACTTGATTGGTTTTTCTGTGCTTCCTTCGCAAACGACATTTGTATGGTAAGACATACCTATACGCTTTATATCTATCAATTTATTTACTGAAAGATTTGCTTAAAGGAAGGTGAAGAATACGATAGAACACTTGATACCCTACTAGGTATAAAACACCAAAATATCCCATCCTGGTCCCCAAACAAGAATTATTAACTTAACCCGATATGTTTAAGAGCATTGACACGAATCACATGGTAACAATGAAAGACGTGCGTGCCTTACACTTCCTAGAAAAAGAAAATGTTAAACGCTTATTAATATTAAAGGTTCCTCCATCTCAAAGCGCGATGAAAATTTTGTAACAACTTGTTTCTTTATTACTTGTTTTCTGTAACGACTTCACTTTCCGTAACAACTTTGCTTCCAGCTTTTCTCTACTATAAGGTTTTCAGTAAGAGACCGCCCAGTTGCTAGTTTACCATGAACGTGAAAGTACAAACGTTTCCAAAGATCCCTTCGACCGCTCTCACTTACTTCGAGCTCCTCGTTTCTCTCCCAAGATGGCCCCGATGGTCGCGCCCCAACCCCTGCCCCACCAACAAAACACAAACGGACACTTAAGGAACAATACATTCTGTTACACTTTGATCAAAAAGTTCTTTTGCAGCGTTATCTAGTAAAAAACTATATGCCGTGTTTGAATTCAGGTGAATTTTTTTATGACAGGGAATGAAGGCCCTTCATGCTAGTCCTATCCTACTTACATGGTAACCTTCGCTCATCTAAGTGTTTGATTGACAATCGATGGGTGTGTAAGATTGCAGATTATGGACTTAAACTTATAAAAGCAAACCAAAAGAAGGAACTTAGAGACTGGAAATCATGCATCCTTTGCAAGTATGTGAAATCATTGTCATAACACGTTGATTAGATAAATGGCATAATTATCAAAACTTTTGGCATAATAATGTTAAAGTAAGTAATAAGCGGGGCAGAAGAATAACTTTTTTTATGAATATGAAGAACAACAGCGGCAACGGCAGCAACGACAACATCAACGATAGCGACAATTAATGTAAAATTATTAACAGATGACAGCGAAGGGGATATCTGCTTGAAATTAACATACAACATACTATACAACTAATTCTTTACTTCTCCTTTTCTCAACGTCACAGAGTTATTTTGGAAAGCACCAGAATTACTAGATGGTAGCACCAAAGATAAAAAGCCTCTCTCCACTCAATATGGAGATGTCTACAGCTATGGCATAATACTGTATGAGCTTTTGACAAGGGAGGAACCTTACTCCGCCGTCGATTTGTCTCCTCGTGGTAAGATTTTACATATAGAGCGGTAAAAGGCCATATCGAGAGCTTTGGATGGTCAGTGTGTTTAGTTTTGTATCGCGACTCAATTAAAATGATACAATAAATGATGCGACAGCCATCAGTCGAGCATTACATGTGACTAGCTACGATTTTCAATATTATTGTGCGTATTGGACTGATTGACGTGTACTGTCGCCGGGTATTTCGAAATCGCGGGTTTTCGGCGCGGCCAACAGTGCATTATCTACCAACAAGTGATTATGTTTTTGAACGGCAGCAAAAAAGGCAAATTAACAGACAGGAATTGAATAAGAACGGTCGGGTCCAGTGATATCGAAAATTGCAATATCTGTTTCCAATAACTCCAGTGATCCTAAAATATAAGAGCCTCTTGCAATACGAGATGAACCGGCCACAATTCAGAATTCAACAAGAACGTTTTCATATCCTTGGAATGGATTCTTCGTTTGCACGTTACGTTATCGCGGGCTGGTACCATTTCTCATTAGCATCCATTGTTAACGGTACCACAATGGCCGCCATGTTTTTGTCTTTTAACCCTTTTGGGAATGTTTGCAACCCATCTTTGGGGAAGTCATCAACGCGAGTTCTAATTTTTCTTTATTATTATTATTTTTTTCATTTTTCTCAGCGTTTTTTTATCTTTCATATTTCAAAGATGTCATAGCTCGAGTCTGTAGTCGATCATTTCCACCATTTCGGCCCTCCGTTCCACAAGACATCACAAACATCCCCATGATTAACTTGATGAAACTTTGTTGGGATGATGATCCTCAAGTAAGACCATCTTTCAACGAGATAAACAGGCGATTAAAAGAAATGCATAAAGGAAAGTACGTATGTACCTTTTTTTAAATAAACTGGGCGAATAATGTTTTTTAAAAAGTTTTTTTGTGCTTATAAAAGCCGCACACAAAAGCAGATATAAATATTCCTAACTTTATATACTTGTTAAAGAGGCACTTGGATGAAAATGGATAAAAATTGATAATTGACTTTAAACTTAGTTAAACGTATCTATATGGCCCAAATAGTAGCCAAGCAACATACTTTCTTAACAGTAAAATGTAGCGGATAAAAATTATCAGTTTTATTCAGCATCTAAATTTGGAGTAAGTGACGTCATTTACTCAACCCTATTGTTCTTTCTACTTTTAAACCAAAATATCTCAATAGCAAGTAGCTCCCACGCTAAAATGTTCACTAATCTGGTTTACCTAATCATAATTGAGTCATATTATCCTCATATACTTCAATTATTCGGACTTTTGGAGCGTTTTCATCCAAGTGCCCCTTTAAGCCCGGATCGCACTAGCGTCATGTAAGTAAGAGCACAAACATTATTAGGATCTGCGAAACCACTTGAACGAACCAAATTTAATCCAAAATCTCAAACCACGTAAACACGTGGCAGCTGACAAAACTTGTGATTTGATTGATTGTAGGCATTCTATAGTAGACAACATGTTACGTTTAATGGAAAATTATACCGACCAATTAGAAACGATTGTGCAAGAAAGAACACGACAGTTAGCAGAGGAAAAGAAAAAAACCGATGAGCTACTCTACAAAATGTTACCAAGGTATGCGTAATGAAGAGAAATTAAGACAGAAAAAAAAGAGAGAGCTGAGAAAGTACGGGGAAAGACAAAGAAGCGATGAAATGATGAAGCAAATAGCAAAGAAAGTTAAACCAATGCAGAAAGGAAAAGAAAAAGTAAGGAAAGAAAAAAGAAAAAAAAAAAGAAACAAAAAAAGCAAGGAAATGAATGAATGAATGAATGAATGAATGAATGAATGAATGAATGAGTGAATGAATGAATGAATGAATGAATGAGTGAATGAATGAATGAATGAATGAATGAATGAATGAATGAATGAATGAGTGAATGAATGAATGAATGAATGAATGAATGAATGAATGAAATAAAATTAAAAAGAGTACAATGCCATTGCGAAATGAGTGTGCAACCAATAAAATTATATATTATTGTTAGGCCTATAGCTGAATCTCTAAAGAATGGACAGCCAGTACTAGCAGAGAGTTATAAATCAGTCACGATATTCTTTAGTGATATAGTTGGATTTACAGCTCTTGCTGCCGCAAGCACGCCTTTACAGGTAAGACTATCAATGACGTCCGCTTTAATTTCTTAAGATTATCTCTCAATCTTTTAATTATTTGAATTTAAAGGTCGTCCATTTCTTGAATGATTTATACATCGCCTTCGACACCATTATAGACTCGCATAACGTTTATAAGGTAAGACCCAGGCTAAACGAGGAATCATGTTTTCAGAAACATGTTTCCCTAGATGTTTCCTAAGGTGGCAAAACTGTCAGGAAACATCGGGAAACAGTGTTTCCATGCGTCTTGGAAACATGAAATGTTTCTGCCGCATGTAGCGAAAACATTTTTTGCGTCTTGGAAGCAAAATTTGTTGCACGCAGCAATGTTTTGCATGTGGCTAAACTGGAAAACATCGAGGAAACATGCGCGCCGTAAACTTGTTTCTGGAAACATGTTTCCTCGTTTAGCCATCGCCTAAGGCTCATAGCCTTGAAGTTATTCCATGAACTAATGATACGACTGCGTTGAACATACTCATCTCTCGTTAGCTACTTTGTGGACGGGGTTTAAAAGAAAACTGACAGTTCGTCTCATACCAACGTTAAAATAGCAACGTTATAACAGCAAAATAAAAATTTAAATGTAAGCAAGCAAGCAAGCAAGCAACAAGAAAACAAAAGAAAACTTGAAAATTATAGAAACAGTCGAATGACCTAATAACCTGACTAGTTTGCAGTAACGTTGTCCTATTATATGAGATTTTAACTTTCTTGCCGATCTATCATGTATCTAAGGTTGAAACGATAGGCGATGCCTATATGGTCGTGTCCGGTCTTCCCGTTTCCAATGGCAACAAGCATGCAGAAGAAATAGCCAACATGGCGCTCAACCTCTTGGAATGCTCAAAGAGTTTTAAGATAAGACATTTTGAAAGTAGACAGTTGCAGCTACGAATAGGGATGCATACAGGTGAGAGAAAAGACAATAAAATCTTAAAACTTTCCGTAATAACTTACGTTTGCAATTAAAAATAGCTCTAAATTAGTATGCAAGAATTAAATATAAGGCTTATTTGCATTATATTCTTCGTAAAGAATAGTCTGTCTTATTGCACATTTCACTGGCAGCATGGAAAATAGTCGACAACGGGAAGTGGACACTATTAGATTTATACTTAGCTCACCTTTAGTGTTTTGGTCTCTTAGTCTAGTATGACTAGCAACTAAAACTGCCATTTTATCGCTTTGGTCGACATTCGAGCAATTCCGTCATGTTGGTCGAAGATTGGCAAGTCCCTGCAAATGTTGTAATTCAATTTTTACCGTAAATTATTTTATTGTAGAGCACTAACAAAAGCCTTACATTTTTACTTACTTTTTCCCATTTCAGATGTTGAACTTGTCCAAATAAAATAAAAATATCTGCTGTGATTTATAAAGATTTCAACACACGTCCTCTTCCCGCGCTTTGTTGCGTGTCTGCGCGAGCTTCACGTCATCACCTTGCGTAAAGTGACGTAATTGTAATAAAACGCAAAAAAGTGCAAGTTTGCTGCATGTTTCTAAGAAGGAAATAAGTTAGAAAAGAAAAAAAAATTAAAAAAAGAAAAGAGAAGAGAAAAGAGGAGAAGAAACGAGATGCAAACAGATAAACACATTGCCTTATATAATTTAATGCGCTACCTAAATCATGAGCTACGGTTTTTTACATGTACAGCTTTTTAAAAGAGAAAATTTTATAATCAAAAGCCTACATTATGATGCATATATCATATGATTGCAGGTCCTTGTGTAGCCGGGGTGGTAGGGATAAAGATGCCTCGTTACTGTTTGTTTGGGGATACGGTAAACTATGCTTCTAGAATGGAATCAAATGGAGTTGGTAGGTGTGGTAGTACCATGTAACTAAATTCAGTAAATTTATGTAATTAAAAAAAAAGGATATTAAGAAGTGGAATTGCAGGATAGCTTCTCTGATAAAAGGAAAACCTGAATGTGTATTTGATTGCGCTCTTTGCGCGCCTTTGTCGCCGTGATATTTCTCCCCTTCCCCCTCCCCCCTAGTAGCAATTTTTCTCAAAGATATTGTATTCGATACTAAATGTAGCTCTACAAGTAACTCTAGTCACATATAAGATGGACTCGAACTCAAATTTGGATCTCCCTTTTAACTTGAAATATTTTTTAGCCAATAGGATTCATGTCAGTACTGAGTGCAAGAAAGCTCTAGACGTTGTTGGTGGATGGCAGTTTGAGGAAAGAGGATATATAGAATTAAAGGTACTTGTGTTGGCCTTTTTTGCAAGGGTCTTATTGTCTTGCAGCTTAGTGCAATGATTATTGAAGCTACGGTGTGTTACTGCATCAACAGTGCTCACTGTTCTTTGCAGGGTGTGCATGTTATGCAGTAAATCTTGCTTTGCATTGGGAATAGTACCCTGGGTTACAAAAGGAATAGTTACTCATGGCTCTAAAAATGAAAATTGATAAGAATGACAGCATTTGCTAAGACAAAGGTTTTTTTTATTAACACACCCCTTTTAACAACAGTTACACCTGTGTTGTAATTTTGCACTAATTTGTTTTCAATTGTTACTAGAGTAGAAATTAACCATTTATGAAAAGATTACTTTAACACTTGAATAACCTAAATTATTTTTCTTATTTCCTATATAGGGTAAAGGCACAGTTTTTACTTACTTCTTGGATGGCAAAGAATTGGGAGAGCATAGAATTAATAAGAGATAACATGATATGGTCAATAAAAATAAAAATAGCAAAAAAATACTTTATATATTTATTACTTACCTTTATCTCAAAGAAAGTAAAGTGTCACCATAAATATTTCAGTAATTAATTAATTGTATGTATTAGCTGAGAGCTTCATCTATTTTTATTTACAAGTTTCTTTTTTGGAAGCTAATCAGTAACCATTTTTCTCTGGAAAAAAAACCCCGAAACAAAACAATATTGAGAATACTCAAGTGAGCCACTACGAACATTCTGGTCAAATAGGGGATTCATAGGCAATTCCAACATTTATTTGCATGTGAAAGTATTAGCCAACTCATGGTCACTCACGGTCACTCAACAAAAAATCTATTTTGGTGCCGACCAGAGGTCCCTCTCTGTCCCAGTGCAATACAAAAAATCACAAATGAATTAAAATTAACACAAGTTTGCTATTCACTGATGAAGGTTGTAGTATGCAACTGAAACATCTCATTACGACTTTATTACTATTTGATCAACAAGTAATTTCCTGATTTTATATCATAACATAAGTTTTGTAAGTACTCATATAATTTTAAAGGTGCTTTGAAAGAAATCATAATAAAAATAAGCAAATTTTAGATGCCTCATATATGACCCATAAGATCAGATCATGCTGGACGAAAAAGGGAGCATAGAAAAAAACGCTAGAAAGGAATAACACATATAGCTCAGAAGGACACCATTAGACTAACTATTATAAAATAACCCAAAACTTATAATTTTATGCATTGATAAAAATTAAATTGTGAAGAAAAAAAAAAAAAGAAAAGAAAAGAAATAAATATGTAAATTACTTGTTGTCTCGTCAGTTTTGTAACGCCCTTCCCTCCTCCCCTTATAAGTGCTGTTACCACCATTAAGTCGAGGCTAGCCATCTTTTGGCGGATCACTCGAAGGAGCAAGGAGAAGTAGCCGCCATATTTTATTTGGAAAATCAAACGCAAAATGAGTGGTGAAACTGAACCCATGGACAAACCGCAGGTAAACCATTAATAGATATGTTGACTCTCGACTATATTGTGTTCTTGAAATGCTGTTTAATTTGAAATTTCAGTTGACAGAGGAGGAAAAATTCAAGGCAAAGTTTCCAAATCGAAAGCCAAATACGACAGACTTGATGAGAAAAAGACTGCAAAAAGGAGGGGTTAGTTGACATTTAATTGCACCTATGTGTCCTGTTTTTGCTAAAAGTTCTTCCTAAACTAGTATTAAGTTTGTTTTCTTAGGTTAAATACTTCGATTCTGGTGATTACGCCATGGCAAAGTGCACCGAAAAGAAAGGCCCCATTGCTATACCAAGACCAAACGTCGACGTCTTAGGGGTCGGAAGAGGAATACCAACTCCAGATAAGATTCCTCATCGAAAAACATCAGTACCTAGTAAGTTGGTGGAAGGACAAGCTCATGTTGAGGTCTCCCACTGAAATTTTTGTTCTTTGGTAAAAACATTTTGCGAACAAAACTTTAAAAGTTTATGTACGCTGTATTCTATTCGATCGAAAGCGCGTCCATTTTATTGAAATGAACCTAAAAGTGGTCACTAAACATCATATGCAGTGACATGAATACGAAGTATTTTTAAGTAATACTGAGGATATACTGTTTAAAGATAACGTTCTTAGGAACAGATATGCATAGCAGAATATTTTTACATTGCATAGCAAAAAGAGTTGCTACGTAGCATAACGACACAGTCTACGTTTACGTGGATTGCGTTATTCTCAAGTTGCTTACGAGTTCACAAAGTCAAATCTTAAGATCAATTTGATAATAGTGCTTGAAATTTAAATACAGGATGATAAAATGGTTACATATAGAAAATTTACATTTCCTCGTCCTTCTGCAATAATCATAGATATTAAACATGACACTTACTTGCTCAAACATTGCTTACCTATCGTCATTGTTTTGATAAATTTGTTGGCTTTTCTTTAAAAAACTTACTGTCAAGGCTTTTAAAAGCCAATTACAAAGAAAAATATTTGGTTGGGTCCTGTTGTATACTAAGTCATTTAATCAAAAAGTTACATTATGCTTGCAACTCTCAAATCCTTTCTATTGTACGGTAGCAGAAATTTAAAGTGTTTGGCAAAGGAAACGATTTATGACATTTAAACTGGTTCCCATATGTTGGCAACATGCTTGCAAAGCCACCCCAGGTACTACCTCGGACTCATATCTGACAATGGAAATGCAAAATTACATTAATTATTGCATTAATCATGGAGGCTGCAAAATATCCCAGGTAGACTGCCATAGACGGGTAGACTGCCACTGTTGATTTCCATATTCACCTTGTATCACAAGCAAACTGGGGAAAATCCCAAGTACTCTGCCATTTATGTTCCTATATTTTACCTAATAGGCAAAATTGGTAACATCACCAGCATGAAGTAAGACTGAAACTCAACTAACAGTCTGCAATGCTGGTAACAAAGTGTTTGATCGTTGAAATGTCATCCCAGGTATTGCCTGCAGTGGCATTGCAGGTGTGTCACCAACTTATGGGAACCAGGCTTAATGTGTAAACTTCAGATAATAGGATTTTAAGAAGACTGAAAGTGTGATTGGTTTGATTGACAGCTTCAATGCATTTTTCAATCATTTAAGAATTGTACATAAATGTGTATATATTTTAAAATTATGCAGTTAATAAAAGGTTTATCAGTCTTTTCCAATCTTTTTGTATTTACTTTCAAATGTAGAAAGAGTTATACACCATTTGTTGATAAATAATAATTTGGCTATGCTAATAACCAAAGTATATTCAATTTCTATTCATGCAAGATAAGTGCCATGTTTTTCCTTCAAATTTGATAAACACTTGTTCAACATGTCTTTGATTTGTTTTTAATAGTACTAATCACTTTCTACTAATAATTCTACTAGCATTAACTCTAGTTTAGTTAGAATTTGCTAAAATATGATAAAGATAAATGTTGTTAATGCTTAACATTAATCATGTGCAATACTAATTGTTTTGAATGTTACTTTGATTATTGCAGTTCAAGAACATGGCGTCCAAAGTTCTACACACCCTGAACACCCACACACAAGTTGAAAATAAAATCCCCATCCATTCTCTACTTTAACAGAACAAAATTAAAAGTTCTTCAAGCAAAGGGGTCTTAGACAAAATGTTCTGGCTGTTGCAGATGCTGTATGTGAAGCTTTGCTAATACTAGTGCCAGTGCTTTGTCAGTGTTGCTGTATAAGACCAAAGCAGTTTGAAATACATTGGTTGAATGTGAAAACTTAATGGGCCACAAAGCAATGAGTTCTAAGTCATATTGTGCAACATGTTTGAGTGCTATTCATTCTTATTGTACCACAAAAACTTTGAGATTTTATTGCATTTGTCAATCAATTAAAATAGTAATTCAAACCATTATAAATGTAATGGTTGAAATCCAAAAATATGCAATAAAATGAGTAATATCTTGAGTTGCAAGAAATTAAGATATTTTCATATTAAAACTGTTGCAAAATTTCTGCATTGCATTTGTTTTATTCCTGTTCTCACAATTTGTGACCCAGTAAGCTTTTTGAATTTAGAGGACTGTATGTTTGCATGACCATGATACAAAATGTTCATGTAGATCTACCCTACTTATTTGTTTACTTCTGAGGATACAATTTTTGCTGTACATTTCTAGCACTAAAATCTTACCTTAAATTAATTTCTGTATTTTTGTGTTTAATGCATCCACTTAATTGCGAGCCTTGGTGGTTGAAAATGCTTGTGCAATCTGAAATGGTAAAGCATTACAACCAATGTACCACAGTTTTCATGGCTAAGCACTGATTAAGATATCAGTGGAAATGGAATTGGATATGGAAATTGGGCAATAGACTGATGTCAACCAAAGTATGTAAATGTACTCAATTTAATAATAATTTTATTGACAGTATATTTTGATGTTCCCACTGTTTTCTAGATCAGTGTGTAGCATTAACAATAGTGGTAAACTTACACTGATCCAGTTTCATAGGTTAAATAGAATCAATGTACTGGGGTGCTATACTTTTGCTTGATGCATCCCTTTGATCAAGATAACAGTAAAAGTCAGATAAGCCTCCCTTTATTCAATGAATATTTTCATTGATGCTTTTGTAAAACGTTTGTATTAATCATCCTTTAAAACATCAAAGATATTGAAAAGAAGGATTTGTGAAATATGTAATAATTATTATTTATATGTGGAACTAAATATTGATATATATTTTTGATCTGTTAAACTTTAAATTGTTCTTCTATGGTAACATGGTAACTAGTTGACTGCATGAAATGTTTTAAAAATAGTACTCAACTGTTTTATTAATATAATTACAAACAAGACAAAGATGACTATTAGTAAATTTTGTAAAGCAAGTTTCTTGATTCATTGCCATTTCAGTTACATTTACATGATGTTTTGAGTAATTTACAGTATGTTTACTCAAAGACTATTTTGCAAATTAGAATCATTGCAAAATGTTGGGTTGCATTAATAAACTGTAAAATAGTTGCCGTAATAAATAATTCTGAAATAACTTTTATAAAGTGATACTAATTTTTCATCCTGTCACGAAGTAAATATGTAACATTGCCCCAGGTCATTGGCATTTGAAGGACAATGCCTGAGCATAATTTTGAATGGAAGAGTACCTAGAGGTGTTTGGAGGCATGCCTCCCTATCAATTTTTGAAATCAAGACCCTTTGAATTTCCAGTGTTTTGAGAGGCATTTGCAAAATGTAAATGTGTGGTTATCTTGACATCTCCACTGGCCTAGATGACTGGAATTGGTTTTTGTCTGAAATAAATATTTGGTAAAAAAATACTAATGGACTGCTGCCATGTTTGTTAGTCTTTGTTGGTTTAGGGAAATTGAACTTTGAACTTTTGTTTATGTACACATATTTATAGATATGCAAAAATTACAGAGATATTTTAACAAGAATACAAAAACTACAGAATATTATTAAATAAATGAATAAATAGCATGTGCAATTAAATATAATGTGCCATACACCGTTCTCATAATGGCTGACAAGTGCACGAAAATGAGGTCAACCAGTCATTAGTTTACAATATAGAAGAAATAAAAGCACATGAAATGCGTTTATAGAAGGAAAGTAAAGAAAGGTATAGAAATTGACTTTTGTTTTTACCTGAATTTGCACTTTCCACCTTTATTTTGTATGAGCAGCCTTGTTCAGCCTTGCAAGATGACTGGGTGGGATCACTTTGGCACGCTTGTCAACCATTATAAGAACAGTGCTGTATTCAGCTTCTCTGACTGCAGTTCCTTTATCTTGGAAATAACAATCGTATGATTTATTCATTTGCTCTATGTAGTTGATATGAAATGCTGAAAGCATATTCAGATGAGCTGTGTTTTGATAGCCATTTGGCATGGATCACTATTACATGCAGTCTCATTAATTTTAACCATCAGGTTATGGTTTCTTTGTTCTATGTTTTAAATCAGACAATGACTTTGAAAATGAGAGCTGGGTTTTGCCTTTTTGGGGATCGGCTGGGAAATTTGGATTTTATGCACTGAGAATCAAAAGAATAAAAATTAAAAAAAAAAAAAAAAAAAAAGAATTGTAGTATTTCAAAATAAACAAAATGACACAACAGTTAAGTCGACAAATGCGGCATATTCTTAATCCCCATACTTCTCTTATAAATGTAGTGAGCTTGGGTTGCCTGTGGTTTAACTAAGGGAAGTATGGTTTACCCAGGGTCTCCTATCCGTGGTAATTTCGAATTCCCTCTCGCTTGGGGGAAATTAAAAGAAGCTGCCACCAGTTTGTTTTGTGCCAACAATTTTTTCTTGTTTCCCCACAAAAATCTAATATTTAAGGATTTCTATTTTGGGATGGTATATAATTTCCATGGTTGATTCCGGAACAGGATACATGCACTTACATTCAAATGGCCTAATATAAACAATAATACTTGTTTTATTCAAAAAATATTAAAGAATCTATGAGGGGTATTCATACAACCTGGAGGATGTTCAGTCATTTATATCCAAAGCCTTAAAAGTTTTAGAATAATTCTAAATTTATCTGTGAGCGAAATATATTCAAGATCAGTGACGCGTATAAAAAGTTTCCTGAAATTACTCAATGTAAGGACAAAGTTTAGCTATCAGATCAGGGATCGATCCTGTTGAAATTTTTTGTTTTCTCGACAGCGGTCACGTTTCGTAGTGCTGGTTGCTATGTGAAGACTAAGACTAAAATATCTATCAAAAAAACCATTAATGATAATATTGCCAAAAACTATTTCTAATATATACTAAGAGAAACTTCCGGCAAGATTGAGTAGCTTCTAGGTCATGATGAAAGTCAGCAAATTATATGCTTGGTCATCCTTGATCATCGTTAAAAATATCTTACGGATTTTTGAAGTTTCACCTCCAATAGCAATAGCGGGACATAAAATAAAAAGTATTCGTGTCACAAGGCTTCTAAGTAAAACAAAAAGACTTGACCTGTTGGAGACTACTATGAGAATTCGATCTTTAAAAAAAATCTTGTCAAAATCTGCTTGTCAATCAACAGAAAAGAACGCCTTTCCGTTCGGGGATACATCGGGATGATTCGGGAAATATCGGAATGACTCGGCAACTGTGTATTGAAATTTGATTGGCCAATTATGCAGTCTAATTTTAACGACCAATCAAATCTGATGACGTCACTCAAGGGTATAAATTTGGTCGTTCTTCGAGCTTCATGTCATACCAATTCGACTACGTGAACAAGGTATAAGGTTTTTGTGACTTTCAGAGAATTTTATTCTACGCAGATTCATCATGCAGATCTTTGTGAAAACTTTGACTGGCAAGACCATTACACTCGAAGTAGAACCAAGCGACACGATCGAGAATGTCAAGACAAAAATCCAAGATAAAGAAGGCATCCCTCCAGACCAACAGAGGTTGATTTTCGCAGGCAAACAACTCGAAGATGGACGAACCTTGAGTGACTACAACATTCAGAAGGAAAGTACTCTTCATCTTGTCCTTCGTCTCAGAGGAGGAATGCAGATCTTTGTTAAAACTCTAACAGGAAAAACTATCACTTTGGAAGTAGAACCAAGTGACACGATCGAGAATGTCAAGACAAAGATCCAAGACAAAGAAGGAATCCCTCCAGACCAACAGAGGCTGATTTTCGCTGGCAAACAACTAGAAGATGGCCGAACCTTGAGTGACTACAACATCCAGAAGGAAAGTACTCTTCATCTTGTCCTTCGACTCAGAGGAGGGATGCAAATTTTCGTTAAAACTCTTACAGGAAAAACCATCACTTTGGAAGTAGAACCAAGTGACACAATCGAGAATGTCAAGACAAAGATCCAAGACAAAGAAGGCATCCCTCCAGACCAACAGAGGCTGATTTTCGCCGGCAAACAACTCGAAGATGGCCGAACCTTGAGTGACTACAACATTCAGAAGGAAAGTACTCTTCATCTTGTCCTTCGACTCAGAGGAGGAATGCAGATCTTTGTAAAAACTTTGACTGGCAAGACCATTACACTCGAAGTAGAACCAAGCGACACAATCGAGAATGTCAAGACAAAGATCCAAGACAAAGAAGGCATCCCTCCAGACCAACAGAGGCTGATTTTCGCCGGCAAACAACTCGAAGATGGCCGAACCTTGAGTGACTACAACATTCAGAAGGAAAGTACTCTTCATCTTGTCCTTCGACTCAGAGGAGGAATGCAGATCTTTGTAAAAACTTTGACTGGCAAGACCATTACACTCGAAGTAGAACCAAGCGACACAATCGAGAATGTCAAGACAAAGATCCAAGACAAAGAAGGCATCCCTCCAGACCAACAGAGGCTGATTTTTGCCGGCAAACAACTCGAAGATGGCCGAACCTTGAGTGACTACAACATTCAGAAGGAAAGTACTCTTCATCTGGTTCTTCGTCTAAGAGGAGGACAGTGATTGATTTTGAAAGTTTAAATCATGCTGTTGTTAAGAACTTGCAAAGGCTGAATAAATTTCATTTTTTGCTAAACATTATTTTTGTTTATTTAATTTGGATGTATTAAACTAAAGGTTTTCAATAAATAACTCAGGGAATAATAAATGTGTCTTTTTACTGGTAGAATCCCTTCATTGCGTTAATTTTCGTATTTTAATTTTGATCGGTTGAAGCAGTACGAAAAAATTTATAGTGATTATTACTCAACGTCAAAAAAAATATTTTGGAAAGGTTTTTAGTGGGATTTGGGAAAGTGTCATTCGTTTTGCAAGGAAAGTATGATGTAAAGTTTTAGGAGTACTAGGACTTTCTAGGGTTTTCTCAAGGGATCATAAAAAAAGAATGACTGTGAAAAGCTCAGTGCCGTAAGCGTGACGTGCCGTGATACTTCTAGAATTTTAATTGGCTGATTCTTTTCACGCGCAATATAATTGGTTTAAAAGTGCCGTGACCTTGCCGTAGCTGTTTCCGCGTCGTGTTTATGCGGTGTTTTTTTTTGGATGGTGCAATGTGATTTGTAGGCGTATCCGTTGCGGTGTCAGTGTGTGTGAGTTTTCAGTCACACGAAAACTGCACTAGTCATAATTAAAGAACAAAAGCAGTGTGAAATGGATTATGGTCTAGAGACTGCGGTAAAACGTTATCTTTAAAGGCTTCAGGCTTATTCAGCAAATTATTTGCTTGGTCATCGTTATGCATATAACGTAAGTTTGTTGACTTATCGCTGTTTGCAGTTGTTAAAATCTTCACAGCTCAAAACTGCAGTTGGAAAATTAATTTAGTCAGACCAGTGTAGGTTAATTTTCATTGGATATTACAACTTGATCAAGACTAGTGCTGTAAAAGATAAATATAAATTTGATTTTACATGGCTTGTGGGAAAAATAATTAGAAAACAATACATAGCACATACCAATTTAAATGTTTACTTTTGTTTTATCTTGACTGTTAGACAAATTACACAACTTCCTTTCATGGGCTGAGCTAAATCACTGTTATTCATGGCTTCAATTGCTTTCAAGGGGATTGGATGACATGAAATTAACTACATGGATTTAAAATGAGAATAGACAATGTTCAGGAACGTTTAGATTGGACTAACTTGTACGTGAGAATTTTAAGAGTGAGTTATTTGCATTATAGTGTGATGTATTACCACCAACTGAAACCCTCTAGGATACACACCACCTCTGTTACTATTTTCCCAAGGAAATAAAAAATTTAACAAGAAAGGATTGAAGCACTTGAAGATAGTAAATGATACCACCAGCAATAGCCTATTAGCATAATTATTTGTTTTCAGTTTTCTCAAGCTGCTTTCCTTTTCCTGCCATATCTTCTACTCCTCAAAGAATTCATGTAGACCATCATGTATGTCCCACCTGAAAGGTAACATAAAAAATATGTAATTTTTTTATAACCAATGATGCCATAGAATTTGCAGAAAACCATATTACCATAATTGCTAATTGCCCTATTTCATTATGAATGACACATGAAAATAATATTTTGTTTTGGCACTAAGAATCATAGTCCAAACGGGGTACAAAACAGCAATAATTATAACACAATGAACTAGCTACCAAATACCGTATATATCACAGGATAAACATCAGTTTATAAAATGTTTGAAAGCCAGTCATACATGAGAGCTACTACAGGTGTAGCATAAAATTAGTCCAAATTCTTAATTTTCTTAGTCATTCCGTTACATTTATAACCAAGCTGTGACCATAGTAAAATAGGGGAATTCCATACGCAAGGAAGTCATGATGATGTTGTAGCAGTGTTTTATTCCAAACTGATTCCAGAAAAATCCTGGAAAAGTCAGGGATGTTCACAAGCAAACCTTTATCCTGGTTTCAAGCCAAGGATACTTTAGTGGATTGGTTTTGGCAAGATTTCTGATCTTTCAGATTGATACCTATCTAGCTTAATGTTTTCACAAAGTTCTAAAGGCAAATAGTCACATCTTTTCTTAATAATATTCTTGACTGATTAAATATAAATAGGCCACAGAACTTACCATAGAAAAGAAATGGGAGGTAGAATTTGAGGAAAAGAGAAAAGCTGAAGCTAAAATTAAAATCATTTGGAAGAGAAAATGAAAATCTCTGGGATTTTTCCATTAGTGGAATCGCCTTCCAAACGAGTGTTGCTGAAAATATAGAAAAATATTGGCAATTGAAATACTTTTTCAATGTCACAGATTCTCTCATTGATAAGAAATTATTAACTATAAACTTCAAGCAAGGAAACTGGTGAAATCAAGTATCAGATATAAGACAGGAAGCCAGACAGTAAAACAAAGAAAGATAAAAGGAGAAAATGGAAGCAAAAAAATCTAATCAAATCAAAATATTCTGTATATCATAATACTTGGAATTATATAATCATTATCATCACCATAATCATGATCATCACTATCAACAACTAATAAACTTGTAGCCCTCTATACCATGTTTAACATCTTTGTATGAGGTGGGAACAACATTTTATGTGGTTATCCAAGCCACTGTGATAAAAAAGGTCACTACAAAGCAAGGTGGAGCCCTTTGGTAAAAATAATATGCATAACACTAACCTTCAGAGAGGATTCCTAAAGGATATAGGGGTATCCAAGCTGAATATCTCAACCAAATAAGTGGCTCAATTGGGATGTTCAGTGTTTGAGCTATATAGAATGGATATCTGTCATAAAACAAATTGTCAAAAACAATATTAGTAATGAGTAGTTCCAGAAATTATCCACGTCTTCTCGTGGAGGACTTTTTAAAGACCCATCTACCCTAGGAAATTCAAATTTTCTTCCATATGATGGGGGAAGGGGTATGGAGAACTTTACACAATTTAAGGAAAAAAATGGTTGGATTTGTTGATTACCCCTTTCGTGCAAATATTAAATCCATTGTCATTAGTGGCAAACTCTTGTACTCCAACAAAGGACTAAGTTCTGAAACATCAGTTTGAGTTTCCCTCTTATGAACTTGCTGTATTTGACACTTTTATAATGTAACATTTATGATGCAATTATTTTCACCCTCGGGACTTACACTGTTTTTTTTCAATTTTATATAATAGAATTACAAGAATATATATAGTTGAATAATATTTAGAATTTTTAATATAATTAACAATCTAATAGGTGTAAGTGTACGACAGCCAAAGGAGCTAAGCTTTCTAGTTGGCTGTCGCAATTTTCATTTAGGGTCAAAAAAGAAAAAGACTACAATACTAAAGACTATGATATTAAATTCAACAGTATATATTTCCACTATAAACATGTCTAAATAAAGTGGAACACAATCCCAACTAGAGTTTTAAAATAATTTAAGTTTACATTTGCAGTTCAAAAACGTTGACTTTAATATCTCTGCTAACTGTTTTTAATACAAACGAGCAATGCTCACCTTATAATCTCAATGAGAGACCAGACTAAGAACAATAAGAAAACCACAGGATCTTCATGGAGTTCTTTATTTGGCACAAGCACAAGGAACAAGATAAGATTTCTCCCAGAAACCTTATAACAGAGAAGTAAAAAATAAGGATGTTTATTGTCACAGGTGTTAGAAACACAGGGAGCCCAGCCACAGAAGATAAAACTCTTTGGATAAAAGTAATAAAATCCAAAGATAATGATTAAAAAATACAATTAAAGATATTGGACATGAGGTAAAAACAAATACCTGCATGAATGGTGTAAGTATACTAGTCTTGACCAGGCCTATGATTGGATGAATGAACTCCATGATGGCAGCCAGTTGACAGGTCGCTAACACATCACTAACAGCATCATATGTGCCTGGGATTGAAGCTGTATTTAACAGGTAATGAATTAGAAAAGAATTTAAATTTGAGAAGGAAGAAGTTGAGTCAAACTAAACACTAAAACTGAAACTAAAACCTACATATTCACAAGTGAAGTTTCAGTTAAGGATATGACACGATATGGTTTTAAAAAGTGGTCGAGGTAGGGTAATGTGAAACAAATTCCTGGATAAAAGTAAAGACTTGCACTTGATTAGAGGTCACATTACCTTTAAGTACAAAATGAACTGTGCTTGCTGTCCTTTATTTTAGCAAGGAATTTGTATCATGGATGCAAAACAATCACTTTACGCATGATTAGAACATTGTTTTAACTTCTCAAGTTCTAAATATCAACATCTTATTTTATATAGCACATGGTTTAAATATTTTTTGAAATTTTGAAATTTTGAAATTTGAAAGTTCTTTATATTTGGTGACATGCCAAAGTAACTTGGTAATAAATTTTTTTTCTCCAACATAAATTTATTGGAAAATAATATAATTTCATAGATTTAAATCCAAGACAATGTTAAAAAAAGTTTTTCAACAATCAAGCCCATACACATTTTTGCAAAGGCATGCGAGGCACTCGAAGTTGGATGATATTTTGGCTCTCTCAGAGGGTCAATCATGCGGAAATTGGTTTTCCTTGTTTTCTTGGAAATAAAGCCATATTTTGGCAAATGAAGTATACCACGGTTTATATTGCATCAAGGTCTTCCTAATACTAAAATATGATCAATTTCTATTTTTTGACTGTTGCCCGCGTATCCTCTCTTAATGGATTAAAGAATTAACACATTTATTATTAATATAATGTCTTACCTAGACCCTGAGTGACTAGTCTTGCCAGCATCTTCACAACAATGAACATAAATAACCCAGCTTGCATCAAGTTGAATAAAACCAAATAAAACTTCTTAATGAACCTCAAAGCTTAACACAGATAAAGAGATCATGTTAGCACAACAATATTATGTATTGAGACTCAGGCATAATAGGATGGAAAGAAATGCATGTCTATGCACCATATCTATGCATGCAAACTCTTGCATGATGAAATTTGTTTTTTTGCTGAGGCCAGTCAAAAATATAGAAGGTTCTGCCTGATTAGGTTTGACTGATGGCAGCCAAAAAACAAATTTCAGCGTGCAGTTTGCAGACACAGAGTTGTCAAGTTTGTGAAAATCACAGTAATGTTCTTACCATCTTGTTTTGCTTTATCTACTTGTAAATCATAATCTCTCTTAAATCGTTGCTCAAACAGTATTTTCTGAAATATGATGAGATGATGGTCAAAACTAATAAATTAATATAAATTAATTATTATAATAATTACACTGTAGCCCATTTTAGCCAGTCCTAGGGTAAAACCTTCAAATTTTATCAATATCCTGAAACATCCTAAAGTGCTAATTAAGTCAGGGCATAAGTGATGGTTTTGAAGAAGAATGAAAACTAGAGGAGTATTTGCTAAGTGAGTGTTGATGGATTTATCTTGAGTGCCGTAGGTGGATGTGTACTTTCAAGCTAAGGGCAAAGTTTTTAAAAATATTTTTTCTGATAAACATTTCTTACTGCAGGTTTCAATATTGTGCAAACTGCGATATTTCAATGGTTTTTTGTGAAATAGGTTTTTACTGCCACCAGTCAAGAACATAAAAAGTACCGACTGATTATTTTTGATTGACAGCAGCAGAAAAGCGAATTTCAGTAGGCAGCTTAGAGCAAATGAGTTTGCAGAATATAGAAAACTGCAGTAAAGTGGAAATTGAAGCCAGCCACTCAATACAAACAAATAATTACAGCACACAGTTATCTGAGAACAATCTAGACAAGCATAAGTAAACAAAATTAATATTAACTGTGGCTGACCTTTATTTGTGGATCTTCTTCTTCTTGTCCTTCTTCATTTTTGTCATCCTCAGAATCGTCTTCATTCTTCCACTTATCAAAGTTTATTTTCAGCCAGTGTGGTTTCTTTTCCTGGTCGACTAAACGCTGCCAAAAAAACTCTGAAATGAAAAACAAGGAAACTAAAATTTTTTTGCTCTTTCCAGAAAAATATTAAAATAATAGGGATGTGCATAGCAATAAACCAAAACAGATGGGTTAGTTGTGAATGAAAGCTAGCTGTATATATTGCCGAAGAAATTAACACAACAATGTAAATATTCCAAAGGATAAGTCCTTAGCCAATAAACCTAATTAATGGGATCTTAGTGTTGTGAGCTTTAAACTGATTTTTCCAAGGATAATGCTCAGAAATACATCACTGTGGGTAGGGCTTTCAGAATAAGCTGGCAGGTGCCACGAGCTCCAGCGATTGCTAAGAAGTTAATATAAGATATTTTAGGTTACTTTTATATTTAATAAACAAAACATTTGAGGTGAGTGTGTTTTCAGTCCTCTGACATACTGTATGGTTGTTCAAGGGTTTCAACCAACCAGAGCAGTTGTAGTAACTCAAATATTTTACAAAGTAATAATGTTATATAATATGTATATTATATACCTCTTCCTTTGCACTTTGCAATACTAAAATCAACATATCTCTCCAGCAGGGAATGGGAGCTGGCCTGTAGATGATAGAATAAAAAATTACTGACAATTAATGTTGATTTTGAATTAACCTCACAAGCATCAAAGTGATTGACAACCATATACTATCAAGGAATTCTGGGATAGGGAAGGGATACTGCTATAGTCATGCCACATCATATAAGGAAATCCTGAAATAAGCAACTTACTGCAAGTAGTCATAGCTAACCTCTCTATTTCAGCTGGGTCAAGGATTTAGCTAGCTGCTACCAAAAATACTCATTCAGTTGTCCAATCATATCAGACAATTAAAAAAAAATCTACCAACCATTGACACTAAATGGTCTGTTACTAATAGTTGACAAGCAACAAACTATACTGCACAGCTATAAACCTCTTGCATGTGACATCAAAGCAGCTCAATTTGGAGGACAAAACACAAGAATTTCAATCTCCTGAGAAAAGGAAACCTATTGTTTTGCCCTCTAAATTGAGCTGCATTCCATAGTGCTGCAAGGGTCCAAAACAATGCATGCTAATAAAGGTATATTCAGGAATCTGAGATGATGACGGGGTGTAGAAAATTGCCATTACATGATTACTACAGCTTTTGATATTCTGCAAACTCAGGCAATTCAATGGCGTGTTGTGAAATTGGTTTTTCACTCCTCTCAGTCAAAAATAATAAAAGGTACTGACTGATTATTTATTATTGACGGCAGGCAAAAAAAACAATTTCAGCATGCAGCTTGCATCTATCAAGTTCCCAGAATATCGATGCAGTAAAATCATAGTACATTTGCATTAGATTTTCAGGTGTTCACTTACACTTGGATCTATAGGCTCCAGGAAGTTCACTTCAAGTTGATAGTTATTTTCACCCCTTGCTCCATGACCATAAGCTGTAATCACAACCACAGGTTAAACCAATAAATTCTACTTACTTGAAGATGAAAAATCTTATTTGAAAACAAAAAAAATAACAAATTAAAAACATTATATTGAATACTTCATTTTTTTAATTCATTTCATCTGCAAAGTATTTCAAAAGCTTATAAAATACAAATTATTGTTACTGGCCAGGAAATTCCGTCAGAGATCCAGAAAGGGAAAAACTGTGCCTCACATCTTGAAGATACAGCAGACCAAGGTTCTGTTTTCAAGATCAGCAAGGGCACAATTTTTTAAAGCAGACTTTAATCCCATTTGCTTAACAATTTGGAGGCAACTTAGCCTTATGTCAGGATACAGGACTGGGCAGCGAAAGAAAACACCACCCACTCTCAGCCAATCGCCATGCACTATTTTAGGATACCAGACCGAAAAAAATAAAACCAAATATTTTCAAACATCTAAAAATGAATCAGTAGAAAACCACTACGACAGCTTACATTCTCTTTCTTGTTCAAAACATTGTTTTTATTACTCCTGTCATATCACATCATTAAACCTTACTCTAAAAGTGCTATTTTTTTCCTTACTTAACTGCTATCCCTTAGTTCTTTATGACTACTAGTAAAACAACCATTTTCCCATTCTACTTTCCTTGCGGACAGATTTTCGAATCATTACATCACATTGTATTAAACACGAAAACATGGAATTCCCAAAGAAAAAACAATCTATTAAGAGACGAATGTGATTAAGAAAGTGAAGAAACCACGCAGGTGCATAAAGCAATTGTATCTGAACGGAAGAAAATTATATCAAGCTCACCTTTGAATATCAACCGGTCTTCATTCAAATCGATCGTCGGATACTATCAAAAAATATACACATTAAATATTTAAAAAATTAAAATTAAAAACCTGGGATAAAGGGAAAGCCTGTAGAATACCTGAACATCAGAGAGTTCAATGGTTAAGTGTAATCTTTCTTTGGTTTGTGCCCATCGAACTATTGGAGTCAGTGGAACCGCCATCTTGGATTCGCTACTCTCGACCATCATGCTTTGCGCTACAACACTCGATGACAAGCGAGGGGAGACTGGGACTAAAGACCATCACGTCACGAACTTTTTTTAAAACGCGTTTGAGCTTCGTGCAATTTGTCTCGCTTTTTTCATTACTGCGTTATTGTCGTTGATAAAAAGGCGCAATACTAGTCAGGATTTCATGCGGTTTGTGAACTGAGGTTGCGTCACGTGGCCAACGTCTCTCTCCTAACTTGTAACCTTGATCTAGAGCTCCACAAACTCGTGCAACTGGACTTGGCGCGTCGTTTTCTCATGTCGTAGAAATAGGACCAGACTTCGGTTAATTAGCACGAATTGTCTTACTATTCTCATGAGAGAATAAAATTTAAATAAGAAATAAATTCGCGAAGCATCTTGGTAGTGGGAGTCAGATGAGGCCATCATGCAAACGTCCTATTTAGTGAAGTTTTCAAAAGGTAGGCATATTTGCATGCAGTGGCCTGCAGAGTCAAGAAATGATCAAGCACGGTGTTTGAGTCATACTATTACTTATAATAATAGTGGTTGCTAAAACGACTCTCCACTGCGAGACACGTCTACACGAGGAGAATGTACTACACTTACTGAGTTATCGCGATGGATCACTTCTTAAAAGCATCGCGGATGCCAGGCTAACATGAAATTATACAAAAGAAATGACTCTTTTTCTCAATGGCATTTTCTTTTGTATTTCCATGTTAGCCTCGTATTCAAGACAATTTAAAGAAGGGTGCATCGTTGCGGCACCACTGCATTAGGAATGAGACACTTGGGTACGTTATTCTGTGACGCCATGCCTTCAATCTCGTAGCCAGAGCCTGCGTTTCTTCTGGCCTGCGGCGAAGAACTAGGGCTCGTGGCATAATCCATTTCTTGAGACCAGGATTTCTTGGACTTCCGGTATAAAGGTGCAAGCGTTCAAAGACTTGCCAAAAATTAAAAACATATGATCCCGATTTCTAATTTTTATTTTGATGGTAAATAAACACAGGACTCTGTTTTAAAGCAGTTTTAAAGCAGGTTTTTCATTGATTATATTTCACTTCCGGAAAATTGCGCATGCGCCATAAATGGATTATGCCAGAGCCCTCGTTCTTCGCCGCAGGCCAGAAGAAACGCAGGCTCTGGCTACGAGATTGCCATGCCTCGTATTCATTGCACTTGTGCGGTACATGTATGTCTGGGTCTTCCGAGACGATGACAGAAGATGGCAGGAATGGTAGGCAAAAATAATAGTTTTTAGTCTAGACGCGGGCCCCTCCTTTGAACACTGTTGGACTGCCTGTGCCCCGTCTAAATAGCTTTTTGATAAGGGATTCCTTCTCCCGACAAAAAATGTGGCGTCAATGATTTTAAAAACTTGAATAGCTTATATCAACGCTTAATATAAAAGTAAGTCACAGAAAGTAACAAAAATTACTACTAGTTTTTCATAAAAATTCCTAACTTCTGCTTTTATTAAAGCCTATTTTTATGCATCAAAACAAGTAAGTTTTGCTTTGCACTTAGGCCTGCGAACAATTTCTTTTCTTCATCAAGTTATATATAGAGCAGTTTTATTATTCTGTCTAACAGTAAACAACAACAGGAAAATAGCTTAGCCTTTTGAAATGAATATTTTATGGAGGTTGTTCAATGTTAAAACAATCGGATGCAAACGAATAAACAAAAACAAACAAACAAACAAATAAACAAATAAACAAAAAGACAAACAGGCAGACACGCCGAGGCAGACAGTTAAGAAACGACAATAGCAAAGCACTGGTATATTGATCAAATGGGCATCAATACTTTCCAAAATTCTTCAGGATTCCTATCTACCTATCATTATGGGCTAACTGCATAAAAGAATGTTAGTAGTATGCACCAAACTGACTAAGTAGAAGAAGGGCATTGAGTGCTAGGTTTAGCAGCTGTTTATTCCCCTCGAGAGAGAGAGAACTTAGTCGAGGGAGTGGAGAAAAGAGAGAGGGCTTGATTAGTTGGCACAACCGAAGTGTTTACTAGTCATCGCTATCAGAGTCAACAGAGGTACTAGTTTTCTTTCGTCTTTTGTAGGCTTTGGTTTAATCGATTCCTCTTCCTGTGGGAATTCAAACACAAAAAGAAAAAATGTAAGACTCTAGTTTATAGTTTATATGAATCATTGCGGTTTAAAAATTACTTCAGCCCTGATGCTGCACTAGTAAACTTATATAAAAATTATATTTCAGAACCACCACTCCCCATGCAGGGCTCTTCCTTGAGGTTCCCTTCACACGCACTACCACTACATTCTATACACTGTATTTACGACATAAAACACTCAAATCACGTTGCTTTTTACGGAGGGAGGAAACCGGGGATTCCGGAGAAAGCCCTCGTGGCAAGGGAGAGAACAACACAACAAACAAACCCAACTTAAATATTATCCAGTCTGAGCCAGGGCTTGAACCCGGACCACAGTGGTGAGAGGCGAGCGGTAAACCACTACGCCACCCATAAGTGCTAAGCTCGGTTAAAAAAACAACGAAAAAATGAAGTAGAAACTAATTCTATTAAATAATTTAAGACTCTGCTAGGATGCCTCTGACCGTTTAGACGCTCCTCATTGGAGGCTAAGGACGTGGCCGCGTGAAGACATATTTTGGGGGTGGGATAGGTTTTTCTTGTTCATCATACCTCATCACTTTCATCAGAGGACGCCGCTGACTGTTTAGATGCTGCTTGCTGGCGCGACATTCTTGTCGTTCTTTTTCTTGATTCTTTTTCATCGCACAACGAAAAGAGCATCTTGAACCTGGAACAGGGAGAAAGTATTGACTCCTAAGAATGTTCATATAGATTTCAAGATTTACTGTGACATGCACTTAATAATTATTACCTGGATTTTCTAGCTTCTGATCCAGCGATTCTAGCCTGGTCTAGAGCTGATCGTATATTGTCTTGTTTAAAAACTAAAACAAAAATGTCCACAACATCAATAAAGCTTCTACGGGTTGTGGTTGTATCACTTCCAGGTGCTACAAAAAAACTTCCCTGTATTTGATAAGTAGGTTAATATCGCGTTGCATCACGGGCCTTTTTATGGGGGCGCTAAAATACTTGTATATGGTTTTTTCGCTTACTGATAATTTTCAAATTTATTTTCTTTCATTGATGCATAAGATGGCAACGCATTTCTACAACTCCTCTGGGAGCATCAACTAAGAAAACAGCCATACTGATAAACTTACAACTGATATCTTCTTGTTCTTGACATATGTTGTGTAACCAGTCGAGGTGAGACAACACCTGGTCCACAGATGGCTGATTTTTTGCATTCCTAGAAAAAAAACTACCAGTTTAAGTAACGATGCAGATAAGAACGATATCACTCAACGGCATGGAATGTAGAAAGGTGATAATTGTAGTATTGTTTAAATCAATCTTCTTATTGGTCGAAACACGAAAAATGGAGGAAAAGTATATTTTTTGTGATATTTAACTACTGACAAACTACCTTTTAGTCTTTAAATCTCTTTAAATCTTCTGTGCTTCAATACGACAGAAATTCTATGTGGGGAAAATGACAAATTTGAGGCTTTTTCTTTCTATTGTTTTTGGGTGTTGTGATTGATTGAAAACCTCAAACTCAAAAGTAAACGTCTTAAGAAGCGACTTTAGTTCATATTTTTTCACAAACATCTCTCCATAGGTTGATACATCTCCTGCAGTAGAAAATCTCAAAATTCTGATGTGAGGCAAGCGATATGCCGCAGAACAATAGAAAGCGCTATCGTTCATATTTGGAGCATTACTTAATAAGCTGTTTCGGCTGACCTGTTGTTTCAGCCAGTAACAGGGCGGTCTCTGTTTTGCTCAGGCTACCGTAACCTAACTTTTGCGTATTTTTCCATTTTTCATGACTAAAATATAATAAACATACTTAAAAGAAGCAGAATTAAGAAAGAAAAAAAAACAATTTCACTTAACCGTCATGTGTGCTTCGTTCTTTTAAACTTAGGGCTGGTCACTTTGTCCAATCATGCTTTGCGCGCCGCATTCACCACTTAGCAGGTTTGCACGACGGCATCATTTTACTATCACTAGCAAAATGCTTCGCGAATTTTCTTTCTTATATAAATTCTATTTCCTCAAAAGAATAATAAGGCAATTAGTGCCAATTGACTGAACGAAATAAAGTGCATGTGCAAGGGATTCTGGTAGTGCTAGAAAATGAAGCTGTTGCAAGTGACCTAGTCTTGAGCTGCCCGAATTTCTTATTTTCAGTTTTCTGGTTTTTACTGGCATGTCAAAGCTTTCTTGCTGTGGGAGAAGGGAGAGTTTTTCTTTGTCTCCTTTACAGGTTTGTACTTCCTTTCCAGAAACCAAAATGGCAGCACGTCTAGCGTTCCGTGATTTGTATTTTATTATCTAACGAATGATTTATTTGTAATGAGACTCGTGCCTCTTGTCTGTGTTTTCCGTTCGTTACATTAATCATAATAATCGAATCATAAAAGCCTTTTTTGTCATAAGGCATGTTACGTCATAGCCGCCATGTCCGTTGACTATTCTCTACTTTCACATCCCCATAATCCTTTGCGTCTTTGGGGGGTAACCAGAGGGTAAAAACACACTTATTTTGCTGAAGGCTGATCAAACAATGTTAAAAAATACCTTGTTTGGTATCCAAAGATAAAATGAAGAAGTAAAAAACAGAAAAAGGTAGAAGCTTGAAGAATTTTAAAGTAAATTTTATACATTTTTTCGTAAGTCAATACATTTTTTGTAAGACCAAAACTCTTGATGATCTGTACACGCAAAAACAAACTTGGAATAAACTAGTAATCAGTATTGTACAGATAAAAACAGGTATAGTATCAATTTATTTAAAAAACTGTTCAATTTGGGACAATGTTTTGATTGGGTACCCCCCAAAGACGCAAGGCATTATGGGGATGCGAAAGTAGAGAATGAAAAACATTCCTCATTAGCTTCTTTTGTCAGATCAACCAACATGGCGGCTGTTTCATTGTTATTCGTATCTCAAGGAATTCTGAGTCATATGTCTGCACTACAAGAATTAAAATGTGCTTCAACATAACATTTACAAAGCATGTGCCTCTCCCTTGAGTATTGCTTTATTCTTTACCAGTATTGTTTAAATATGCTCATTCAATATCTATCCGTTTACTACTCACTTTCTTTTCTTTCCCCCAGACAGTTGTTTAGATACTTGTTGACTGATCAGTTGTGCCAGCTCACTTGAATATTCCTGACTCCAGTATCTTAGTAACGCTGTAGCAAACTGGTTACCAGGTCTCCTATCTGGACATTCCATTCCAAGGACTGGTGTCAAAAGATCATGAGAAGGCCTGAGGAAGTTCAAGAAGTTATTACCATCTAAATGGATTCCCATTGTAGTCCTCTGATATAAGTTTCCTTATTGGTTTCGAACTCGTACGAAGTTAATTTTTTCCAAACCCTGAAACAACCTTTGAGTTGATCAAACTAAGGGGCATGGCTAACTTACAGACAAATTGAGATTGAGCGCATTAGAATTGTGGTGAGAGTAAAACCGGATAATCCAGAAAAAAAACCTAAAGTAGAGAGACCCGACAACTGCGACAAATTCTGTCCATGTGATGCCGAGTTCAGGAATTTGAAACAAAGTCACCCATAAGGATTTTTTTATGTATACATATGCATATATTGACTTACTGGACACTTTTCATTAGAATCAATAGATTAGCCAGTGCTTCAGCGTGCTGCTCTGGTTTCAGTAGAGGCAGAATACCAACTATGGATTCTAGTAGAACGTCTTCTGCTTGTATCAGTTGCCAGACACAGTACTGCTCGAATGATTCCCAGTCTAATGTTGATTCTAGAAAAGGAAAAGGTTGATTCTAGAAGAGGATAAGATTAATAGTAGAAAACTAATGCTGTCCAAATGATGTCAGAGAAATCGTATCATTACATCCAAAGATCAGCAAACACATATTTCCAAGAGTGGCGTATTCGCTGTCTCATTAATTTAGTCATTATGGGTATTACAGTTAGAACCTTAACCATTTATCTTCTCTTACGTATCTCATATAATTTGTAATTGTAATGGATGGTACAAATAAACAGTTGTTTTATTTCGTCCCCCACATCAGTCCCACAATACACTGCCGCAATGAGGACTGGAGCCAGTTTTTTCCTCAACCTCTCCTCAACCTCTCCTCGACCCCGGAATGGCTAACATCAATAATGTATACTGAATTACCAATAAGCGTGTCTAGTTGTTTTTGCTCCCCAAAGATGATTAATTCTCCTAATGTTATTTCGCAGATAAATGTGTTTAGCTGTTGAAGTAAAAAAAGACCCGTAAATAAACTTTATTTGTTTTTCGATCCACGAGATCAGTTGTAATTATTCCTCATTATCAGCACAAGGCTATAAGGCAAGTAACGAAGGGGAGGGGGGACGAGGGAGTGCTTAAAAATTCTATTTCTTAGATTTCGTTCGGCTATTTGTGGATTTAGCAGGAATCTTCGTGCCAAAACGCTTGTGCTCGCCCCTTCAACACTACCTGGGGATTTAGCGGGAAATCCTTGCGCCAACACGCGTGTGCTTGCCCCTTCAACGCTACGTGGGGATTTAGCGGGAATCCTTGCGCCAACACGCGTGTGCTCGCCCCTTCAACACTATGTGGGGATTTAGCGGGAATCTTCGGGCTAAAACAAGTATGTTCGCCCCTCCAGCTCTTGTAATCTCGCTAAGCTACCAATTTACGAAATAAATACGAGCAACATTTCCCTCTAACCTGTATTGGCTCCATATTGGTCACCAACATATGTAAGATTTCGCTATCACCAACCACGTGTTCAGCAAACTAATAAGAAAGTAGCAGAAAGATTCCAAAACCAGTACTAAGAAAACAGGATAATCTGCGGTAATACGGGCAACGAAATTGTGGAGCCACTTTCTACTTTTTGCAACAAGCAGCCACAACCTGCAACATTGATTTTTGTTGCATGACAAGTGGCGTACTTAAGTGGTAATACAATCGACATTGCTCTGCAAATTGCAACGCAAACATGTTGCACGACAAGTTGTACGATATTGTTGCCTGTATTGTTGCACCTTATTATTGTGCACGGTAGGGTAGGGTAGGGTAGGGTAGGGTAGGGTAGGGTAGGTAGGGTAGGGTAGGGTAGGGTAGGGTAGGGTAGGGTAGGGTAGGGTAGGGTAGGGTAGGGTAGGGTAGGGTAGGGTAGGGTAGGTAGGGTTAGGGTAGGGTAGGGTAGGGTAGGGTAGGGTAGGGTAGGGTAGGGTAGGGTAGGGTAGGGTAGGGTTAGGGTAGGGTAGGGTAGGGTAGGGTAGGGTAGGGTAGGGTTAGGGTAGGGTAGGGTAGGGTTAGGGTAGGGTAGGGTAGGGTAGGGTAGGGTAGGTTAGGGTAGGGTAGGGTAGGGTAGGACTAACCTTTCTGTATATGGACGGTATGATGTAACGGAATGCTCTAGGGTCGTACTATTGGCACACCTATCAATAGAAAATATCATGATGAGTTGGATGTAGTATGCTTGCAGTCCGAGCCACTTAAATCTGGTCATTCAATATAATAGTTGTTGCTGTACGCTGGATAGAAAAGAGTGAGGCGGCAAGGATTTCGCACTCACTTTTTAATAAAGCTCATCTACTACTGGGGATAGTATTCCAGTTAGTAGTTGAGTTTCGGGAAATATTTGCAAGATGGTGTCCGATTTTCGCCCCTTAAAACAATCCCAGAGTGCACTGCAATGACAAACACAGCCCAGTATTTTCCTTGACTTCGGAACTGCTAATATTAGAGTACAGTACTAAAGATGTATTAAAAACTTGAACTCAAAGTATCCCTAACCTTTAGATCTTCTGTCAGACAGGCTTGTAAGCTTTTCTCTCCTCGAGAAGTGGTAGCAAAATCTTCATACATCGTCAGCCTTTCTTCATCTGATTCACTGAAACAAAGAATAGACAAAACATAAAAGCGGTGAACAGTGGAGCTTAGATTTTTGTATTAGACCACGTGTCATTTCCTTGAACACACACTGAAGATACATATGTGTGGAAACAACTTGTTTCCATCACTGTTAGTTTCGTAAGTTCTATTTTGTTCTAGATAAGCGACATGACTAGGGATAGCGACAAGAAAAAGTAAAAGTTTTTTCCTTACCTGGCTTTGAGATAGAACAAGAAGCGATAGCCAAACTTGTTGTTGACTTCATGTAAAGCACTCAGAAGAGACAGGAAGCGTTCTCTACTGACATCATGTGTGGGTAATGTACAAATATTTCTGCAATGAATATCAGAAGCTGTAAGATAAAATACTTGTACGTGAGTGAATGAATGAAGGATAGAATGAAAGAGTGAACTGCAAAAAAAGACACACAGAAAGATGGGAAGACAGAATAAAAGAAAGTAAGAAAGGAGGAAATAAAGGAAGGAAGGAGGAAGGAAAGGAGGAAGGAAGGGAAGAAGGAAGGTAGGAAGGAAGGAAAGGAGGGATGGAGGGAAGGAGGAAGGAAGGAAGGAAGGAAGGAAGGAAAGAAGGACGGAAGGAAGGAAGAACAATTGTCATGTACTCAACCTAAATAGCTCATAGACAGGACTTTCCAAGGATTCTTCGACATTTCTGTTAAAAGAGAACATGCAATAACGTAAATAAGGGGCAATATAAATAAAGTGATAACACGAACTGAAAAAAGATACAGAGAAAACCAAATAAACAAACTAAAGCACTTGGGCTAATATTTTGTTTACGCCACTAGGGAGCATGCAAGCACGGTGACACTAAGGGCGCTTTCCACTAAGTCTAACCGACCAGTCTGAGCAGCCAGTTCTCAAATGGTACACATCAGTTCTTATTAATGTTTAGACTCGGTCAACCATTTGAGAACTGGACGCTGGGACAGGATAGTGCCCTAAGATCCTAAATATTTCATTTATCCAAGTAAAAGTAAATTTTTAAGCCGCAAGCCTATCATATAGTCTGTCATTCATCAGTAGTCCCCTACACAATCCCCTGCGCCATCTTTAAAGGTAGCCGTGCCTTTGCACTGGACTGAGACGAATGGTGAGCTTGCAATGATAGAGACATGTGAATAATCGTCCAAGGTGTTAAAAAAGGTCTCTATCATTGCAAGCTCACCCTTCATCTTGCTTCGATGTAAAGCTACGGCTACCTTTCAAGATGGCGTAGTGAACTGTGAAGGGGACTATTGACGTTTTGTAACCAGCGGTCTTCTAGTCTATAAGCTACTACGATTCAATCTTTTTGAATCAGACCCCGATTTTTGAATTTGATGAATTATCGTGTAGTAGTTACCTTTCTTTAGTAAAGCAGGAGATTAGAAGATCATCAACCAAACAAAAATTCAGACAAATAGCAAGAGGTTTCAAAATGTCGTCCACCTCAGAATCCTCCTATTGAGAAAAGTAAAACATGAAATGCAGTTTACTGATGAATCCCTGATATGAGTGTATAAAACCACAGGTAGTCCAATATATATCACTGCTCCATTGTTTGGAAATTCACAAAATCTGAATGAGACTTTTATTCGAGGCAGAGTAAGCGCCAGCGGTAAAGCCAGCAATACCATCAGTGGCAATCCCCAGGGCAATCTAGCTCAGTCCTTCAATCTAAATTCTGGATAACAGTATGTGTATGGCCGTCATTGTCATTATGTAATGTTTCCGTATATGGTTCATCTATGAAGAAGGGAGGTCATATGAAGAAGGGAGGTCCCAGCTGTTTTTTGAACAGGGTTGTGTGACGCATGAGATCCATGTTGTCACAGATAGAAGGATCATCTAGCAGAGTATATCAATTCTAGAAATTGCAACTTTGCGAAATCC
The DNA here is from genome assembly GCA_011057435.1 of Actinia equina. Lineage (NCBI taxonomy): Eukaryota > Metazoa > Cnidaria > Anthozoa > Actiniaria > Actiniidae > Actinia > Actinia equina. Next base: position 705,747 of record WHPX01000897.1, read on the forward strand.
TGTTTGCAAAAAGTATAGACTAGGATTGCTCGACTTTAACACTACACAGCTAGTATTTTTGTGAAATTAGATGAGTGTAATGAAAGTAAAGTTTATCAAAAATGGCAAATAATTATCTAAATCATAGGCAAAAGAGTTCTTTGATATACGTAACTTACGAGGTCAATTACACCAGTCAAGATGCTTTCCATCCTCTTGCATCTCATTGTGGGATCACTGAAATATGGGAAATCAAATGAGGTTAAAATGGAGTAAAAATGTGGGAAAAGGAACAAACAAAAGAAAGAATGGATAAACAAAGTAGGGACGTGAAACAAAGAAAGATGAAATAAAACAATAAAATAGAATATTAGTTAATGTTCAATGATGTTTGGGCTTTCAGCCTTCAACTATTTTATTTTATACCACTGAAACATAAATGTAGGCCGAAACCCCTAATGGGTTGAAAAGGTGGAATACCATGGAATATACAATGGCTTTCCTACATTCTGATTGGCTGGGGGATAAAATATTGTTTACTATGGTTGGGTTTGTCAGGGTGCTTACCTTTCTCTGGAGAACTGTATCAGCAAGCTCTTTAATTCTTCCCCAATATTTTCAAGTTCTTCCAGCTCTGTTATATCTTCATTACTCTCCCTTTCCTCCCCCGTACTCGCTGATGTCCCCCCTCCTTGCCTGGTATCTTCCTCCTTTACTATTGGCTTAAACTCATAGTCTTTTTCTATTGGTTCATTTTTAATGCCTTCCATTTCTTCATCTTCTTCAGGGTCAGAGAACAGGGCTTCTTCATCCGGCATCTCCAGCTCATCATCAACACCGCTGTCTTCTGTTTCAATATCTTTGGAAGTGTCCATTGAACCTAGTTCTCCTCCTAGTCTCATCATGCTAGAGGACTGGAGACTGATATCAGTTGAGGCTTCCTCAAGCTTTACACCTGCAAACCAAAATATATCTCAGTGCTTAGACTGAATCAATCAAACTTCTTCTGGTTTCTTGCGCTTTGCATTGTTCATAGAATGTCAGAGTGTTTATGTTTTGTATGGATCCCAATGTTAACCCATGATAATGAGATGAACACATCCTTCTGGAAGATGTATCAACCCCCTATCATCACCTTGCATGATCATCTTAAATAATCACCATCATCATAATCATAATTACTATTATCATTGTGCAACATTATCTTACATCATCAACATCATTAACATCATGACTATAATCACTATTTTCGTCATGCATCATCTACATCATCACTATTATCATTATGCATCATCATCTTACTTCACCATTATCATCACTATCATCATCTTACATCACCATCATCATTAACATCATCACTATCATCACTATTATCATCATAATACAACATCATCATCATTAAATTCATCATGATCATCATCACTATGGCAATGGGGGGAGGCAGGATGGAGCAAGGATTTGAAGAGAATAAATCATACAAGTCTTATGTCTTCAGGGAGTTAAGAAGGACTGTAAAGTAGTGACTTACCAGGAACACAAAACTCTTCTAATTCTCGTTTAACCAAAGCTTTTAGTCCTCTTTCCAGCTTGGGATTATCCAGAAGAGGTGACAGAGAACTACAGGATTATCAAATAAATAAGGCTCATGTTTAGGTTTCAGTGTGTTGGGTTCAATGAGGTCACTGAGTGGTTTTCAGCCAATCACAAGTTTAGCATAAAAATGGATACCGTTTGCTAATAACAACAGCCAATTAGATTCTACTGTGTGCTTAGATAACAGACCTCTAGTTTTCAGGTGCAGGGACTTCAACTGGCATTGGCTGAACAATGCAAGGTGTCAATAATTACACCATGGCTGCACAATTTTCCATTTTAGATTATATGACACTGCACACACCAAATCGTAATAAGCCAATTTATTTGACTATTGTTCTGGACTGACTAGTCAGCCTCTCATACAACTGAAAATGCTTTAATGTTTCCACTTGATCGAACAATGCTAGTCAGTCCAGGACAATAGTTATTAAAATCAGTCGCCATATTTTTATCCTGTATACATTTGGTGAAAATGGATACAAGACATGTTCTTAAACGGGAAAATATAATGCATAGGTGTACTAGGCCTATAGAGCAATGAAAAATAGTATTTAAAATACTGTAATAATTATATCAAGATACAGTACAATGACAATTAGTTAGTTTATAATAATATTACATATATGACAACTTTCTTTCTCTGTATATTCTGAAGCCGTTTCTTACTCCTTGCCTCACAAGACAATTAGTTAGTTTATAATAATATTACATACATGACAACTTTCTTTTTCTGTATGATTCTGAAGCCATTTCGTACTCCTTGCCTCACAAGACAATTAGTTAGTTTATAATAATATTACATACATGACAACTTTCTTTTTCTGTATGATTCTGAAGCCATTTCGTACTCCTTGCCTCACAAAACCATCCAAAGATGGGCAGTAGTTAGACATCATCTGAAGTAATAGAAAAGTGACTTGTAAACAATTTTTTTTATAATGAAACGACTTGATGTGATCATAGTGCATCATACCCGGCAGATAAAGTCAAGGAGTGTACTGGTGATAAATGGATGGCTTCTGATGGAACAGTGCATCAACAAAATGGCTGGCTCTGGTAACAGAATTGAACATTTATTTTATTTAATATCAGACTTTTAACAATTATAGTGAGTTCAAAAGGGTCACAGTTATACAAGAAACTAAATAAAAGGTTCTAGTAACCTCCTTTCTTTTCCTGGAAGCACAAAAATGAATAGCCGAGCTGCTCAATGCTGTCTCACAAGGACACGAGTAAGAGGAAGATGGATTAAAAGACTTTGAAGATAGCACATTGAACATAGCCAATTAAATTCTATCATTCCCACAGTTGTTGATAGCATCTAAGTTTTTCTCAGATATTTAAGCTTTGATGTTCATTCATGATTGGTTCAAATTCTACTTGAATTTGATTTCTTTATTTTCACTCCAATTGGTTAACTTGCTTCCACTTCCTTAGAGCGGTCCTGCTTATGGTGTGTCTGCACTGAATAATACAACCTCTAACATAACCCTTTAAGGATTCCTAATAATATCCTAATAATTTACATGAAAGGATTTGCAATGCTAAGTTTTGTACCTATATTCATGATGTTGTCTTTGTCAGTTTGAAAGAACATCCAATCAAAGAAGAGAGCCAGCTTTGCATTGGCTGATGCTGCTGAAGCCTATAAAGAAAACAAGAATGACATTCATTTGGCACAATATCATATTGAATATGGTTTGCATACTACGTGCTAGTTGCATTAGATAGATATATACTATTGTGCCTTTCCCCCCCCCCCCTTCCCTGGGGGATTATCTACTTCACTGACTTATCAGCGTGACTCCTGCTTGATATGTTGCAAAAGGCTTGCCATGGAAACCAATGGTGACACATCAGTGTACTCCCTTCCTATCTCTCGGGTATCAGATTAGACTCCTGGATTCACCATCACATGCTAATAGAGTTTGTTAGGTCTCTCTCTCGTGGTTGAGGTCAAAAATCAACTAGGGTCCATAAGTGGTGATGAGTTTAATGGCAAATTCAAAATACTATGGAATTCCCTCCACCACATCTGTTTTATTGCATAATTTATTATTAAGTTCTTAGTTGATTTTCATTTGCACATTACTAATGATAATTTAATATAATAATATCATGATCATCTTGAATTCTTTTGTCTTCCGAGGGCTTTAGAAACCCAAATTACCCTCATGCATAGAACATGAGAGAAACTTCAAAGACAAAGAAATCCTTTTACGAAGAAAGTCTTTTACTTAATTTCCCTGTTGCATATTTTAATGTAGGGCCATGTCATATCCTCTATATAGGATTAATATCCTTGTATTGGGTTCCTAATAATAGTGGCCATTATATAGCGTATTTCATAATCTCAATGCTACAGTAGTACCTGACATGATGTTAATAGCCAACCAATGATAGCCCATCGTGGGATGACATCCGAGCCAAGTACTTCATTTGAAGGGTGCACAACACCAACAATGTAGCGTATGAGATCTGGTTTAAGGGTGTGGCTCTCAGGTGAAGATAAATACTGTAAAGAGAAAAAGATTAATAATAAAATGATAATAGTTTGAGATCACCTCTCAATGTCAAACCCTACATCCCTGTCTGTGAGAGGTGGTAACAGCTTAATAAGCACTGGCAAACCTGTGTGTGAGGTCAGTAACCCTACCAATGGAAACTGGGGATAAGGATATCAACCATATACAGGACAACAGAGGGCCCTGGTTTCAGCTCTATGCGTTGCTTAGGCATAATGGGATAATGATGATAAATTTGAGATTGCAGTTTTCAATCACATAACAAGAGGTTTTGTTACTCACCAGCTTATGAAACCAGTCTTGGTATCTCCTTTGCTGTCCAAACTTGACCTGTACGGAAATAATATTGAATGTTCAGGGGGCTCAAATCTTGGATCTCTTTTACCAAAGCCTTAAATTAGTAAGAGGACAACGCCTTAGGAGTGTAGATCTCTCATGCTATCTTCTATCCAAACTAGTGGACTTACCTTTGAAGTCAAAAAGATAATTTTGTTCTCCATGTCTGGTGTCAGTCTACAAGCAAGGAACTTTCTAGATGTTCTTACTCTCAATAACTGTGTTAGACCTGTAAATAAATGTCAGAGGAATATTAGAGATTATCAGTGAAACATTTAAGGCCTATATAAGCACACGATGCAATATTGCTTGCAATGGGAAATTGCACAAAGTCGCTTGCGACAACACAAATTATTAGTACTTGTTTTTTATGTTGTGTGTAACAGTTGCATGAGTGGACCTACAGTGCAATTATTTCCCTGTTGCAAGCAACGTAACAGGCAATGTCACAGGCAAGATCACAGACAATGTCACTACACAGACAACGTTACAGATGTCACAGACAACGTCACAGCACAGACAATGTCACAGAAAATGTCACAGACAACGTTACAGATGTCACAGACAACCTCACAGAAAATGTCACAGACAACGTTACAGATGTCACTTACAACTTCACAGAAAACGTCACAAACAACCTCACAGACAACCTCACAGACAACATTACGGATGTCACATACAACCTCACAGAAAACGTCACAGACAACCTCACAGACAACCTCACAGACAACGTCACAGACAAAGTTATCAAAATGTTACAGACAAAGTCATATCTTGTGGATGGACCTTTACTGTAATAGGTTTTCCAGATTTAATACCACTGACCTGTGAACTGAGGACTTAATGTTTGTGGTTTGTACAAAATATCTTTCCACAAAGCTTGAAACTCTGGAATTCTGGAATCAAAGAAAATTTGAAGTGATCATTTACAACAACAACAACTACAATAATCATAATAACTTAGTTAGCCCTTATAAACTTTATGTTTAGCATCTCAAAAATTTAGAGGCATGACTGCCATTTTATGTTGTCATCTAAGCAAAGATTATTTGAAGATATTTTAGAGCAAAAGCTGGACCTTTTAATAGGGGTCCCTTGAGTGCTAGTTAAGGCTTCCTTAAGGCTTGAAGTACCTTTTAGTTCTTGTATAATAGGCCGGTGCCCAAACACGTTTTTGAGCAAACCAGAAGAGGGTTAATCAGTCAAGGTGAAGTGTTAATTAAAATTACATTTGGTGATGGTTTTGTATCATTTTGTCTTTGAGAGTTTTACCTTCCTACACTTTGGAGTAGTCGAACGAGATCTCTACCAATGGGTAAACAATCTACAAACTATTAATTACAAAGAAAGAAAAGGATTAATATCAGTTATTTCAAGCCTTGGAGCAGCCTCTGGCCTGCTCTATACATGTAAGTCAGGAAACAGTTTTAAAACTACAGTACATGTAAATGAATGAATTGGAGCTTAGCATGCAGGGTTATCCTAGGGGACAAAAAAAAAAAAAAAAGAGAGAGAGACCTAATACACCGTACTCACAGGTGGTACTCATGAGTCAAAGAATAAACCAGAGACCCCAGTTAACATGAGAGGTGCATAAAGAAACATTGTACTGCCTCAGTCTATACTACCTTTGATAATGTCATTTATACTCCGGGGGGGGAGGGTATGCTTGTCCATTTAGGGTAGGGATGTGCCGCTGAGCCTTCCTGACCCTGTTGCAGAGTAAAATAGCTGAAATTCATACCCTGTTTGGCGGCACATTCCCATATAGCAAATATAGGGGAGTACCCACCCTCCCTCCCCCTCCAGAGGGTTTATACACATTGAACAACAGAATCAACCTACCCTTTCCCTCAAAAGTGAGATACAAAATTCAATTTCCATGGTCCTGAGGTTCTTGAATGGAGCAGCCTCATGATCTTGTATCAGACGAAGGTAACAGTAGAGAGCTGTTGCCAGGAATAAACCATTCTTCTCTAACCAAGGTCTGCAAAACACACATTATTCAGAAATAAAGTAAATTGCATGTACTATACATATAGAATGAAAAATGGATATATAACCAATAATGGATATTTGATAGCTATGACACAAGCCTATTGACTGCACTGCCAATCAATCAATTAGATGTATTGAGTGTCAAACTACTAGCTAGCCACATTCAGCCCACCCTTCCTCTAGTATATTATATCTGTACCTGTTGTTGCTCAGTAAGTTTAACATGGACTCTGCCAGCCATATGTTGGGAGGAGAGACGTCTCCACCCACAATCTGACGTAACAGTGCCGCACATAGATTCTCTGTTCCCAAGACAGAATTCTTGACCAGCTCTGTTGTCAGCCATAATATCTAATAATCATCAATAAAATATCACTATAATTTGGCCTCATTATTGTGAATTTAAAAAAAAAACAATAGTGGATAAGAAAATATACCCTTTTTGCAAGTGCAATGACTTCTACCAGGGCTATCTGACATTCTTTAGCCTTTCACAGGTGGAGTATAAGAAAAACAACCTGAGTTTGTTATAGCTTTAGCCAATTATCTGTCACTACTCCCATGGCTGCACCTAAGTCCACAGGCTTGTCATGTGAGCATGTAGCATGAATGCAACCATGGTACAGTTTGTTTGGCTAAAGTTAATACAAACTTAAGATCTATTTCAGATTCACATGACTGGATTAAAGACTGATTCAGATTGGGGTCATCACAAATTTAAGTATAAACTAAAGAGATGCTTTATTTTTGCTTGATTGCCAAGTGAGCAGGCTCTGACTACATGAGGATTCTTTACCTGTGTTTTCGTAGCTTCTTGTAGTTTTGCAAACTTGTCTGTTACGATCCCTACCACCTTGTTGATTATCATACCAAGGCCATCTCGTGTGATAAATGACAAGTCCCGATATGCCTAGAATATTGGACATGAACGATAGAATTAATAAATATAATGACAATTTGAATATAGTCTAGACTGCCTGTTGGACTGACTGATGAATTAATGGATGAATGGATAATGAATGGATAGATGGATGGATGGTTTGTTGGATGGATGAATGGATAGACAAATGGATGAATGGATGGATGGGTATATGGATGGAAGGATGGATGGATGGGTGGGTGGATGGATGGATGAATGGATATAAAGGGAAGGAAGGATGGAGAGAAAGAGAGTGTTTGATGGAGATACATTGCAAGTAGGGAGAGGGAGGAAATGGTGAATGGATAGGAAGGTCTAGGGAAGAAGGAATGAGGGATAAACTGTAAATGGATATCACATGAAGGGAGGGATGGAAGAAGTGGAGGAAAGAATGAATGGAGAGAAGGGATAAATGTAAAGATGGAAGGATAAAATGAACAAATAACAGTGCTTGTAATTTAACATTCATTTCCAATACTATAACAATAATAATCCATCTTTTCAATCCCTCATTACCTTTGGTGAAGATGCTGGGTCAGTAAGAATAATGTACAGCAATCCCAAAGAAACATCTTCATGTTGCTGAACACTTTTACAAACCTGCAATTATTCACAAGATATGAATATCAATATTTGAAATAAGATAAAACAGATACATGTATGTCACAACTGATCTTTACCATGGCCTTCAGTCAAATCTTCACCCACCTCCCAATCCCTTACCCCAGGGCTACAATACACACTGGAGTTTAAGAGTCACATCCATCAACAACTATGAGAATGGAAAAAATGAAAATACCTGGAAATGGTACTGTACATCATGCTCACAGTCATTACACTGTATATGTGTATAAAACTATTTCACTGTATGCAACAACATTAAGTGCATACCATATATCCATGAAAACATCAAAATTGTACGAGTTAGTGCAAAGTTTTTTAGGTCTACGTTCTACTGAACTCACTTATTTGTGCAAATTTGTGCAATTTCTTACAAACTTTTTCACGGACACAGCTCATGGTATGCACTTTACAACACTACTGTAACTTACTGTAACTTATTCTATTACAATCTTTTGTACTAAATACGATATGTAAACACTTACTGTTTGGTTAAGAGCATCATGCGCTTCCCTGTCTGGCAACCCAGATATAGTACTATTCACAATACTTGCACACTTTTCTAGTTTCTGGAGGGAAACATTTACAGCAATTCAATAGCCGGCATCAATACTAGTATTATCTTTAATCTGAGCTGAGATGACTGACCAGGTGAAAACTCACATATTAATAATTATTTGGAAAAAAAAACGTTTCTTTCTTCTTCTTTCTTTCTTAAGAAATAAGGGAAGTATTGAAAAAAGATAAGTCTATCAAATGCAATTAGCTTCTTCCTAGATTAGAGTTGTCATGTTTTTGGAATTTATCAAATAAATAAGCAGTAAGCTTGTTAAAGCATTGAAACCGTATACAGTGTTAGCGTCTAACGTTTACTCAGTTTAGGGCTTCTTTTACCTCTTCTATCTCGTCTTTTGGATTCATAACATTACTGCGAAATAGCCGTGTCTCTGGGGTTTTCTTTTGTGCCTCCATGTCTGATATACTGGGCAGTAAAGGACACTCTGGCGTGAAGATGGAAATTCAACTACTCGTCCGCCATCTTTATTATTTTCAGTCCATGTCCTTGCTCACCCACAGGGATCCCAATTTAGATAAACGTGAAAGGTGAAAAAATCGTTTTAATTTGTGATCTGTTCTTTGTATTTAATGTCAAGATAGTGTCCTTCACAACACTTTTGAAGAGGTGAAAATGAAGCAAAAGCGAATTATAATATTTTTTGGATTGGAGTTGAGTGCTGCAGTGGAGTGGATTGAAGGGAAATGGAATGGAGTGGAAAGAAGTGACGTGCTGAAGCTGGGTGAAGAAAAGTGGAGTGGAGTAAAGTTGAGGGAAATGGAGTGGAGGGAAATGGACGGGAGGGGAATGTAGATGAGTGGAGTGCTGGAGTGGAGTGAAAGTATTGTGGTGTGGTTAGTTGTAGAGAAGAGTGTAGTGTTACAGAATGAATTGGAGAATATTTAGAAAGTACAGAGTGGCACTTGAGCAAAGTTGGGAGAGAAGAATACTTATAACTAAACCCACCATAGTTGAATACATGGTGAATGACTGTGCTTTATTCTTCTTACTTTGAAAACAAGGGTTATGCTAAAGACCATTAATAATAAACTATCCAAGAGCTGTAATCCATTACATGCAAGTAACAACACTTACATTAATTTTGTAGGTATCATACTATAAGTATTCTCAAAATGTATTGCATATCTATTCATTTAGATTAAACTGTTTTTTCGTTGTCAGTTAGTTGAAGCAAATTTTGGTACAGAGTAAACTTCCTCTGCAAGTTTTGAATTCAGTATCAGAGTAGTCAATATTATTTTCATTGGACTTTTGAGATATCTATTTTCTACACCAAATAAAGGCTCAAAAGTTCAGACTGATATCATAACAATTACTATTCATTTCATCCATGCATATTATTATGTCTTTAGATATTAAAATTCGTATATAGTTTAACTTGTGAAGAAAAAAAAATTAAAAATAGGACATTTGCATAATGCTACCATACTGTACTGCTAATCCCAACCAGTTTACTTTGCCACCTCTGAATTTTGTACAATACCATTTGCACCTTATTAGCTGTTCTGGAGTTGAGGAGAAAACCAAGTCAAGTTGGCGTTGCCATGCATTGCGAGGCTGTTTTGGGGGACGTCCAAGAAGGCATCTAACTTTGTCCCTAAAAAGCCCCACAATGCACTGCAATCCCACATTTTCTCCTTAACGACAGAATGGCTATTGGTGGACAAGACATTTTATTTTCCAAAATATTTCTATACTTAACATCTGGGCCTTGCTTAGCTTCATGTAAGACTTTATGAAGTGACACTATTCCGTATAGATTTTGGGGTTAGGGTTTGGGTTAGGTTTTCAGGACCTGTAATCAATAATCATTGACATGACTCACTACAATTTATGGTGCCTTTCAAATAACTGACAATTAAGCATTCTGTTAAATTAAGACATTGTGCAATTAATATTCTATTAATTTAATTTCGGAAATAGGTTTGATAATATGTCCCAGATCTACGGTTTATCATAAGCCATGGAAGATTAATCAGCAAAAATGCATTAAACTCGCAATAATATCAGCTTAATATTATATTCCAAGTTAAGTCTTAACCTGATTTATGTGTTCTAGTCTCAGTCTGCAGGCATCTTTTTACATTTCTCTCTCTTTAAAGGAGCCTGTGGGAAAATGCTTTTTTTTCCCTTGCTCGTAGCTAGTACTTTTGCATTTCATTGGCACAGGAAGCTGGCTAAAGAGTAATGTGCACTAGAGAATGGAGTTAATAAGAGTTGCCTTAGGAGGAGGGTATGTTAATGTTAATAAATGTATACAAAGTGAATCATAATCAGTAAAAAATATGCTGCTGACAATCATGTAGCATAGTATATATATATCTCCCCTTCCTAACACTACTGAACTACTGACTCCATGTTGGACTAAGATATTCAAGTTTTTCATTAAAAGCAAAGATTACAAATAGCCTAAAGCACACCTTCCAGTTTGTGATATTGGCAGAACCTGCTAGGCTCTTTTGTCTAGGTATTCTTTCACTAACAGTAGAGTGTAATATAGTTTTTCTCTGAACAATCAATAGTAATATTTAAGGCCTATGTTTATCTAAAGAAACTAGGTGGACAACAGTAGGCCAGAACAAAGCTGTCACTAATAATTATTATTTGGGTTTGACGTTTTTGTGCAAATGTCTGTCCCATATTTAGAGCTGTAGATGTCACACAAGTTATGGAACAAAGAGTGTGTGACATACCTTGATAATAACTAATCAGAAAACAAGATGATCCAGAAGAATTTCATTATTCAATGGGACTGAGATATATATGTATAATAAGAATATGGCTTGTACTGTATTACTGGATGTCACACAAAAATGCAACCAAACAATTATGTTACGGGACTTGCATTAAGCCCATCAAAGCAGAGCTTAAAATAACAACTTGTCAGTTGCTGGTTATGATTACCAGTTAAATCAATTCATTTCAGTTATACCTCGTTCTGACTTAACATCACTGGTCAAAATGACTGGCAAGGCAAGATTAGACTAGATTATGTCTAGACATGGTCTGAATCATGATTTCCAGTTATTATCTTAAGCCCTGCTGAGATGCGACAATCCAGGCCTGGTTGATTATTACACTGGGACTGAGAAATACTATCAAAAGAATGTGGTATTCCAAAATATAAAATAGTATTACAGAGCCAAATAATTAGTTGGTAATCATATTGTTCAATATCATGAATTTTGGATTGTTTAAAATAAGACTTGGACCAGTTGGTAATCACCAGATGGGTACCACCAGATGAGCTAAGGCAAACAAAGCCTATCCAGGGAAAAAGCCATGGATGCAGTAACATTGTAATGACAAATGATTGGTTTTCTTCCATCAGTTATATTCTTGTCAGTATGGCTTGTTGGATTGCTATTTATTGTAGTAGCCTCTCTATGGCAGCATTGACATCACCTCCAGTGGCTATGAGGGCTGAAAAAGAAAAGTTGACCGATTATTTACGATAGGTCATTTTCACTCACGTGACAAGGAAGCCTTATTGGTGTACCAAACAATGGAAACTTCTGTGCAGTTTTTGTATAAAAATAGAGTTCAATTCCTGGAAAGGAGGATAGAAAATGTTTCAATAACCAACATGGGCACTGTTACATCACATGGAAACATTATCATAGACAAATTTTAAAACTCCAGTGTATGCAGCCTTAGCCTTGAATCCAGGAAATACTTGATGTTTTGTTATTCTAATTTCTGCTTTTGTTTAACATCCTCAGAAGCGAGACTAAGCCCACTTACACTCAAGAGTGCCTGGTACTTGCCATTTATGAACACCATCAAAAACACCAATACCATGGCTACATAATACTACATACTTGCATAATAATTATTGTATTATAATCAGCATATTTAATAAATAGACCCAGAGCCTGGATGGTCTATGAGTCAATAGCCCCTTAGGCTGAATGGTTTACTGATTTGTAGATCATGAGGGCAAGAGTTCTAATTGTTTTAGTCTAAACCTGCTACCTAATCAGTCAAATAAATGCATGCAAACAAATTTTGATACTAGGTTAAAAATGCAACCAACCCATTTTTTTAGTTTTCAAGAATGGCTCTTTACACTAATAAACCACTAGTAAGTCAGCCAATCAGAGTGCAGGATTTGAAATATTTTGTCACTTGTAAGTGCATCTTGGGATTTTCCATGGTATGTCCCTCAAAATCATTGTATAACTAGTATTTACGACAAAATTCAATGTCGATTCAGAAGTACATGTCCTAGAAACATCAGAATTTCTATTACCTTGAATATTACGTTGACGATCTACAAATCCCATCGATGCAAGTTGCTCTAACTGTGTTTGGAAACGAACTTCAGGATTCTGGAATGATAGTGATAGAAAACATAATGAAAAAAGATTTAAAAGAGAAGAAATAAGTTGTGATTTATAACTTATCTAAGAACCTACTTGATTTTGACCCTGTGCCATAGACGACATCATCTGGGACATCAGCTGTGCCATAGCAGGATCTTGTCCTAACCCAGACAACAATGGATTGGGCATGCCTGGCGTTCCTATGCACAAGATATGCAGGGGGGGTGAAATGTTTTAGATTTTGCTGCCGTAACATACTTATCAACCTTATGTATAATCATAAAATTTATGGTCAATAACTCTTTTACTAAATAGATAATTTATATATTTAATACCTTTAATCGATTTGATGTGATGTATTTTTAAGGAAATTGTGTAGTTCTAGGAAATATCCATACCCCACCGTGGAGGGTATTTGTAAAAGGACCCCCTAACCCAGGAACTTCCAATTTTCTTGCACAAAAACTTTTTTGACCCCCCTCACCTCCAGAATTTCTAATTTCCTCTGTGGGTGGGGTATCAGTATTTTCTGAAACTACACATTATAGGATGTATACAAGTAAGCTAAATACTGTGAAGGCAGAATGGAAGGCTAGCCATTAATTTTAGATAACTACCAGACAGGTAATTACATGTACCTGTAGAAGGTGTGGTTGTGGTAGTGTTTTCTCTACTAGAACTAGATGTTGTACTGCTGCTAGTAGTACTTGTTGTGGCTGGAGGAACTACACCTAGACCACCACCCAATCTGCATGGATATAGAAAAATATTGAGCAATTTATCATCACCCCAACAATGGAACTAATTACCCTTTCCTAGACCGTAGTCCTAGTGCTTCTTACTTACTTTCCCCCAGACAGTAACTTTAGTGCTTCTTACTTACCCTCCCCCAGACAGTAACTTTAGTGCTTCTTACTTACCCTCCCTCAGACAGTAACTTTAGTGCTTTTTACTTACCCTCCCTGAAAAGTAGCCCTAGTGCTTCTTACTTACCCTCCCCAGACATTAACTTTAGTGCTTCTTACTTACCCTCCCCCAGACAGTAATCCTGGTGCTTCTGATTGCAGTTGCTGAATACCCTGCTGTATCTGTGTCATAGCCTGTAGCACCCTGGGGTTTGTCATGTGAGTTTGAAATTCTGGGTTCTGCATCTAGATGGAACATTTTAGAAATCACAAAATGTTTACAATTAATTAATGTTTCACACATTCTGCAAATGCATTTTGCATTTCAACAATTTCTTTAAAACATGCATGGGAAGGGAACCAACTTACCTGTGTCATAAACTCTGGTAGCCTACTGGCAAACTGCAAAATGAAAAACAGAAAATAATTCACCATTTTCCATACATTGGTTCACTGGTCAAACACAAAGCACTCAAGCAAGGGGCCAAGGTACATTCAAAGGATTATTCAAATTTGAACCCTGCAACCTTGACTGAATGCTTTGTGTTTGACCAGTGAATCAATATAACGAAAATGGAGAGTGCTTTTTTCCTTTCCTTTTGTTAAGGGAGTAGATTGACAGACTTTGAGTGTGAGAGTTACAGCACGACATGAAGACTTTGACCAACAGTTTGCACACTTTATGAACAGGCTTTATTACAATTTTAAACCAACACATTAAAGTGAAAAGCTTGCTGGTTTTACCAAATAAGGCACATAACAGCTCATTTAGCAGCAAAAAGCCTGTGCAAAGAAGTGTGCAAACAAGTGATGCATGTACATGGTAAGAGAGGAGAATAGTTAAAAGGATATACTTTTTTGATGGCATTTTGCTTCTAATTAATATTAGTAATAGACTTATACACCTGTACCTCTTAGATACCAATGAAAAGTCATTCCAGTCGAGAGAACAATCACACAAAATGTTTGTACAAGCAGGTGGGTGAATTATTCCATATTAGCAGGAACAGTATTTGCTATCTTAAATTTAAGTGCGAAATAAAGTTTATTGTATTGTATTGTCCATGATACAGTACCTGGTCTGCTAGCTGTGGATTGCCTTGAAACATTGGGTTGGTCCTCAAAATCTAGAAATAAAAATTAAACCAATTTTTAATTTTCTTTCTTTAGAAAGAAAAAAATGACATTTTAATTTATTTTAATTGAAGAATCTAGTGAGATTCATTCAAATATAACTGTTATGTTGCACAAAATATTTCTGATGTGAATGTCTATTTGTCTTCTGGCTTTTCTCTCTCTCCATCTGCTGTCAGTGGTATAAATTTATCTATCAAGTCCAATATGTTTCCCAAGTGTGTCACTCTTTCCCTGCCAATCTCTCTGTCAGTTTGCCGTCAGCATTAAGAAATCTGTCTGTCTGAATTAATTGGTCGTTCTGTCTATCTGTATGACTGCATACAGTCCATGTATTTACTTACATTAGCCATTAGTTCAGGGTTCTGCATCATCTGTGTCATCATTTGCTGCATATAGGGAGACTGCATTGTATTCTGCAACATTTCTGGGTTTGCTGACATTTGCTGTAAAAGATTCTGCATTGCTGGTGTTTGGAACATCCCAGAAAATTGAGGGTTGGTAGTTTGACTAGAAAGCAAGGGAAAGACATCGTTCAGCTACATGAGCTTTGTATTAAGAATACTTTAAGAACGAGAAACATTAAAAGCTCACTGTCCAAAAGCCTTAACAATCTAACTCCCCAATATCTCGTAGATAAACTTAAGAATACACCTAAGTTGAACACTATAGCTAGAACAAAAAAGCTACTTATGATTCCTTTATTCAAAAAAAAATTTTTTTGGACTGTGTTTGTTTACCTACACAGGCACTATCATCTGAAATTCACTACCAATTAATATACATTGTTTTGAAAACACTACTTTTCTAAATACACATTTTTTCCTCATTCAAGTTTACTCAGGGAACAAAATAGTGTGGCACGGCCAGATTTTGTCTCCTTGACTCAACAAATTTCTGATATTTTTCTTCAAGAGCAGACTAGAGTGAGCAAAAGAAATTGCATTAGCAAGGTAGCATATTGATTATTGCCTACCTAGTAGGTTGAGAGGTCTGATTGGTAGGGGTAGTTCCAGTTGTAGCAGGTCGAGAAGTAGTTGGCCGTGTGGCTGCTGTAGGTTCAGTTCTACCGCCTGCTGGTGCCCAGGGGTTGGGCAGAGGGGATACATTTTCAGTTCCTTGCTGTGGATTGGTAGAGTTGCTTTCAGTGGTGGTAGATGCTGTTGTATTAGTTGTAGTTCCTCCTAAACGATGGTCAAAATAAACACACAATCAGCAAATATACCTCCCTCCCTTATAATGAGCAAATGAGTCAAAACGAACTCCAGAAATGAAAGGAGCAAATCAAATTTAGTAAGGAGCGAAGTTTCAGCTCCAAATGTTTAGAAGAAACAACATTAAATATAAAATCAAATATTTTACAAGGATTTGTATGTGAAAAGTGTTGGCTTGTAAGCTTTTGCCATCCAGAGCATTTTCCCATACAAATCCTAGTAAAACATTCAATTTCATATATGCCTTTTCTCTTGTTTCACTAATTGTGAGCTGAAACTCTGCCTCCCTACTAACGTGGAGATGCTCTTTTCATTTCCCTTTTTTATTTTGAAAAAACTGCTTGGTTTAAGTGAGTTGAGTTACGTGACCTGTTAGTGCAAGTCGTCTAGTTACAATGGGTAGTAAAAACATCCATATCCCTACCACAGACTTCATCTATTTTCTTACCACCCTCCCCCCCAAAACCTTCAAAATTTTTGAACTCTTTGAAGATCCCTTATTCTTATCCCTAATTTTTTGTCTTGTCATGTGCAAACATTAAATAATAATATGATACTCAAGGGAATGACATGTGGTCTGAAACTGGAAAGCATTACACTGAAGGTAAGGAGGTCTGTCACGGAAGCTTGAACAAGAAATTTGGTTCTCATGTACATAATTATATTGATGAGAGTTTAAGACAAGACAAGAGTCCTTACTTACCTTGACCTAAGAGAGCAGCAAAAGGATTATTCTGAAGCTGCTGAATCTAAAAGAAAGTGTCATAATTATCATGTTGAATAATATAGTGTAGTGTAGTGTAGTGTAGTGTAGTGTAGTGTAGGGTAGGGTAGGGTAGGGTAGGGTAGGGTAGGGTAGGGTAGGGTAGGGTAGGGTAGGGTAGGGTAGGGTAGGGTAGGGTAGGGTAGGGTAGGGTAGGGTAGGGTAGGGTAGGGTAGGGTAGGGTAGGGTAGGGTAGGGTAGGGTAGGGTAGGGTAGGGTAGGGTAGGGTAGGGTAGGGTAGGGTAGGGTAGGGTAGGGTAGGGTAGGGTAGGGTAGGGTAGGGTAGGGTAGTGTAGTGTAGTGTAGTGTAATGCAGTGTAATGCAGTGAATGTATTGAGGTGTAATTTATTGTTTTGTTGTGTTGGTGTGCTATTTGTTGATGTTTTTGTCCTGTTCTGAGTAGTGTTATGTTATGTTGGATTGCTTAGTTCAATGTAGTAGTGTTTTGTATTGTAGTGTGGTGCACTGCACTGTGGTATTGTTTTGTCTGCTGCAAAGTATCGTACGGTTTGTCCTTGTATAGAGTTGTGCGGTGTGCTATTGTTGTTTTTGTGTGTGTGTGTGTGTGTGCTGTGCTGAGTCATATTATGTGTAGTAGTGCAGTGTTGTGTTGTGTGGTGTAGGGTGATGTGGTGTAGGGCAGGGCAGGGCAGGGCAGTGTAGGACAGGGTAGTGTAGGGTAGGGCAGGGCAGTGTCACAGGAATCAACTCACCTGCTCTTGAGCAGCATCCATCATTGGTTCTTGTATATCTGTGTACATTCTTTGCAAAGCATTAAATCCTCCAGGCAGACTCTGAAAGCATGATACATCGAACTGGTGAACGGGTTTTACATTATGAATGTACAGATATGTACAAATAGTACACACACAATTGTACCATATTCTTCTATCTAATATAAGGCTTAGGTCGAAAGTTGAACTTTTTATGAGCCAAACCAAGCCATTCATTGATTCATTCATTTGCCAAGTCTTTTATTCAAGCTAGTAAAGCACTGTATTTTCAAATAAATAAATGGAGAGTGGATTAAGGTGAAATACTCTTTTACTACTGAAACCATTGGAATTTGGAAGTTTATTTTTAGGGAAGGAAAACCTGAGAACCTGAAGAAACAAACTTGAAGCACCCCACCCAGGACAATAGTCCAATGGCAATTCTTATTAATCTTGTAATGTTTACCCCTTTTAGACCAAGTGTCATTCCCTAGATAAAAAGATTCTTTAGTTTTATTTGTATCTATAGTCATGTGTCTTGTCATGCTCAAATATTAAACAAAGAAATGATATTCTAGGTTATGACACATGGTCTGATATGGGTAAATATCGCAATATGATGAATTAGGTCTATTCCTGTACTAACCTCCAGGTTACTCAAAGCTCTGTCTTGATTTCTCATCATCTCTTGCATCAATGCCGGATTACGTGCCATTTCCATCGTCTACGACAACAAATATCACAAACATTAAAAACTGATGAGAAAGAAACAGTGATAGTTGTCATGAATGAGTGTGCGTTTAATGAAAAACTATAAAGGAAGCACCTTAAAATACAACTTAGAGCTAAAAATAATGGCTGGTTATCGGACAATGTCCAGCCAGAATTGGAACCTATACATTAAAACCTTTGTCTTGCCAGTTATTTTGACCAGTAACATTTATGATGAAGCTAAAACTAATTTGGTTGGTCATCATGACAGGCAAACGACTAGTCATTATTTTTAGCCCTGTAACTGAGAAAATGATCTCTTATAAAGTACAGCAGCTGTCATATACATTCTGGTCTAATGTCAGAACAAGCAACACTGCACAAGGCATGGTGAACAATAGAAATGTTTCAACCAAACTAACTAATACTAAAATGCAAAATTTTATTGATAATTACATACCTGTCTCATAAGATCTGGGTTATTCAAGATATGGGAGATCTCAGGATTTCTCTGAATACAGAAAGAAAATGTTTTGTGGTCAGTTGTCAAATTGAGCAACATTGGTTATCACAATGAACTTACAATATAAATTTCATTCAACATAAAAACATGTCGTAAAAACATCTCCCTTGTTCCTCTATCCATCTATCCACATGTCCATCCCTCTTTTGTCCATCCATTCACTTTCTTCATCCCTCTTTTGTCCATCCATTTTGTTCATCCATCTAATCCATCCATCCACTTTGTTCATCCCTCTTTTGTCCATCCATCTTATCCATCCATCCACTTTGTTCATCCCTCTTTTGTAAAAACATCTCCCTTGTCCCTCTATCCATCTATCCACATGTCCATCCCTCTCATCCATCCATTCACTTTGTCCATCCTTCTTATCCATCCATTCACTTTCTTCATCCCTCTTTTGTCCATCCATTTTGTTCATCCATCTTATCCATCCATCCACTTTGTTCATCCCTCTTTTGTCCATCCATTTTATCCATCCATCCACTATGTCCATCCCTCTTATCCATCCATCCACTTTGTTCATCCCTCTTTTGTCCATCCATTTTATCCATCCATTCACTTTGTTCATCCCTCTTATCCATCCATTCACATTGTCCACCTTTCTTATCCTTTGCATATACATATAATTATCAACTTAACTTTACCTCTATTAGAGTTTGCATCTGAGGGTTACTGAGTAGCATCTGTCGCATTAACTCTGGGTTGGATGTTATGCTCTAAAACAAAACATTGCACTTATTTGTATTGGTAAATATAATGATGTACATATATTTTCAAACAAAACTAGAGTATAATATCAATACCTGAACCATGGGATTATCCAAAATCTGCCTCATGAGATCAGGATTTGTCATCATCTAAACAAATATTTCAAATGTTAAGAGTGGCTTCAGTTAACAATTAGTATCTATTGGGGGAAATCAAAGTAACAGTTCAAGCTAATGTATGACAATAAAAAACACCACACAATTTGATAGGCTAAGTAGATTTGCAAAGAGAAATTTAAGTCTAGGCCCCTTCTAGATTGAATTATTTTAGAATTTGATTTTTGCAGAAGGAGG
Source organism: Actinia equina (assembly GCA_011057435.1). Taxonomy (NCBI): domain Eukaryota; kingdom Metazoa; phylum Cnidaria; class Anthozoa; order Actiniaria; family Actiniidae; genus Actinia; species Actinia equina. The sequence continues at coordinate 725,648 of WHPX01000897.1, forward strand.
AAAACCGGAGAACCAGGAGAAAAACCTTGAAGCATAGGAAAGAACCAACTCTCAACAACTCTACTTACATACAACACCTAGCCCGGCAGGACTTGAACTTAGGTTGCACTGGTGAGTGGCAAGCAATCTCACCACTGCGCCACCTGTGCTTCCCATACGCACACAGTAATATATTTTGTTTACTCTTTACTGCAGCTTTCCCTATTCTGCTGCAGTAACTCAGATATTTCAACAGCTTGTTGTGAAATTGGTTTTTCACTGCTGCCAGTCAAGAATATCAGAGGTACAAGATGAATATTTTTCATTGACAGCACTGACAAAACCAAATTTTAATGTGCAATTTGTTACTACAAAGTTCGCCAAATATAAAAAACTGCAGGAAGTACTTACTAATGAGCTTGAGAATGACAAATATAGAATTTCATTGACTTACCTGTTGTTGTAATTGTTGGCTCATCTGATTCAGATCACCACCTACGTGTGAAAATAATTTAGAATCAGCTAAAGAAACGACTCCCAGCAAGGCCGGAAATGAATTTTTTCTAATTTATTTCTAAGGGTCTTTCCCCTGCATTCCTAAGCATTATAACTCATCTATATTTCTATATAAAGAAACGACTGGAAGTTATGAGTTACTATGTTAAAGTACATGTATCTGTTTGTCTTAAGAATGAATGGGAGTCCAGCCAATTTGAATTAGCTGAAGAAATAACTGGGAATTACACTCATGTGTTACTGTTTGTCTCAAGAATGAATGGGATTCAAAACATTTTCAGAAAAAATAACAGGGTTCCCACTCATCTGGAAAAGGAAAATTCCCTGACTTTTTAATAAATTGTAAATTTCCCTGACCAAAATCTAAATTCCCTGACAATTTCCTGACCTTGAAAAAATACAGAATTCACTGAGTTTTCCCTGACCATGGAAACCCTGAATATATATATATATAAACCATCCTCGTTTAGGGGATAGCACTTAATAGTTAGTTGCAAACCTTATTGATTTGCAACTTAGAAGTCAGTTTTTGTGGAGGGAGGAAACCTGGAGGAAGCAGCCAAAAAAACCCTCTAAGCAACAACGATCTAGAAACTTTACACACATAAGAAACCTAGTATGGGAATATTATATTCAACTAATAATCTGCTAAAGAAACAACTAGGGTCATTTAAAGAATGTTACCTGAGTTCATTCCACCCATTCCCATTCCTCCAAGACCAAACATATCAAAGGGTGGTGGCTGAGCTGTTGATGGTGGAGTAGGTCCTGCGCTGGGAGTAGCTGAGGACGGTGCAGCACTTCTTGTTGAAGACTGAAATTTAAAATAAATTATTTATTTTTCAGCAAAAAAATTAATAATATTCTGAGCTGGTTTGAAAATTTCAGATTCTAAAAATCTCCAAAACTGTATTTAGAATTTTAACTTTACATTAACAAAGGCAGCTGATTAGTCATGGTATATTTAATAATGTGTTATTCTCTAGGCTCAGACATTGTTTAAGGGTTTAATCAGTGAGTTAGCATTGCCCTGACTAAGATCGGCCAAGAGGTCGTTTAAGGGCTTTATATAAAATCAATAAATCCCTTTATTTAAGTGTGTAGTTGTTCTTGCACTTTCGCACTAATTGGGGACACTTTTCGCTCACACACACTTCCACTACATTAAATGTTCTATGCGCACAACACTCAACTTACATGTTGATTTTTACTGAGGGAGAAAACCAGAGAACCTGGAGAAAATCCTCACAGCATAAAAGATCTAACAACACATCAACCAAACTAAATTCACAAGTGGCGGCCACAGAGCTTGAACCAAAGACCTGACTTGTTGGACTCACAGTGATGAAAGATGAGGTGTTAGCCGCAAACACCACCCATGCCACCCATTAGTTATATGTGAGTTATCCATGCCCTGACTAAGATCATCCCAGAAGTTGTTTCAGGGTTTGATGTGTTAAGTTAGCTGTTAGTTAACACAGAAGACTTAATAGTTGGGTCTGAGTACTTTCTTACAGCATCATAAATTTATCTGATGATAATATTTACTTACTCCATGTTCTGCTGCCTGCTGTTGAGCCTATTAGAAAAAATATATAGTTTCAGAGTCATTATGAAAATAAAACTGTACTAATATTATTATATTAAGCTCAAAATACTAGATTGAAAGGATGATTCTATTTTCGACTGACTGACAACTGAATCCCCGTATAAAGCCGTTATTTCTTAGTTGACATGGTTTTCTTGGTTATTCACAAGACTTTATTTTTTGTTATAACCCTCATTATAAATGCGAGGTCAATATATAGTTATTAGGCAGATTAAGATTCCCGTTTTTCCTTCCCGCAAGCGGCAAACGTGACCACATTTTCATCGTTCCCCTACATTTCACTTTGCCTTTTGCAAATCTTCTCAACAAAGAAAAGTATTCTTTTGTTTATCTACTACTTGGAGATTTTTGTGATTCCTTTTCACTAATTTTAAAGAATATCTTAATGGTAAAATGACGTTTCACGTTTGCCGTAACGAGAATCTTGAACTCTCTACTAAACCGGTCAATAGCAATATGTAGATTTCGCATTTATAATGACCAACATTTGATAGAAAACCTTCTCAATTGATAAATAAAATACTTAATTACCACCAATGTCGGCAATAAGCCTATACATCCCTCAGGCCTACGGCCATCTGGATGTATATGGCTTATTGCCACCGTTCTCGGTAATTAATTCTTACTTAGTCCTTTGTCAGAGTAAGTGGCCTTTGCTTCACAGTGGAACTCTCACCTCCGCAATGAAAATAATTTCATTACAATCCCCCACCTCATTGTTTAACCAATGTTTCAAATTTTCCAAACCCCAGGGGGAATAACTGGATCTGATCCTCCAATATTCTTCCACCTATCTCTCTGGTCAGCCCGGAGGTTGACCCCACAGGGAAGCCATAGATAGGTACATTATCACTGTGAAAAGTATCATAGGCAGTCATGATTGTAAGGGATAAACTAATAAATAGATAAAGCCTTTTGATCAAAATTATCCTTCTCTCATGACCACCTATCTTTTCGTTTTTTCAGCTCTAGCGATCAATCCATTTCTACACATTATGAAAAATTATTATATAATAAATTATTGAGATCTTTACTCCAAATGAGCCATGCAGGAAATTACAAAAGCGATAATATTTTTCAAATATTAATTTCTCCCATAGAGTCAATGCCTTTGTGTTATTTTGTATAAAAATAAAACTTATAATAGTGATCATATAAATATGCTGACAATACTAACTTATTTTTGTATAATCCTTTTGGACTGTGAAAGTATGAGGACTTGTAAAATACAGACATTGCACAATAATCCATTTTAACAAAGATCGAATACTGATAAACACTAAATGACTTTGAATAAATATATTTAGAACTTATAAAGAGCTAAAATAAGAAAGATCGATTAGAAATCAATTTGATGTTTTATGGGGAACAGGTTTTTATATGAACTTGGACGACTTTTGATTTTCTGAAAAATACAACGTCACTGTGCTAAATTTATCCATTCTTCCCAACAAGATTTTACTTTTGAGAATTATATATTCATATCTTGAGATTATAAGTAATATTTTTTTAAAAAGAGAGAGAGCAATTTTACTGAAAAATAAGTGTAATTTTCTGTCAAATAGTCTCGTAGGATAGGACGTTTTCTTACCTTGTTATCGGATTTTATCACCAGATGTACTGTTAGCCCATCTTTTATTTCTAAGACGAAAATGGCCAAATCTGTTAGTATTTGAATAAATGCTACACAAATAAAATATATAAAGCCAATTCTATAATTAATACTTACGATACGATTGTAAAGTGTCTGCATCTTTGAGAATTCTTCCGGCAAAAATCAGACACAATTGAGAAACAGCCGCTTCAAACTTTGAAGATACCTCTTCTTTAAACTAAAAATACGACACTATCTGTTAGATAAAATAGAGGTATTTTTCATTCTGTGAGTAGATACATACCTCTTTTATCGTTGCTTCGGGTGCAATTTCGATAATTTCTTTGTTTTTGGAGGTTTTTACAGTGACTTTGATCTTCTTCTGTGGTACTTCGTCCGCCATGATGGATGACTCAACTTCTCTTTCGGATTCCTATCGAGGCGATCCCGACCCAGGGCTACTCTTGAGAAAACTACTACTCACTAGGGGACGGTAGGTGCAACAATTCAAAGCCAACAATTAACTTCCTTTAAGAATGTCCCAAAAAGTCTTTTAAGGAAAATATAGGATCTTATATCGAAAAAATCCCTATCATTTTGATGAAGAAAATTGTGATTCTAATCCAGACTACCAAATTTACTTACTGGGAACCCTGTTGTGAAGACAGGATGTAGAAATCCGAGTGGGACTCGTACCTACTTCCGGTTTCCAAGATGGCGCTGATGTTTCAAGCTACTGCAAGGTCTGCAGAAAAAATACCTTAATTTTGCTTCTTTTCTCGTGATTTTTCTCTACTTTAAGTTTAATAGTTTGTTTATTGTATCTCATGCATTTATCTGATGTGTATTTTATGTCAAATAAGATTGTTGTGTGATTAATTTTGGAGGTTGAAGAAGGGGGTCAGTTTGATCAACAACTTAGATGCATCAAGATTTCCTCTATTACTAAACAGAATCACCCAGAAGCTTCATTTGAAGGTAATCAACGATGAGGACTTTGAGGAAGGTTTCACCTCAACTACTCCACACCCCTGGCCCCTTGTCAAACCTTGCCAGATCCCTCCCCCCCCCCCCCCTCCCCGCACTCAAAGCAATGTCATGGAGTTAGCTCATATTTAAAATTTCAATTAGTAATGAAATTAATATGGCACATGGTTGATATGACAATGCGATAGAAGAGAAAACACTTTTTGAAGAATTTGCCACACACATTACTGCAAATCCAGTATCCTAAATTTCTTACATTTCTTACAGACAAACAAAAACAATGTTGTCAGATCTCCTTGAGTCTTTATTATCTTCTAATCTTATAACATGTGAATATAGGAAGTACCATGATGAAGGTTTTAAACTCACCACCTATAGATTGTGGATGGTGGATAATAGAGTGTATTGTAAAATAGTATTAGCTTGTGTATCAAAGGTCACAAGTAATACGATCCATAAATGATAAGCCAAAAGCCACTTCCCAAACTGGGAAGAATTTTGTGAGGAAAAATGCCAACCTCAAGATTTTGAAAACATGGACAAAGAAGACGTCAATGAACTGTTGAAGTTGTTTTACGCAAATGCAAGGAAAAAGGACATTTTGCTCTCTTTGACTCTTGATATGATAATAAAACACTTATTTACTAGGACCTAGGGAAAGCAGTATGCTTTGTGGTCCCTCAGCTTTGCCTCGTGAAACATCATACTGTTTCCCAAGGCCCCAGTAAATAAGTGTTTAATTACAGCTAACCAGCGAAAAGTGATAACCGAAGTCCCCAAAAAACAATAGTGAACAACTTAGTGAACAACAAGATGAGAAAACAATAGCCCACTAGTGGGTTTATTGAGTTGAAATTGAGAAGTCACATTACCTTTCCCCGAGTGTATAAATACAGTTTGCTTTAAAAGCCTTGTAAGTAGTTGATATAGAATCAGGATGCTTTGCGGCCAACCCGATTATTGGAATCAGAAATCAGGAATTGTACAAGAGTTATTTTAGATTCCTGTTTCAGAAATCAGAAAACTTACTTTTCAGCACCGTCTAGGCATATTACATGGGCAAAAATACAAGTTTGAAGGAGAGAATGCAGGATTTTGGATTTCCGTTTCCCGAATCAGAAATCGCATTTCTGTTTTCTGAATCACGAATCAGAAATCACAATCTCGCTGACATACGACAAAACACCACGTGTAGGGGAGGGTGTATTGTAACTTTCCCTAAATTACAACTACATTTCACATGTTATTTTACATATAACATAATTGTGTATTTGAAGGATGAGAGAGCCTTTTCAGATGAAGAAGAAAATAAGCTACAAAGTGGCCTTTCTCTAGATGTTGATGATTTGCATATTGTACTGGAGACATCTGCTTTTATGCTAGAACAGGTACGACTTTATCAAAAACTCCCACCTCCCTGAGAATATACAACTATAACTAGGTAATTTCAAATGATCATTCAACCTTTGATTCCAAGGAATCCTGTAACAACCTCTTAGCTGATCCAAGATGGAGTGGACCTTTGATAATGTCATACAAATAGCTTTACAGAAAATTCTTTTATCAAAGTCTTCCTTTTGGTTTTTTAGGCTGCTTATCATAATGCCAAACCTGCAGTTTTACAGCAACAGTTACAAAATATTGGACTCAATGATGATAAGGTATTTAGCAATACCAATATCTACTATACTTTCTTTCTTTCTTTCTTCCTTCCTTCCTTCCTTCCTTCCTTCCTTCCTTCCTTCCTTCCTTCCTTCCTTCCTTCCTTCCTTCTTTCTTTTTTTTCTTTCTTTCTTTCTTTCTTTCATTCATTTATTCTTTCTTTCTTTCTTTCTTTTTTCCTATTTTTCTTTTAGCTCAATTTGTTTCCGAGTTTCTCTGGGTAACGATATCATTTTCTCATATTAAAATGTTCTTCATAAAAGTCTTAATTACTTTTTTTAAATTGTGGTAAAACATAGTTTATTTTATTGTAATTCTTTGTTTCTTTTTATTTATTTCATTCTTTATTTTATTTTTATTTCTTTTTGTTTATTTGTCTTTTACATGCTTTCTTTTTTTTTCAAGGTTTCTTCAATCGTAGAACTCTGGTCTGCCAATAGCAAGTCGGTTGTGAGAAAATTAAGACAAAGGAGCTTAGCACCCAAACAGGTTGAATATTGAATGGATTGAAAAAACTAAATATTTTGATTTCAATGAAGTTTCTGTATGTTGCTGTATGTTTTTGAATATATTATAAAAAATATTCAGCAGGAAAAAAATATAATATGAATAGAGAGGGGACAGGCCAAATGTTACCAATATTGTATTAAACTTCTTAACTTCTAAGTATCTCCTCAACTGTTGATTTTTTATGATAAGATAAAGTATTTATAAAACAGTGAAAATCTAGGAAAAAGGACATGTTGTATGTGAGATCAGAACATTGTTGGACACACCGATGTGATGTAAAGGTCTGGTAGCATTTGGTTTCTAGAAAGCATATGTTTTCAAACTACATGAAATTTCAATTGTTCAATCTTTTTATAAACCTGATAATGCAACAGCCCACTCTATGTTTGGGCTTCCTGTGGGAAGGGTCAATCTTATATTAATTTCCAAGACCATCCTAGGAGATTGTTCTGGGAAATAAAACGATAGGACCACCTTACAATAGTTATTCCTCATGGTCTATTACACTTAAAAGTGTTTCTCCAATTCCTTTTTTTCCTTTCTTTCCAAAACCCAACATGTTAAATTCTGCTCCCTTAGCTATTGCTTGGAATTAGAAAAGCTTAGCAGCTGTTTTCAGGTTTCAATTTAAACCTGTTAAGAAAATTTTTAAATTTTGTTTAAATTAATTATTTTAGTTACCAATGTTGATACTTTGAAATTGCAGCTTGAAGCATTGAACTGGCGTCTCAACCTTCAGATGGCTCAAGCAAGCAAAGCAAAGCTCAAGCTGCCTAATGCTTTGTTTGAATTTCATTTATCTTCTTCAGGAGAGGTAGAAATTTTATTTCTTTTTCATAAAGAATTTAAACATATATACCTTATAATATAGCCTTTCATTTGTGCAAAAGTTTATAGAAATTAAAAGACTGTATTTTTTTCAGGAAAAGGAGAAAGTCCACATAGAATTTTCACATGAAGAATTATATGCATTTTACAATCAGGTAAGCTATGTCTAGTGGGATCCCTGTGCTAATCCCCAGGGTACCCATAAGGCCGTTAGAGCTTTTAACAGAGGAAAAAATAAAGAGTAAAATGCCAGATGGGAAAAGGGGGACTTTGATGCATGCAGGCAATAAGAACCATTCAATAATAGAGTGATGGAATATAAACCTCTTACACAAACTATGTATATTATTTTTGCTGCAGCTCAACTTAACAATTTTTACCGTGTGTATAACGTTTTCCCATTTCTGACCACATGACATTCTCTTGAGAATAAGATTATGTGTGTATGTTGTATCCATATTCCATATTATTTCCTTCACATGTGTAACATCTAAACAAAAAAATGATACTCTAGGGAATGACATGTGGTCTGAAGATGGGAAAACATTATGTCCAAGTCCAAGAGGTCTATTAATATTGCACTCTTTACTTCATCTGATTAAATTTAAGTAAAAAATGGAAAAATAAAAATGAATCAATGCTCTCTACTTTGCAGCTTGAAACCATCCAAAGTCAGTTGGATTCTCTTGGATAAGTACGATCTTTTCAGTACGGTTGATTTTACAATATTAAAAGAATTTTGCCAGAAATCACTGTCTGACAATACCATAGACAATACCATAAAATAGTAAGGAACCTATCTATCGTTTTGAAACCAAAATGACAGAAAAAATATTGCCTAATTTTATTCTGTCACCTAAATAATTTTCATAATTATTTCGTATCCATTTATTGAACTGATAACAGTAGTATACAGTAGGTATATACTAAAACAATGTTTTGCTCCAGAAATTACTCCAGAAATTATCCATACCCAGTTTTCTTCAATACAAACTCTGATCCCCCCTTCCCCCCACTTGGGAATTCCAAATTCCTTTGTGGAGTGGGTGTGGATAATTTCTAGAACTACACATTTAGACCTCTTGCCCTCATGGACTATTGCCTCATATGAGACCATTTGGCTGTGAGTCAAATTGTTAAGTAGCTAAATGTAGTTAGGCCCAATGGTAGGTGAGACAGGGTAAGATCTTATAGAATTTAATCATAATTACTGTAAATATTGTAATTAATGCCAACATTTATAGCTGGTACATGATTTAATTTTTAAATAAAAAATAAATGCATTTCTGCAAAATTTTGTTGTTATTTCTCAACATTTCGTTGTCCCAAAAATTATCCTAGAAGTATCAGGAAAGAGATGGATTCTTACAGTGTGCTAAATTGAACCTACTCAAACCAAGACCACCAAACAAATGTTTAATAAATTATCCAATCACATTCAGGAAAAATATCGGATTATCTTGTATTTTTATTGAAATTATCAGTCATAATACCTTAAAATTTGTACAAATTCTATTGTTGAGATACTAGAACATGATTGGATAATTTGTGTAGGTAGGTTGCCTTGGTTCAAGTAGTCGCATGGTAATTAGGAGTAGCTATTTGGAGTTAGAATTTGGGCATATACTTGTGAGCAATCAATGGATTACTATCAATAAGTATATTATTTTATTATTAATCCTTAGGTCAAGCCACAGGTAGCCCAAGCTTGGTTTCTGTGGTGTCATGTTATAAGGAAATGCATGGGGATTCATCAAAAATTTCAATAAAATCATTGAAACATGAAATAACACTTCTTTTATTTGCTCTGTGTGGTTATTTTTCGAATTTAGCCCGAAAGAAGTGTTATTTCTCAATGATCAGGTAAAATTTTAAGGCTTAATTTCGTGTTTCAATGATTTTATTGAAATTTTTGATGAATCCCCATGCATTTCCTTATAACCACAGAAACCAAGCTTGGGCTACCTGTGGTCAAGCATCATTACATTATTTTGTTTATTTTTTTAATTCTTCATAAATCATGATCTTTTTTATTTTTTACTCTAAAAAGTTCTTCACACACACACTAGTCTAAGAGTGATTTTACTTTGCCTATCTAGTAAGAATAGTATATTGTTTCAGATGGAATACACCAAAATTGGAATTATTATTAGTAAAAATACACAGGTGATTATTGATTATTGATAATCTTGTGCACTGATTGGTTGAGAAGCTCACACTATCACATGATAATCCAAAATGGTGGCCAGCCACTTTGTTGCTGTTACCGAAAAAAATGCCTTTTATCTTCTTTCTTTTTCTTATTTTTGAAAGAATCACCTGTGTATTAACACTAAAACAATTATTTGCCTCAGCCTCGGTGAATATCGGAGAATATTTACCTCACCACTCGAAGACTCTTGTCTCAATATTCCCCGACATTCATTCGCCTTTGGTGAATAATTGTAAATAATCCTATTTTAGACAATGTCACTATGACACACTTTGGTCTTGGAAAGCACTATTTAGTATAAAGTATTCCATATTCAACCTTTTTTGAAATAGCTGTATCCAAAAAATAGCACAAGAACTAAATAGCAATAAAGACCTCTATTTCTTTGTTTTTAGTATATTTGTTTAATTGATGCTATTTTATACTAATTAGTTATTACTATTTCAAGGATGCACAGTATGATTCCCACTCTAAAATTACTCGACAATCATTAAGTACGATAACAAACTATTATTTTGTCTATGGTATTGAAATACCTTTACATGATAATTATTATCATACACTCTTGTAAAGACTGGGTTGTTCATAGATAACTATGGAGATAAATCAATATGACCAAACATAAAGAGAAATTTCGTAGCTTCTTAATTACTGGTCAACTATGTTGCAAAGCTTATGATTCAACTTGAGTAAACTAAAGCTACAGACACAGATGCAACATTGCATAGTTACCCTGTTGCAGGCAACCAATGCTGCAGCCATGTCACAGGACACAATTTTTTTTTGCATGCAATGTTGCTGAAGTGGAAAACAATCTAATTTCAGTATCATTGCCTGCAAATGTTGCATTCAATGTTGCACTGTGTGTCTTGCCTTAATAAGGCTAAACTCATCACTCTTGAGTAGCTGATCACTATGATTGAGACAAATTACTGTAGACTGAAAATATCTAAATTATATGCATCTTGGCAATTAAATTTTTGCATTCAAAAAATTTTGATTTTTCTTTGTACAACTTCCAACTAAATATTGAGCAAACTAGAAGGAGAACAAATGAATATGGGCCAAATGTTTCACTAACCAAGAAAGTTAGATCTTTATACAAAAATCTACAAAATAATTAGTATAAATATTACCACTTTTCTGTTTTTTTACAGACTAAAATTCAAAATGAATTGATATATCAAGATTTTACATCTTCAGAAAAATGAAGTAATATAAATATTAGCCAACAAAGACATTCTTTGAAGATCTACCAGCTTGTGATTATATCATTATAAAATTATACCCAAAAGCGATTTTAATAAAATGATATTAATTAATATTAATTTTAGTAATTTAATTAAATTACTCATTTGCATTTTTTCTACCTAAATTACTATGAGAATCCATTCATTATGGCAATCAATTATTAAGGTCACAAATATGCAGGGTGTTTATAATTATTAGAGACCTTTAGCATGTTTACTGCTAACCACTAACCGCTAGGAATTAGACCCTTGAAAAATGCCCACAAACACTGGGAAACGAATGATGGAAAACACCTGACATTGAAGTGCAGTTTGAGGTTTCAAGAACATTGCAGTCTCTATTTTGGTTATTTTATCCTTGGTACTTACAAGCTCTAGTTCAATCATGGAACAAAGACCACAGTCTTGTTAGCAACAGTAAGGTCAAGTGTGGGGCATGCAAAACTAGTAAGATTGGTGGGAGAGACTGCCCAACTGAAAATAGCTGTTTCAATAACCTGTTGATAGAAGTAGAAGTCTTCAAAGGCAAGACCAAAATCACCTGGTTAAACACTAAAAATGTAATTATACACACTGCTCATTTATATGCATGTATAACAGGTTTGTATGAGATTCTATATTGGCTAAGATCTCTAGAAATAAGTTATTAATAAACACTTCTATAAATGAATTCAAAAATAATATATATATATGAAATATAAATATTTTTATATGTTCTATAATAATAGTTGACTTTACTAAGAAATCTGTGGTATTTTCCCATTAATGAGCACATTTCTCTCTGGTGTAGTTGAGTGATCAGGTTTACGTATGTATACTATTCTTCCACCACTTGATCCAGTGCTATGATGATCATCATCATTATCATTAGACATATCTTTATCACTATCTCTTTCCATTAATCCAATGCTTGCTTGACTTTTATCTGGGTATTTTCTAGTTTCTTCTATTGTTGGTGACTTCATGTAATTAATATTTTGAATTTCCTTGTCTTCGTGTATTGAGGAGTCCTGCCGAGAGCCACATGAATGTCTTGCTTGACGATGAAACTTAATTCCCATGAGAAAACCAACTAGAATACTGAGTACTATAGCTACTAGGATTGCAACTGCAAACACTCCTTTGTCTATTCCTCCACCTGAGATAAATAGAAGAAATAGGAACAATTAAATGGGTGAACAGGATGGGAGAATGAGATGGATGGATAGATGGACAAGTAGATGGATGGCTAATTCATAGTTGAATGGGATGGATAAAGTGCTGGATGAATGTTGAATGGATAGATGGATGGAATGGGTAGATTTGGTAGATGGATGAATTAATGGATAGAAAAATAGTCAAGAAAGGATCTGGATGTATAAATAGAACTGAATGAATAAATAAACAACCAAATAAAGGAAAGAATGAACTATTGACAATGATATTTTTACCTGTACTTCGATATCCCTGTGTTGGTCCTGCAAACAATAACAATACATTATACATTATTACCTATTAATTATCATTACTTAACAACACACAATTAAAAATGTAAATTTATTAAGCTTTGGATGTTGTATCACAGTGTGGGACAATCATAACAGAGGTAGGCTCCAAACTAGGAGAAAGCCCAGACATTGAATAGGAATTTAACTAGGAGTTGATTATTGAGAAGGGAAGGAAAGTGGAGAACGTGAAGAAAAACCCTCAAAGGACATGAAGTAAATGCACCGCCTCTCACCAATGCATTCTCTCACCGAGAATTTTTCCTCCAGGTTGTCCATTTTTCCTTCTTTCACAAATATCAACTTCTAAATTCTAATTCAACCTATTGACTTTCTTATCAATTGGGTTGCAAAAGCTGTTAAGCATTACACTGACCACCCTGGCAGGAGTGGTAAATGCATTAGAAGAATACCATAACCTCTTAACAGTCTCCTACCTTTAGTGTATTTGCTCATAACATTGGTCTTCTGTACTTTCAATGAACCAATTTTTCCAGACTCTATTGCTGCTTGTAAATCAACTAGTAGGTCTGTGTCTTTATCTGATGGACTGGCACCAAACCTCATGCTTACCTCGGCATTTACACTTCCTTTGCTGGAACCAATTAATTTTTAAAAAATCGGTTTAATCATGATTTTTTTTGTACTACTGTATTACACATGAGTAAATTTCAAAAAAAATTATAATCCATTCATTATGTGAATCCAGTGTGAATCCAAGTTTATCTGACAGTTTTCCAGGAATCCCCACCCCTAAAAAAACCATGACAACAATGACCTGACATGCATAAGCCTTGAGCCATTCTGAGGTTGAATAAGACTGGGTTGAGTTTAATTCGTTGTGCATTGTTAGGAAGTTGTAAGGGCCAAAATTATAGATGCCATGTGGGAAACATTTCCCACCATGCACTGCAATGCTAACTCAACCCTTTCTTTTCCACAACCTCTGAATAGCTAATGATCTTATTAAAACTCATTCAGCCAAATATTTTGTGTTGTGGTTACACTGATAGCATGTTTAATTCCATATCAAACTAAGGCCCATTCCTGTACCTGCTCATTTATTAATGTGTGTTACAAATTACCTGTATGTTATATTGGTGATATCCAAGAAAGAAGTGTCATGTGAATATACACTTTGAATCTAAAAACCAAGTGGGTAGAATGATTAGCATATATCACTAAAATGCAGGGCTGTCAACACCCGAGATATTCAAATATGGAGAATTGATAGGGAAGGGACATGATGTCACAGTGAGTCAAAAAGAGTGTGAAAAGACGTCTTTCGCTTCGTAACATTTGATGTGATTGGTTTATTTCTGACCAATCAGTTTATCGCTTACATTGCAATGGCCTGTTGCAAGAACAGCCATGAGGAACGTTTTGATTTTGTTAGTGATGTAAAATAACACAAAACAACATAAAATAATTGGAATTCTATGGTTGTGAAAGTTGAGTCCAACAAGAAATGGTCAGCTTCGGGGATTATCCGAGAGATATGTTCCTAAATCTGGATACTCCTAGTTTATCCAGGAGAGTTGACAGCCCTGAAAATGTATTCAGTCTAGCGCCAGGTATATAGTATCAGAACATTTTCATCATACTTTGGATGGCATATTTTCAGTTTTTCCAGGGATTATTCTTAGGGGTGCCACCATGTCACCATGTTGGTTGACAATAGCAAAGCATTCCTCATTAGCTTCTCTTGTTAGATCAACCAACATTGGCTGTTTTCATAGTTATTTATATCCCATGAGTCATGTGGCTGCACCCAAAGAAAGGGAGGCAAAAAAATAAGATGAAGCATATATTATAAATTAAATGGTTGATATATGATTGTGATGCAATCTTTACTGTGGTTTTCAATATTCTGCTATAATCTGTAGTTAGGAGCTGCACGCTGTAATTTAATTTTTCGCTGCCAGCATGATCAAAAATAACCAGTCAGTACCTTTTGTGTTCTTGGCTGGCAGCATTGAGAAAAATTTTTTTCACAACACGCAGTTGGAATGTCTGAGCTGGCAGAATATGGAAAACCACAGTAATTGAAAAGTTATACTTACAGCTTCTTTAAGTCTTTTTGACATATCTATATACTGAGGTGACTTGGGATCCTTTAATGAATCAGTCCAATGTTCCTCTTTTATCTTTATTTCCACACTGATAACTCTCTCTGGAATTGAATATAGAAATTATGTTTCAGTTACCAAGTGTCTGTTGATTATCTCGATTCTCTTGATTATCTATTTAGTGGGATACCTGTGGTAGATTATTCAACTTGGCACAAAGGGTAACAACATAAGCCTGAGTGGACAAGGGGTATGACCTGATTAAACATTCACCAAGGAAGGAAACATGATCTCCCATGACCCTCTTTGCTATAATATATAAATCCTTTAACTCCTACCACAGGGATCCCAAGCAAAAAGAAGTGAAAAGAAAAGCCAAAGAAAAGCATAACTACACTCAATTATTTGGAACCTTTTTGCATGAATGTATAAAAACATTTTATATATTGAATGATATATTATTGAATCTGCAGATCTTAGGGTGAAATGTATGACAATTATAATTTTTTGTTACTGATATGGCCGACATCTTGAGTTGGGATGTCAGGGAGGCAAAGGTAAAAATTTTATAAAGCATAGACTGGCAGAGTTACATCTTCAAATAACTTGAAGTCTTGGTGTTCCACACATGGTTGCAACTACCAGCTAATTCATTTGCTTTTAGATGTGCTTCTAATTAAAGTTTATTTAAAATGACACTGCCTGACAGCTGTGCAATCTATACATTTTCCAGTTGTTTACCCTTTAATCACATAATGTCTTATTTTAAAACAATAACTTACCATTGATAGTATAGTTTCTGCTCTTTGATGAACCAAACGTGTTCTGTGCTATACAGTAATACATTCTGTTCCCATAATCCTGGTTTACAGATACAGTATCTGAATCTATTAACTTATAGCTTCGACTAATAACTTTGACTATAGAAACTGTGGGTTTTGGAATTCCTGTAGCTTTGCACCAGAAGTATGTTTCGCCTTGACTCTTGGAGAATCCAGAGAAAATGACTGGTAGTGCACCTGGCAAATAACATCAATAAAACAAACCTATTAGTAAACTTCTAATCTTCAACAGTCTTGATGATCCGTAAAGATTACCAAAGCCTGGTTCACACTAGTGTAGGAATCAACCTAGGTGTGGAAAAAAAGACAAGCACTGTTAATGTGCAGTACGCTTATGAGTCTACAATCGTGAACCAGGGTTAAAAGTCGAAGCATTTGGAGAATATGTTTCCTGTCTAAGGTAGGAAACTCATAATCTCCCATATAATGTATTATCCAAATACACCAACAAGTAGTGAGCAGTAGGCCCCTCTTTCCTATATAACACACAACCATCTGGTACAATACATAATTGATAGGTACTCCTAAAGTCTAATAAGCCTTGTGCAATAAACAAGAACTTTCAAAAGATCATGCATATATATTGATAATGATAATTATTGTACTCAAGATGGTGCATATTTCCTTTACTAATTTGACTGCAGTCTATATAATACGAGACATAGGTACCTTTGATTGGAAGGTTACATGTGTACTGGGATCCTTTATTGTTTTGTACAGTACACTGGTATTTACCAACATGTTCAAGACCAAACTTAGATATCACAAGTATCTGTGAATGTTGAGAGTTAGAAGTCTTGATTTTATAGCCATTTTGTTCAGTTATTTTTTGGGAATCTTTCTGCCATTCTGTAACAAAGGGGATGGGTATACCAGTACCAGAACACTCTAATGACACATCACCACCAGAACTGTTGGACAAGGCTTTGATGGTGCATAATGGAGGCTCTAGAAAAGAATAACGTTTCAAAAGAAAGAAGATAGATTTTTTTTACAATTCATTGTAAGTGGTAGAAAAATATGTAACTTGCATAGCAACACTTTGAAAAGGGGAGAGAAGGGAGGATCCTTCACCTTCCCAAGGCCCCCTCCTCTCCCCTCTTCACAGTGCCGCTACTCAGTTTAAAGAATATGCTAAATAGCGATAGTATTTGATTAGAGGAAAAACATTTAGTACTTTAATTATTAATCAACCTTATTCATTGTGAGAACATTAATATTGCACTTTTGTTATCAATGAAATCCTTAAGGGGTGAAAGTAGGTGTGGTTTGAACCCTGTGAACCAAATCATTAGTCAGAACCAATCATTACCACTTTAAACAATTAAATTACACAGTCTGTTTTTTCTTAATAAACTACAGGGACTAGACTTAAGATAAGATCTTTCACAAACACATATATTCTATAAAAACACCTCTGTATTTAATTCCAACCCTAGTTTTTAATTCCGAACTTTCGTTATTTGACCTAAGGATTATGCCTTCTATTGTGGCCAACCTAAACATTAGGGGTGTCGTTCAAATGCCCAGATTATAGGGGAGTCAAATTTTGGATAAGCATAAAAGCCCTAATGACAAGGGCACGCCATTGCGAACCCCTTATGAGTATGAGTTCTGGCTCAAGAAGCCCAATGATTATGGCAAATAAATCAGTATACGATACGTGACAAATGCTTCAATTAGCAGGAAGTTTGTTATCAGAGTTTACAGTCCGTGTTATCTATCTAAATTCTCAAGCTGACCTAGGAACTAATCTTAGTTTGTGGATAAATTTATGTTCAGTTGTTAATAGGAACTGTAAAATCAACTTCAACAAAGTTTCTTACCTATCATAAGTTTTTTACAGTTTGTAAATGAGATTGCTTTGGTTTGGGGCGAAAGTCGTAGTTAATATAAGCCAGTGTTCGAATAACATCTTCTTTAAGCATCTCCTTAGGTTCTTGGCTAACCTGACACCATACCGAGTCATCCCGTGATCTGAACTGCAGTGTTTCTTTGAAATTTGCCTTTGTCGCCTTACGCTGATAATCATTCGCTAGCAGTTCTACTACATGTATGTAAGGACAAGTCAGATCGGCCAAAATATTGCACTTCAAGAATCTGCTTTTGTTTTATCATGTTTGAAGATTAGGACTGACGTCATCAATTAACACTCGGTTACGCCGACAACAGTGTTTTATATTACCAAAGGGGCTTTTTATTTCATATCTATGTTTGCCATATCCTAAACAGACTATTTACATGATTATCAAAAAATGAGAAAGATTTGAATAGAAATAATTCTCAAAATTTACAATACCAAAAAAAATGAAATGAAATAAAACAAATTGAAAGACAAAACTGGTATGATAGTTGAAGAGCGTTATTTAATACTAGTTTATATCGCTGCGCCTAATTAAAGATCCCTGAGCTTAAGTCTAAACAGGAGTGAGAACTTACCAGCTTATAGATTCACGCCACCAAGGTGCTTTCTAGTATACGTTTAAAAGTTAAACAACTGCCTGTCCTCAGCAAATTACTAGTATACGTTAAACAACTTGCTTCTCATTACACCTATCTGTAATAGCTTACGGACAGAGTTAACACACGCTAAAATAATATCTTAACAAACTCACTGTCCTTGGTAAATTAGCCTATAGGTAAGGGCTTACGGACAGAGAGTTAACACACGCTAAAAAGATATCTTAGCCAACTCACTGTCCTTGGTAAATTAGCCCTATACGAAAGGGCTTACGGACAGAGAGTTAACACACGCTAAAAAGATATCTTAACAAACTCACTGTCCTTGGTAAATTACCCCTATCCGTAAGGGCTTACGGATGAATATGTATGAATATTGCCAGTCTCAAATTAATTTTAAGTGAATCAATGCAAAATATGGGAATGCAAAATGTACCATATTTGGGCAATTATATTCATACACAATGAAATGCACATTTCAAATTGAAATGACATTCTCTTCATAACCTTACATACCTTCAGGACATACAGAAACATATCCTCCATAAACAAGATCCTGAACCCAGGGACTAAAACAAGTACAGAATGAAATCTATTAGTGTTATCATATCAGGGCTGAAAATAACAGCTCAATCAGGAACACCACATTATGGTGGTGGGCTGGGTTGCATGTCCCAATGACCCCTAGAGCTATGCCGATGGGGGACACATACCCCTAGTAGGGCCACCAATACCAGACAGGTTGAATGTTAGAGACTGCAGATGAAGAGTGGTCCTACTGGTCCTCCAGGTTGGGGTTTAGGCTGAGGGCTGATAACCTGCTCCCATTTGAAAACATTTATTACAGAAACAAAGGGCCTGTGCCATGAGGTGCAAAGATGACACATAACAGGTAATCAGACAATAATGTACAGTCAGTAAAATCTTTGCCTAGACTATCATTTTTGACTGACTGTAATGCCATCAGTATATGATCAAGATCAAAAACAACTTAATAATTAAATTTTAAACGATTGAGATTTGAAAGCTTAACCCACCTTTGTCCAGCTTCATCTTTTGTTATGCATCTTTTGTTGCTCCATCCACAATAAGGATCTTTTTGCTCAATACAAGACCTGAAAATAAAATAAAGTTATGACACATCACTACAAAATGAAAAAGTTTGCAAAACTTTTCACAGGTCCAGCTAAGGGGTGAATTTTGTTTAATAGCCAATCACAGCTTATTTAGCTGTTTTTGCCGCTGGCCCTCACTCCCAAAATGCTTAGGGCAGGTTATTTTGTCCATCTATGTTTTGAGCTGAACATTCTGGGTATTTTATCACTCCTAGGGATACCAACATAATGTCTAGAACATGACTGTACTAAATATTCAGATAAAGTTAGGTTGTTAGTGACCATATCGAAATGATGATCTGCGACATTTTCTGAAATGTCATGAAATCTCACCTGCATGTCTTGAAGTCTGAACATCTGTTGGTTGGAACCTTAGTAACCCCTGAACTACTACCAATATACAGTGATTCCTAAGAATAAGGTAAAATACACAGAACATTTTATCAAACATGTACACCTATCACACACATCCATAAAACATTCAGCCATACCATCAAACCAATATATTCTAAATTACAATTATTGAGTAGAAACTAAGGCATGCCTCCATGATATCCCAACCCCCTCCATGATAGAGGTAACAATGATTGTATAACACCCCTTTCATCATCCTGCAATAGTTCTCAACCCCCCTCTATATTTGATAACTCCCCTAACCACTTTCTCGAAATAATGTAACCCCCTACAAATTTGCCAACTTCCCCATGTGCTAAAAAGTGAAACACCCCTTACTATGCCAACCAAAGATAAATAAGCTGATGAAAAATCAACTTGGTAAAAACTATAGTGATAATATTTGGCAAATTAACAACACGATGCTAATGGTTGTCAACAATAACGTCTAGCACTATTATTATCTGTTACTTGATGAATACATGCAACACTAGACTACTGTGTGCAGACACTTCTTGAGTATTCTGCCATTCCCCAAGTACTTTTCAACTCCACACAGCACAGCAAGCATACATTCCAAACCAATCCCAATCAGAATGCGAGAATTATGACAGTTATTTTATTATACCTTGTAAAGCTTCATGCTTATAATTGGTTGAGAAGTCTGAAAAGATAATATATCAATTGGTTTCAAATTATGCCATTAGTTTACTGTGCATATACTCAAACCAGGACCACTATGATAAATTAGTATCATTAACCAATCATATTGCGACATTTAGTTCAATATTTTTATCCGGCCAATCAGATAGCTCATTGATATAATAAGAGCATAATAATAATAATAATAATGGGGTTCTTATATAGCGCATTATCACATTGTCTCAATGCGCTTTACATTGCAGTGGAGGACTTTTCGGGCTGCATATTAATGCATGAGAACGTGATAATCTGATTGGTTAACACTGCTATCTGAGTTCAATTTCTCTCTAATTTATTGTAATCTAATTGGTCAGTTTTATTCAAGAGGTCCTGGTTAGTGTGTCTGCACAGTAATAAATATATAAAAATGTGAAAAACATTAGTGTAAAGAAAGCTGCAATTAATTATAAAATTCAATGTTAAAAAATGTAATATATGTAAAAGTGCACCTTAAAAACATCAATCTGTCCGACTAGTCTGGCATTTTTTCCTTCTGAGAGATCTTGAGC
This sequence comes from Actinia equina, assembly GCA_011057435.1. Taxonomy (NCBI): domain Eukaryota; kingdom Metazoa; phylum Cnidaria; class Anthozoa; order Actiniaria; family Actiniidae; genus Actinia; species Actinia equina. The sequence goes on from WHPX01000897.1 coordinate 746,369, forward strand.
CAATTTGTAAACTGTGCCATTATCTATCAGAGAAACAATAATTTATTAATATAAATTCAACTATCTATTTCTGAATTTTACATATTTGTCATGAGTCAAATAATATTCTGATCTCAACAAGTTATTTCCTGTGTCATACTACATGCTGATTGAATTACTTATTACTTATTAGTACCTGTAGCAAGGAATATCACTTGGATGGACTGATTCTTTGATCCAGTATTTACATCATCAACTGCTATCTGAGTGAGTCTGAAGGTATAAAAAATATGTCATTTTTCTCAAAGTAAAGTATTTTGCTACTGGTTTGGTTATGAATCAAAATACAGTTTCATTTTGGGTACCAAGGTGTCTTCAAATTAAAGTTGATCATAAAAACTTCCATCACCATGACAACAGACTAGAAAACATCAGCTTTTAATATAATTATTAGTCTCACCTACCTGACATTTGGCATGACAAACAAAGGTGTTCCTCCATTTGGTTTTACAGGACTTTCAAGTAAGGGATGATGTTTAGCAAACGTGGTTGTATCAGCAGCATAGTTCTTGGTATCAAGACTGGATGTGCACTGAAACAAACATTTTAATTCCATATTTCACTTTGAACTTCATAAGTTAGAAATAGATGACAATCTTACTATTACATACATTAGGTCTTCCTGGATCTTGGATATTTGGTAAAGGCAGGACACTTTTCCATGCCTTGGAAGTAACATCTTTTGAATCTGGCAACTTGACTTCTTCTAGGTATTTACTGGTGCTGAATAGTGACTGGATTTCTTTCAAAGAGTATACACAGACTGCAGAACCTGTCAGACCAGTTCTAAAAAAAAAAAAAAAAATCAAATTACACTAGACAAAGTGACACATAGATATGATATCTCCCCCATGGATAGGGATTGTTCATACCACACCTCCCTTTTCCTTTTCGTTAAGCACTGCTGTAAAATGGAGTTTCTGATCTCCAAGAGAGAGAGGTCCAGAGTGCAGGGTACTCCCACATAATGAAGGGCAGGATGATTGCAGTATAATGTTTTAGGTGTTAAAATCGTAAGTGCTCACTCTTTTAGGGTTGTTTTTTTGCATGTGTGGTATCTTTTACTTTCAGGGCCATCGGTGACCACAAACATTAAGCTGGATATCAGTTATAAGCTTTCAGTGTGTGTTGCAATAACATAATCAATGATTTTTGTTTTAAATGATTGATCTTGTGGTAGGTATGTGGTATGCTTTAGGGCTAAACTTAAACCAGGACCACACCCAAACCCGCTTTTTAGGGGTTAAAATTTTTCAATAATTATGTATGCTCTTTTCACAAAGGTACCCCCCCCCCCCCCCCCCAAGAACTACTAGACCACTAGTATATATTATTACATTACAAGCATAATCATAACAGATAGATTCCTTACTCTGGTGTGGTGAATACACCATAGATGTAGACATCAGATACAGAGTTATCAAACTTGAATGTAGATTCTGAGAGAGAAATAAAACAAATTAAATCATTATAGTTGGGTTCCCTGTGGACAAAACGACACAGGAAGCCCATTATTCATAGCTACCAAATACATCAATTTTAAAACCCAAATTACCACTGTGTTTCTTGATTTTACATATTCTCATTTACACAGGGTAAGTCTTGTATCAGAGTTTAAATATTCACAATTACCAACAGTAATATTCAACTTTACCAACGGTAAAGAATGACCAACACTTAGACTGTATTGTAATCAAGAAACACATCGATAGATTTGAACTCGAACCTGATGTATTATGTGAAATTGTTGTATCACCTTGAATTTCATGATTACGGTTATTTAAAAAATCTTTAAATTAAAGTGGCACAACAAAAAGGGTGGTGAAAAAACATGATGCGAAAATTAAGCGATCTCAATTTGATTGATAAAATAAATCTAATTAATGACCATTAAGAAGCAGAGATAAAAGAATATGTTACTGAGTATTCATTATACTCAAAACTGAGAAACTACATAAAGTTTTTGTTTTTTGCTGTTATTATGATGTTATTATAAAGTTGTTTCTTATTTATTAATCTCAAAATCCTTACTTATCAAGCTATAAAGTCCTTTCATTCAAGGAATGTATTTGAAAAGAAATGGTGAATGATTTATTTAATGAAAATTAATAACAAAATTAGAGTGACTTAAGACATGATGTCCTTGCAAAATTTTGTTAGAATAGAGTGTAAAATTAGAGTAGCAAAATATTCAATTTTATGACAAAGAACGTTGCCAAGAGTGACAATAACTATAACTATAATAACTAATAACTATATAATGAACTTAAAGGTGGTAACAAAAAAATTCATTGAAAAGACTTACGTAGATGGTCATAGCTAAAGTCCACAGAACCAGGAACAGTGCAGGACAATCTTGCTTTAGTAAAGGAAGTAAATCTTTTCTTTAAAATATATGCTCCTCCAGCATCATACTATAATTATAAAATTAATAGTGAGAAATTAAATTGCAGCCAATAAAAATACAATCAGCACATTTATCAACCTTGTTTCAAAGGCTTGATTATAAAATTGGTAATGATCGATGATGATTTTGATGATGATGATGATGAAAATAATAATAAAAGATTCTTAAAAGCATATAATTATAACAAGTGTCTATTCTCTTTACAATAATTTTTAAGACCTATACAAATGCAAACTAATCTATCTATTTTAATATAATTAATAATTAAATAATGTGCTCCAACCAGCACAACATGATGATGACGACAATGATGATGACAACAATGTGGACCATGATGTTGATTATGATGATGATGATGATTAAGTGTACACTCAATCATATATTACATATAACAATATGACATGCTGAAAGGGGTATGAGCAAGAGAGAAGTTGTAGAGAAACATAAGGCAAAGCCTAGGGTTTCTTTAACTTTTCAAATATGTCACTCTTTCCTTGTTGTTTATATCACTATACAAGGCAAAAGCAAACTCTTTATATTGCATTAATTTTGTAATAATCAAATTCTCTAAATGTTGAAGCTGAGCACATGTTGTTCTGTCCTCTGCTATATAAACATGGCTTTTCAAGCATTTCAACCAATCAGAGAGTTAGTGTGTTAGTATCTCAAATATTTTAAAATTTATAAATTACATCATCATACTTACAGTGCACACTCTTCCAACTCTAGAATAAATATTCTACAAGACAAAAGACAGACAACATCATTATAACTGACTCAAACTATGAACATTCAGACTGTCATGAATTGCTGTAAAATGACTTACATGATTTTGAGCTTCAATTGCCTTTTCTCTCCAGAAAAAATAAATGAAGTTATCAGAAGCAGTATAAGATGAAACAAAATTTGCATCTGGTGAAAGATGGAAAGGATATTTATTTAATGTATAAAATCATAATAATAACAACTACCTCATTTTAAAGAAGTAATTAAATACCATATCTCAATATTATATCTTTCTTATGCAGAGTATTTGGTATAAATATGATTGTTAATATAGTGGGACTGCTTAGGACTGTAGTTATTAAAGCAACCACAACCGATAAAATTAATGATAATAATAATAATGATAATATTTTATTGAGTATTTTATATGATACTTGCTAATAACTTCATATCTTACAAACAAGAATGTCAAAGTGTCAAAAGCATTAATCAGTAAATGGATCAGTCTCAAGTGTTGTCAATAGCATCCAAGTAAAACGTTTGCACCAAATATTATAATTTATAAGCAAACCATTTTTAGGAGAAAAATTTCATGCAGAGATGTTTTGTATTGTTTAAGTAAAATACCCCACAGGGTTTGGATTTGAAAACCTTCTCACAGCAGGATATAGTAAGATATATTATAAAACTCATGAATAGTTCATGAGGAAAACACAATAGAAATCATTGTCCGTGGAGGAGGTTGTATATCTGATACAAAACCGTCCTGATTTGCATAAACTTTAACTCCAATTTTCTTAGCCAAATCCAATCTTATCTTTAAAATTATAGTAGAACATGAACGTATACACCTAGACGTTTCATAAGTAATATACAATATTCGTGTCTGTGTTGTATCAGATACACAATCACTCGTCTTCGGCTCATGGTTGTATATCTGATACAACATGGCCACTCATATTGTATACATTACTTAATAATTACATGTTAACGTTAAAAGTTAATTAATGCCAATTCCTGGGTTGATTTGGCATGTTGGCAAAAAATTCCTCCATGGAGGGGGGGGTGGGGTATGGATAATTTCTGGAATTACACATTATTTGAAAATAATTATAAAATGAAGAAAAGCCAAAACAGAAACTTTCTGGAAAAATAGACCTTTCCTGAAATTGCCACCAAATGACCACCAAACAATGGTTTGCAGTTGAGAGTGAACTTGATATGACTTGAAACCATTATTTTGTGACCAGTCAAATGAATTTGGGAAAGGTATATTCAAGTACCACTTCCTCAAACAAGCAACTGTATTTATAATGAAATTGATAGGACTTCTTATCGTCCTTCAATCAGAATAACGAAAGACTTCAGTTGGATGCTATTACACTATGAATTATCAACTATAAGTAAAATACCTATACCTTTTAAGAAGAGTTCTGAATCATCAGTTTTAAGAAAGTCATTATCAGGGTCATTTATGGACTTCCTGTAAATGGTACTGGTCCTTGTGCCATAGTTAAGGTTGATTCCAGTATATATATATTCTTTATTGGCAAATTGCTCTGTTGATAAATGGTCAAAATATTATGTTCAGATGTATTATAAATTTTTTATATATATTAAATCTTATTTATTATCATTATATTATTATTAACCATCCAATAATATGTGTTTTTTCCTTCTCATCATGCATTATGTCAATAAAAAAGCACTAGTTGGAAGCATGGGTGTTGTAGTGGTGAGAACACTCACCTCTCACCACTGCAACCCAGGTTCAATTGTTTCATTTGTGAGTTCAGTTCATTTTTTTTTGTTTCTCTTTTGTGCTCCAAGAAATTTTTCTGGGTTCTCCAGTTTTCCTCTCTACAAAAATCAACTTCTAAAAATTCCAATTTGATCATGGAACGTCTTTATAGGATTTGCATTGGCTGATTATTTTCTTGCACAATGTGATTGGTCTGGCAGTGCCGTGACCTTGGCGTGACCATGTCCACATGCAATACTAACACCTCTCTTCATCATCATTTGCTCTCTCCTGTCAGTCACTGACTATCTCTCTAGTAACATTTTTTACAGGATTGCTTGCATTGGTTGTCTTTTACTTTGCTTCACTCTTCAATGATCCCATATACAAAATAATTGTCAAGTTGTAAAAACATAGTACCTGAGACCAAAATGGTACACTGGAAATAGGTTAGAATGTATCTAACGATAAATTGTTGCACTGACAGAGAGCATGGAAGCTTTTAACACCTTTCATATTGACGTCTGTGTATCTCAAATGATTACATCAGAGGATAATATTATGTCATTGCTCAGCATCACTTGTACCTTTTGGTCTCAGCTATTTTTTCTATGTTTTGAACTGACAATGATTTTAAAATTGAGTGTATACAGTCCATGTTACAGTCACAATACAAGCACCCCATCTCTCCCTTTACTGAGTTATGGTAATCATGTAACACAAGGCCAATAGTCGGCCAACTATAGACCAACAGTCGGGCAATATTCAGCCAACATGTGTCGGCTGGTCATGAAGTACAGGATTACCCTGAGTTACATAAGTGTTATACTAACCAGGTACACCCCCTGGTTACATACTAATCAAGATAACTTCGGCTTTCTTTGTTTCCCCTCACCTGTCCTATTGTAATATATGATTAAAGTATACACAGGTACTAACCAGCTATGACTCCTGTTACATTCTGATCAGGATAACCTGGACTTTGTGTATAACCATTTACTCCATCTTGTGATGTTGGAGAAAAGGGTCCAGTTGGCTAAAAAAACACAAAATACCAATGAAATAACAAATGGTACAATGTCCAGTAATATCAGTCAGTCAGTTGGTAAGTTAATATTTACCTTAAATCTCCAGCACCTTGGATTTCTAGCATAGGTTCCACAGGCAACTATTTTCTTGCTATTATCAAAAACCAACAGGCGGATGTAGTTATGACAAACCTCTTTTGGTTGTCCACTTGAAAGACACTTCTTAACATCAACATCAGCTGGAGATAGCTTGGCATACTTACAGGAAAAATAACAAAGACATAAGTCAGACATTAATTTCACAGATGGTACCAGGCATGGTTAGAGTACTTCCTCTTACATTCTAGTATGGGATTAAATTTGTAAACTTATCTAGACTGCAAGGAATTCCAATTTTTTTCTCCAGACTCAGTAAACCAAAAGTTTTTAGGGTTCCTGCCATTTGGAGAACTTACCCCACACTTACAAAACAGGGAAAAAATCTCAGAGAGAGAAGAGGGACTGTTAAGAGTCACAACTTACCTGGTAACTTGATTTAGGACTTGATAGTGATGGTTCTAATTTAACCAAACAGTCCCTAAGAAAAAAACATATCAACATAACAAGATTGAAGAGAGGAGTTTGGGAGCAGTAGATTGGTCGGTGGGGTCATTTACATGGAAAAGCTAATAAACTATTGGCTTCTAGTTTATATCATGTTTAGGTTTCATATTAATCTAACCTTTTATTAATACTTTAAGAGGGCTTAAATTTATTAGGAAATATGGAGGGGGGGGGGGGGATTTGCAAAATCATATGGATATAGCCACTTTCTCAAAATAACATAACCCCACTACATTCTCTTACCCAAAGCCTTCTCAGCTTTCTAATAAAAATCAAAGAATCTGGAAACACACAAATCGGCCGTTAATTTAATTGGAAGGGTCTGGGTATTAGAATTAATTCCACTACAATTTTGCAACCCCCCTCCCAGGTGCTAATAAATGAAAGCCCACTAAGAGGCAAACCAATCCTCTCTCTCTACTATACTCAGATACTCTAATGCTGTACTCAGCTACATTGTATGATGGTGCTGTTTGTATACAAGAAAGACTGCCCTTTCCTTTCACTTGCTCCCCCACCTCCTCTCCCCCACTCCCCTCTCCCTCAAAAAAAATGTAAAAAAATATGGGTAACACACAACAGGCAGAACGAAGCCTGGGAGTGGATGAACAAACAATGAATGATGAGATGAAACAAAGAACGCAGCTCACATGTAGAACAATACACATTGTTCACCATAATCCATGCTTTCTTTGTTTTTGTTATTTTATCCAATCCCAAGCTTTGTTCTACCAGTGGACACCGACCCAAAAATATCTTCCACTATACTATTCTGAAACTTAATGAAAACCCTGTTTGTGACATATATATATAAATATACATCGACTTACACTAAATAACGTGTAATGCGTATCTGACCTAAATTTTTACTAATCACAGACTTATAAACCTACAAGACATCACATCCAATCAGAATGAGGAAATGCCACATTGTCATAATTATATGAAGACATGCATATTTTGCCTGACACTTTACTTGGACACAATATACATTACCTTGCTCCAACAATAACCTTGTCATTTGTTTTATCAATCAGGATTCGTTTAACATCTGATATTGAAATACCCAGTTCTTTGGATGGGAAGCTCTGACATTCTACAATATATTTTAAAATGTTCCATTATTTTATATTTTATCTTCATTCTTCAAATCAGAATGCCTTGGCTGTTCTACCCAAATTTTAACAGGGAATTAAACAAAGTTAAAGTTTTTTTTTTAATATTTCAGTTTTGCTTCTTTTTTATGGATTCCAAATATCTAGCTTGCCACAAGTAACAAAATATATAAAAATCATTGGTGTTAAATTAGGAATTCCACATTTATGGTTTGGGGCCTATGTGGGTTTTTTAAAGGATACCAGTCACTTATAAAAAAAAACACAACATGTTAATGTTTGAGTGATGAACTTGATATTAGGACAATTATAGTTTCTCCAAGGTTAATACAGGATTTCTCAAAGTCAAAAGGATGCTGAATGACACATCACCAAGTGTTTACTTTTGGTACCATTAAAAGTTAAGTAAATATTTTTAGTCTTGCAGTACCTATATAATATGCCATCCTGTATACATATTATATATTTATTTCTTGCTTCTAACTATCTTAACTTAAAGTGAATATCGCATATAGATTAATATTACATAAAGTGCTTCCAGACATACTTACCAGAGCAGTTATAGTAGGTATATGCATTGACAGGTAAGTATAAGATCAGACAAGCAGTCATCAACACATGTAATATACACCTCAGACCACAGCTAGCATCCATGACTGGATATAGTGTCTGCAAACAAGAAATATAGCAATTCAACAGTTAATACTCAAGTTCACACTATCATGCATTATTTGAACAATTCATAATTTCTTTTAGAAATAATTTATTGACATTTAAAAAAAAAAGAACTCATTTAACTACTACCATATATCATACAGTATACCAGTTGTTCTAAGATAGCTATAATCTTATTCCAGAGCATTTCTATCTGGAATTATTTTACATGCATCCAAAATATATACATAAAAGCTGAACTGAACTTCCACAATAGCCATATTTAGGCATTTTCGTTTTCATCTTTATCACAAAAACAAAAACATGAAAATTTCACCTTCATATTTCTTTGTAAAAAAGGATCATTCAAATATCACATGTGCTTTTATAATGACGTATATTTCAGTTCTTTTAAGAACTTGGAAGTTATTCTAAGGAAAGTGAAATAGCCATCATCTATCAAACATAACTATGTTTTGACTATAAATTTTAGGTGTCAAAATTTATTTGTCTTGTATACAACTACATCATTTATTACAAATGCATCCACTGACATATATTTTTGAACCTAAGGCATAGCTAACCATAGATTGTTACTGATGCAGCCAGAAATTACCACTACATGCATGTATATGATAACTACGAAAATATTTGATATCAAGTAAAGAAAATAAATATAAGCTTATAAAATAATAATGACATGTTAAAAAGGCCAATAAAGAATTTTGAAAAAAGAAAAAAATGTAATGCTTCAAAAGAGTACCGCAAATTTTTTTAAATATATAGTTTTATAATATTCCCTCTATACTTTAAATTAATTTGTAATTAAGAAAAGATTTAATAAGCAAAAGTCATTATCGAATAGTTGCAGAAGTCCTCTAAGTCTTCGCGTGTCTAAGTGTGGCAGCTAATTATCCAAGCAGTACCGAAAAAAAATTCATGAACACTCGCCAACAAACAAACGATTTTCTTTAATTTAAACAAAAAGATTAAGCTTTTATCAAGTTTTGTTGGATTATAATTAAATCGTATTCACTTGCAAAGTAAAGTAATGAAGAACAATCGCATATCCTTAGGCTACTGCAATTGTGCAATGAGTGATGCAAAAATGCTCAAACTACTCTCCAAGGAAGTCACTCCTGTTCTTGTTTTAACACTTTAAAAACACGAACTCCAAATCCTTAGATGCTAGCTTATGTGATAGATCAAAGTTTCACCACTGAATGGAAATACAAATAGAGAATGCAGGCTCATTTTTTCGACAACTAGTGCAGTTATGCGTTGATATTGAATGGTAATCGATGGAATAACTAAAGTTTGAAATTAATTCTAGAACCACGAGAACAAATGCTCTAATTTTATTTCTAAATAATTTTAGCTGCATTTTGGATCCAAATAGCTTTTTGCAAAAAGTCGAGGATCAAAAGCATGATTTTCTGAGGACGTGTAATAACTGTCCTGGCAGATTTTCAAATGTCCAAAGTTCTTTCGCACTGAATTGAAAGTTGATTTTACTATCAAATGTCGAAATACAGTTTGTTTACAAAGTTTTGGACGTATGAGTGACAAGGGTCTAACAGATGCCATTTCTAAACTTTAAAAACAATATTATATAAAGGATTGGTAAACCAAGTAAACTGAAGTCGTTTTAGGCTAGAGCTACATCATTTCAATGTTTTTTAAAAACGATATAAGCTTACATAGCAAATTCAGTTGGGGGTAGTAAGCTTTATTCCCACAGCGCTAGGCAAAGCTCGTAAATTACCAAGCTTCAAATCTATTTGCACAGCAAAGAAAAGCATTACTGCATCTTGAATTGGAAATAGTTAAAACTAAATTTACTGCAGACATTGGGCTATCTAAAAAGCTGGTTAAGGCTGGCATTGATATTTTACATATAAGTTTTAAACGTTATGGTCATTGAAGCTGTATATAGCTTTAATCTGACTTTATAGTAACAGGGGCACGAATCTACCAAACAAAACAAAAAACTCGACATATTTCGACAATAAATCATACAAAGTTGTGTTCTTATCTACCTTGTATTTCTTGGTTGGTTGACGGCACGACTCTCCCTCAAATTAGATTCTTGGTTTCGTATGTAAATAAGATAGTGTTGTATAACGAAGGCTGGAGTCTCCTTACATCGCACGACGTGAGGTGGTTCGTCGTTTTCTTAACCACAAAAATACTTCAATCTTGAAATAGTCGAAAAAAGTTTTCGAGGAACTCTGACGCGATCCAAAAATATAAAGAAACAGCTCCAACTTAAATAAAACACTCCCAAAACGATAGAAATAATCGTAACGACTAATATTACTTCTTGGTATTCGATTTGTGCTCTCATAAATTCAAATAGTGGTCACGTGACGTGCGCAATGAACCGTATTACGGCAATATATAACTGTCTTTTCAACACATTTACATTTGTAGTCGAAAAAGATCTACAGAAATATGTTTAGATTTCATCGTAAAATATTGCGTTGAAAAATAATTGGTTTCGTTTTAAAAATATTTAAATTAGTATTTTTTATTGTTTTTTTGAAATGCGCATAACGCGCGCCCTAGTGATATTTTCTATAAAAAAGCATATTTGGCATGGTTACAAAATCATTTAAAACAATCTTAAAGTTGGTGTGTCGAAAACGTATTTATAAAACAACGCCTAAGAATAAAGCGGGAATAGACGTGGACTTCCGGTTATGGTAATTTATATTTCCTGTGACGTTAGCGGGCATAAGCAAAAGGAAGGGCTGGTCCTATATTGTTCAGTACATGAAGTAAGATGAACTGACATTTTCATCCGAAAACCTTCAAACTAAACACTAATCAAATGTATGAGAAGAAAAACTGGAAGAACGTACCTGTTCAGTAATTAGCGAGAGCTATGAAAGAATGTCATCTGGTAAGCGGTTTCACATGTGTCTTGCCCGCCCAATTGTTTTGACTCGGAAAACTGTCTGAGAATCCATGTGGAAAGTGTGTGATTGATTGCCACAAACACCAGACCGTTGCCGGCCAAAAGGAGTGAATGAGCAGGGGAGGGGAGCTACAACGTACCCCCGTGGTTATTTTCTCGTGGTCGAGAAGCTCTTATTCAATAGTGACTGCACTTAGTTCTTGCATACAGCTATCATCGAGGTTCAAAAATTCCATATGCGTGAGACATACATAGTCTTACTCGATGCTTTTACATCGGCCTTCTGTAAAATTATTTCCTTTCGGCTGCGTAGTCAAGCTTATTCGAAACTTTAGTGGTCGTTTTCAGTTACGTTATGAAACATTACGAACCTTTATACAAGGAATTATTTTCATATATTTTGCTTGCATCCTTTTTGTTTTGTTTTTTTGTTTTTTTGTTTGTTTGTTTGTTTCTCTATCTTGCAGTTTCCGTGTGGGCTGAGGTTTTGGGTTTTGCACATGGTTGCGGCTCATTGTGGCTCAGTTCTGGCTATTATTAGTGCTGAAGTGTGGTTTAAAGCTTGTAGTTGGCTGGAGTAATCCAGCACCACTCGAAAGCTGGATTTTCATTTCTCCCTAAGTACAGTACCGCTTTTGTAAGGTTAGGTTTAGTGCTATCGTATGGATGACCAATCTTACTATTGTTTTTTTGATCCAATCATGTAACTCGTTCCGATCGGTATGGTTTTTTTTATTTAGTTGACGAAGGTTAACAGCAAAGGCAAACTCTAGAGGAATAATTTTTATTGAACTGAACCCATTGTATTATCAAAATGCGATCACGGCTCCAAAAAATATCCATCTTTTCCGAGAATCCGAACCGTCTTCACAGTCCAAGTCACTACTTCTATCCTGGGGTTGATTCAGGATTAGCAGTGGAAAGGGTGTCGACTCGGCGGCCTGAAAAGTAGTCAGTGGGTATGTTCCTCCGGATAGTTTGAAAATGAAGCTCTCGGAAATCGATATCCAGTCAGCAGATAGTTTTGTCAACATCTTTCCATTTGGTCCCTCCTCCAGAAGCGTTACTTCTGCAATTAGTTTATTTCCTTTATGCGTAACGCACAACATTGCTATGATAATCTGGAAGTGCGTTCATTTGTTTTGTCAGTGGGCGTGAAAAGTTGTTGAATCTGCTATTTCTATCTACTTGAAACCACCTTGTCATACCACTTAAGCTGAATTCATCACTTTTCTTAAAACAATTATGAAATTCAAGAGCTTTCTTAAGAACCGACAAGAGTAGTCTGAGTTTTGTTTTGTATAAATAGTTTACAGTAGCAGTAGCCATAGATCATCAACTATCAAAGCGGGTTTTGGATAAAGAAAGCTCTGAATCTGATCTGAAAGCCGAAATAATTTCGTATACTGCCAAAAAAAAAAAGAAAGAAAGAAAGAAAGGAAACAACAGAAGCAACGCATTTTTACTATGTTGCGCTCAGTTCTTGGTTTTCATATCGTGATGATAAAATGTTAAAACCTGCTCTGAGAAAATGTAAACAATAAACTCACAACGGTTCGATCTTCCAATGTCGCAAACGGCAAATGTGACCACGTTTTCATCGTTTTCCTGTATTTTATTTTTCCTTTTACAAACCTTCTCACCAAACGCAAATACTCTTGTTTTTCTACATGCTTGTCTGAAACATATAAGGGCCCGGTGGTACGATGGGTGGATATCACTATCAGACAGATATAAATCTTATCCAGTGGATAAATTTATTGGATATGAATATCGACTATCGACTGGATAAGGATTTATCCCGGATAGCGCTATCCAACCCATGCACAACTGGGTCATGCATAGTGCGTATGGCGAATAGGAATCATAATGGAGGTAGCAGTGAAATGCATTGTGGTTCATAATACTTAAAGCATCACATAATGCAGTGTAATAAATATAATTTGTAAGGAAACTGTGGAATAGTTCCGGGAGCGGGTAGCCAGGATGTGGTGTGCGCTGATAAACCTGCAATATCACATGTGTGGAGGAACCGGATCGACGGAACCTGATACCGGTTTTTCGCCAGGTTCTCTCCAGTTACTCAGTTCTAGCCTGCTCCACAAGCAACTCTCGCCTATGGGGTTCCGTTGGAGATTTCGAAGTGAAAGGAGGTCTGGAAAGAAGAAAGAGGGCCGCGAGGACATTCTCGAGCTTAGAGTCTTCTGGATTTTTTATTTTCAACCGACATTGGTAAAGAAATAGAAAACGCGCGAGCGTGTGGTGTGGAGTTATGGCAGAACACGAGAGAAGTGTTAGGAGAAGCACGACACGTAGCTAGTGCGCACGTGCTGTGTACTCTCATAAGGCACGCGCTTCCAACCAATCAGAAAGCGAGATTCTGATAACAGTTATTTTGTAATTACTTTTAGTTTTCAAACTTCATTTTACTTAGTCTCGGAAATTGAAAAACAATACACACCCAAGTGCATGGATGGAATCTGCAATGGCAAGATATTAAAATAGAAACCGGGACAGATGAGATTTCATTGCGTGGCCGGTAACCGTTACAGAAATAGAAATGAGACTGATCTACTTTAGCTAGGTTGTGCGCGATAGTTAAAATGCTACAATTTGCGAATGGAATGTGGGTAAAAAATGAGAATGAGTCAGCGGACCTTCAGCTTTTGCGCAGGGGAAGGGGGTGCACGTGCACCCAATGCCCCCCTCCCCCCATTCTGGTTACACCCCTGAGTCCTAACATGAAGACAAGTCGAATACATTTCTAAACGAATTTTATAGAATATCCGCTTATTTAAGTGTGTAAGTAAATAGTTTCCGAGTGTTATTATATGTACATGAAAAAGTCAAATGAAATCAATCAGATCGAATTTACTATGCACGTTCCGTTTAGTCTTATTAAACGCATCCCCGACATGGAAAGGAATGATGTGCTTAGCGCTGCCATACGACGGTACAGCCACCTTGGCAAGTGGTATAACATTCCAAGGATTTGCATAACCAAAAAGAAAGAATATACCAGTCGCAATTTAGGGATCTGAGTTTTGCGTTGGGTTTGTCGTTGGACCCAACGACCCAACACGGCAAACATCAATATAAGAAATATGAGCTTACTTCTCATCAAAGTTTTGTGCCTATGATGGAATAGGTGCTTTCGCTTGTGCGCATGCACATCTATTGTTTTATCATAGGTCACATGACCTTTAATTTTTGCACCGTACTCTCACCTCCTGCGTTTAATACACACCAGGATTCTTTTATATTTTCTTATTTCCTCTTCCTTTTTTTTTTTTTTTTGGTTAAGCCATCTTTTCCTTTCTTAACTTTTAACCACTCATTTCTGATGCTCTGCAACCTGTGCTGTTGTATGATAATTTTTTCCCATATCGATAGTTAACCCGGTGCCACCCAGAGTCCATGCAAAACTATCGTTTTCAAGGCCATAACTATACTCACTATTCCGTAATTTAATAAGTTAGACCTGATTGTCGATATCAGTCGTGATACTGACAATGATGTACGGTTTATGGAATACAAAAGTGGTAAAACGCAACGGCCCAACTGCCCAACAGATTAACAAACCCAACAGCCCAACAAACCCAACAAACCCAACAACGGTACGAGATGTACGGTTTATGGAATAAAAAAAGGTAAAACGCAACGGCCCAACTGCCCAACAGCCCAACAGCCCACAGCCCCAACAGCCCCAACAGCCCAACAGCCCCAACAGCCCCAACAGACCCAACAGACCCAACAGACCCAACAGACCCAACAGATCCAACAGACCCAACAGACCAACAGCCCAACAGACCCAACAGACCCAACAGACCCAACAGACCCAACAGACCCAACAGACCCACCACGACCCAACAGACCAACAGACCCAACAGACCCACAGAACCAACAGACCCAACAGACCCAACAGACCCAACAGACCCAACAGACCCAACAGACCCAACAGACCCAACAGACCCAACAGACCCACAGCCAACAGACCCAACAGACCCAACAGACCCAACAGACCAACGACCCAACAGACCCAACAGACCCAACAGACCCAACAGACCCACGACCAACCCAACATACCCAACAGACCCACGAACCATCGCCCAACAGCCCAAAACGTTGGGCTGTTGGGCTGGTTGGGGTTTTGGTGCTGTTGGGTTGTTGGCCCATTGCGGTTTACCACTTTTATAATTACCTGATCTTATCAAAATCCATTGTTTTCAGTCTGCATTATCCCAACGAATGCATAGAGGAAAATCACACATATTTAGTGTGCTTGAAAAACGGGGGCGGTCTATGATAACATAACTAGAAGGAAACAATTGGATTTTGATAAGATCAATAATTATACTAGATAATTACTTCGGCAGGGCTACGCCCTCAGCTGCCTGCATTATACCTACGAATGTTGCGTGCCTCAGTAATTATCTATTAAGTATTCCAGAAACCTTACATCATTGTCAGTATCACGACTGATATTGACAATCCAGTGTAACTTATTAAATTACAGAATACTGAATATAGTTATAAAACTCATGAATAATTAATGAGGAAATCATTGCCCGTGGAGGAGGTTGTATGTCTGATACAAAATCGTCCTGATTTGCATAAACTTTAACTCCAATTTTCTTAGAAAAATTCAATTTTATCATTAAAACTATAGTAGAACATGAATGTATACACCACCTAGACGTTTCATAAATAATATACTATATTTGTGTCCGTGTTGTATCAGATACACAATCACTCGCCTTGTGGTTGTATATCTGATACGACACGGCCACTCATATTGTATATATTACTTATGGCCTTGACTCTGGGTGGCACCGGGTTAACTATCGATATGGGATAAAATTATCATACAACAGCACAGGTTGCAGAGCATCAGAAATGAGTGGTTAAAAGTTAAGAAAGGAAAAGATGGCTTAACCAAAAAAAAAAAGGAAGAGGAAATAAGAAAATATAAAAGAATCCTGGTGTGTATTAAACGCAGGAGCTGAGAGTACGGTGCAAAAATTAAAGGTCACGTGACCTATGATAAAATGATAGATGCGCATGCGCACAAGCGAAAGTACCTGTTCCTTCATAGGCACAAAACTGTGATCAGAAGTAAGCTCATATCTCTTATATTGATGCTTGCCGTGTTGGGTCGTTGAGTCCAACGACAAACCCAACGCAGAACTCAGATCCCTAAATTGTGACCCATATGCGACTTTGCACGATAGTACTAGATTTGTTTATTTGTGCGATGATTAGTTCATTTGAGGCAGTAGCCACGAAAATTGTAAACCGCCCCCCGTTGGACCAACGCTCAGTGTTTTGAAAAAACTGAGGAGGAGGTGCTCCTTGTAATTACATCTACAAATGGTGGCTCGGATGACCAAGTTAACTAAGTGACTGGGCCCTATGTCCCTCAGTCAGACATTTATACACCAGTAAAGATCAGCTTCTTTGGAGTCTGTGTTGAGAGCATCCTTCTTAATGGAGCAGAAACGTGAACCATATCAATAAGAAACTGGGAAAACGTCTCGATGGCACTTATACAAAGCTATTGATGTGGGTGCAAAATCTCCCTAGGAATATTATATAAAGGACCATCCTACTACATCTTAGATTTATGGGAAAACCTCTCCTATTTCCATTGATTATCGTGGCACAAAGAAGAGTCCGCTTCTCAGGCCACTGCAGTGCTGCAAAGCCAACATCATCCTATATGGAGACTCCCGTGCCCAGAACAGAGGAACTAGAGCTAGTGTCTTTGAGTTAACGCCGAATTCGACTGATATGATGCCGGATGCGTCCCTAATCGACTAAAGAGGACTACGAGCTCGCTTCAATTAAATTTTTCCCAAGTGTTATGCTCTATAAACAAAGTTGGTATCTGCATGCCTTGGAACTGACTCATTTTATCCGTTTTATTAACACCGAGCTTTCGACCGTCTCGGCCACCGAGGTAAAAATTGCAATGACAAACAAATTACCTCATCCTCAACCTGATGGTTGCTCATAAGAAAAACTATTTTAACGCAGGTAGCCAATAAGTTTTGCTTTTACAGCATATAGTGTCTTTGCCAAGGTTATGTGAAGAACTACATTATCCTGTTGTATCAAGGTCAAACGTTTTTTTACCTAATAAACGGTTGATTGAAACCCAAGCCGGATTTTGTTCCGCTATCATCTTTCGGTTCAACGGGTCGTACGGTTGCGTGTCCAAGGGTAGCTAAACCCCTCAGAGGCGCTATGCAGACTAGTCCAAGGATTGCCTTTACTCTACCGCAGTTGATGTGGTAGTATCCTGATTATAAGTTGCTGGAATTTGTACTTGAAAAGTTCTGGGAGCATTTGCGCGAATAGTAACGTAAAGACCTTTTGGGTAGACTGACAGGAGTGACTATTAGCGTAGAACAAAACTTTTTGGGCGAATTAAAGCCGGTCAGTTGTTAGTCTCCTCCACAGCAACCTGATTAGCTCAGTTGGTAAGAGCGTCGGTCTGTTGTGCGGGAGGTCGTGGTTACTCTTAAAATAACTGATTAGAAGGTGCTGCCTTTGAAATTAAATCTGCAAATGGTTAGACCTTCAAGTCTCTCGGACAAGGACTTAAAACCGTAGGCCCTGTCTGTATTATATAACCCTGTATAAGGCGGGCGTAAAAGATCCACTAAAGACGATGGTGACGAACACTTTAGTGCCGTTGCTAAAACTCTACAGGGCCCACTTTCATTGGCATAAAATTGGGCCCACTTTCATTGGCATGCTGTGGTGTCCCTGTCCATGGGGAAAAGCTAATAAATAAAAGCCGTTATTAGTTTCGGTCCCAGATCCTCACAACTAATGACGGCTGCGGAGCAGACTAGTCACTTGTAACTCAAGGAAAGAGATAGCATCTGAATGAAAATCTAGCACTGATGACTGAAATCTCAGATTCTAACCTTGGCAGTGCACTTGTCTGATGTATTGTGACATTGCATTAAGCTATTCCTAATAAATCAACCAATCAAAATCTAGCATGTCTTAGATTGCGGATATATTAACCTTGGCAAATGCGCTGATGTATGTTGAAATTGCAATGGGCATTGTGAACTATTTATAACGAAAATATATATGAATCTAACATTTCTTAAATTGCAACTATTGCAACTCATTCTAACCTTGGCATTGAAATAGTACAGTTTGGCATTGCTATTGTCATAACAGGCTACTAAACACAATATTGAACATTGTGCCATTCATCCCATCACATGCCACGCACATGACTCTCGGTCAGTAAATGCAGTTGTCAACGATGAAGAATATCTAAAGATCGGACAAAGATATCTATACGTGATGTAACCGCATCGAAATGCGGGACATATGTAAAGGAATTTGAAAGTGTATAAAGAATTAGATCGAATGCACTGCTATTAAAATGGTATTTAATCAATGGACCTTATACACCTAGGCATAATATTTTCCCCTTTCAGATCGCGTTTCACTCACTTGAGGAAAGACCTAATTCGTCTTGCTTCAATGTTTACCCATTTCAGATCACGTATCATTTTCAGAGAAAAAGATTCCTCGTTTGAGTTGTATCCACATCCATGTGGCTTCTCGTGTGTAACAAAGAAATGAAATCTATGGGAATGACACGTGGCCTTTGAAATGGGAAAACATTGCACCAAGACAAATTTGGTCTATAAGATTCAACGATTATTTTGTTTTCATATTCATGTGTCTTATGATGCGTAACCATTAAACAAAGAAATTATACTCTAGGAAATAACACGTGGTAAACAGTAGTGGAATAGGGCTATAGCGTCCGGCAAGAGTCTTCAATTCCGTAATGATGAAATCACATAAGATAGATAAAGAGGAAAAAAGTCAAAGTATATTTTAAACATTTATGTGTTATCGAAAATATTACTCGACTGAGTTAAGTAAATTTGACCTTGGCTTCCGTATTAAAATAGTAACCCGTTCATAGTCGGTGCTAACTCTATGTGGCTAGACATTACTGTAACAACCTGGCGACATGCAATAGATATACGTCTACTATGATTAGATTAAAGTAAAGCTTATTATTTCCAGCATTTGGTTGATAATATGCTATGAATATGAAAATAGTTACTTTACGAAATCGTTATATATATGGGCACGAGTATATTAAAAGTTATAATTCTTTTTCTGTCAGTCCTACTGTAATCCTTGACTGGGACAGTAAGTTAGATTGGTAAGCCATAAAGGATCCCATGCATGCCATATCAAAACACAAAATAAAAGATGGGCATGCAACGCACAGGAAAAAAGTTAGTAACAAAAGAAAGATGGTAAACGATATATTCACTAATATTTCGGCTTTATTCCAAAGTTATTTGCAAAGTGGAATGTTCATTACAACAACTCAGCAATGTATGATAATTATAGAATTTCAAAACGGCGTACGTTTAGCAACACGTTACCTTGACATTGGCTACAACAGGGTCAAATATAACTCTGATGTAGGCTATTGACCTTGGTATTATTTTGATTCGATGATTAACACCGGAGCTATTGTATAGTTTTCTGATAAACATGTGAGGCCTGTCTACACTTTTGGTATAAATAGCGGACATTTTTTTAGAAGGAGCATAATCCAAAAGCACAAGTAACACTCGCACATAGAAACCTCAATCATTGCAGAATGGATTACGATCAGTACATTTGTTTCTCATACTTGCTTCATCCAATCATGTGCACTGTGTTGGTGGCACTGTTAATGTACCGGTTTTGGTCTAAACTAAGACAACTGGTAAGACTCCACGAATTACCGGAGGAAACCCTCAAAGATCCACCTGGACCATTTGCGCTCCCCATTGTAGGAAACATTTCGCTGTTAGGAAGTCAACCACATTTAAACCTAACCCATCTAGCTGATTTATATGGAGAAATCTATAGTCTGCGCCTTGGTAGCAGAAAAGTGGTAGTCCTGAATTCTGTGAAAATGGCTCGAGAGGTGCTGGTCAAAAATGCTCGTCATTTCTCAGATCGCCCTCCTCTGCAAAGTTTCCAGGTCAACAGTAACAACGGACAGAGCATTGCTTTTGGTAACGCTGGCCAGTGGTACCGCTACCATAAGAGGTTTGCTTCAAGAGCCCTTACCAAGATGTATGAAAACGGAGAAAGATTTAATCAAATAGCAAATGATGAAATAATGCATCTAAAGAATCTCTTAGGACTTGACCAATCAAACGAACCGATTGACCCAACGTCTTTAATAAAAGAATTGGTGTTTAAGTTTTCGTTCAGGTTCCTGTTCGGCGATGATCTTGCAGGAACGTTTGCAGAAGACTTCTATCATATCGTTGGACAGTCTGCGACTTTTGTAGAAAACAATTCTGCTGTCAATCTTGTGGATTTCTTTCCATGGTTAGCAGCTTTGTTCAAGAACCAGACGAGAAAAATTAAACTTTCTGTGGACCAATTGATGGACTCTGTTAAGCGTATTTACAAGGGACATACTACTACAGGTAACAAAAACATTCACTCTTGTATTACAGAGGCACTTAAAGGTGAGAGGCTCACTGAGCAAACTCTTAGCGAAGACAGCATGGTGCAAATACTAGCTGACCTTTTTGGTGCAGGACTTGAGACAGTGTCGACTTCCATGATATGGGCTGTAGCATTTTTAGCAAGTAATAAATCACTTCAGGAACAGCTGTATGACGAGCTTAAAGGTGCTATTGGTAAGACAAGCAACCGTTCTCCGAGTTTGGAAGATAAGTCTAAAATGCCTCTCTTACAAGCAACAGTGCTGGAGGTACTACGTATGTCCTCTGTGTTACCCTTTGGTCTGCCACATTATTGCAGTCAAGATGCGGTGATAAGTAGCTATAGAGTTGACAAAGGAACACTAGTGTTGCTTAATCTATGGGCTATCAACCACGACCCCAACAGCTTTGAAAGGCCCAATAGTTTTAACCCCTACCGCTTCCTAGATCCGGTAACGCACCAGTTGGTTAACGATGATTGGATGCTAGCACTTCCATTTTCGACAGGCACGAGAAAATGTCTTGGATCAACTGTGGCAAAATCCGAGTTATTTCTTCTTGTGGCAGGGCTATTGCACAACTTCTCGTTTGAGATGGCGGGAGAAAGTGCTGATTTGAATGGAACATTTGGCCTAACTTTAAGACCACGCCCTTTCTCTGTGTACATTCACAAGAGGTTTTAACTTAGAGTTGAGTGAAACATAGGGAAGAATACATAAACAAAAAGAATCGAAAATAACATACTTCCATCTTTTAATAGGTCATCCCCAAAAAAATATTCTATTACAAGTTTCTTATAAAAAAACACTTAAGGAATATATATAGCTACAAAAATATTAGCTAAGTAATTTTTAACGCTGTCCATAGGTAAGGAAAAAAGACGATCGTGTTTTTAGAGTTTATTCTATTACTTAAAATAGTTAGGTTTTTTAAAATAATACTTAATAGTTATTTTAAATTTCAAAAAGGAATAAAGCAATATTTTATTGCCACTGAAAGTGTTTTCTTAAAGCTATTGCCAAGTCTACTATGGGGTAATCGAAGAATGGAATCAGTTTACTCACTTTTTCACTCTTTTATTTTCTCGCGAAGCTGTGCAATACTAGTTTCCAGTTTACAAGCTTCCTCGTTCCAGTGCCTGCTTCTTCCCAAAGCCTCTTGCAGCTGC
The DNA here is from genome assembly GCA_011057435.1 of Actinia equina. Taxonomy (NCBI): domain Eukaryota; kingdom Metazoa; phylum Cnidaria; class Anthozoa; order Actiniaria; family Actiniidae; genus Actinia; species Actinia equina. Next base: position 768,279 of record WHPX01000897.1, read on the forward strand.
CGCTGGAGTCGAGTAAGTTGTGCATGATTGCGCTTCTGATGGTAAACGAAAACAATTGCTCATAGTAAAAAACAAATAAATATACTTAGTAAGGTAAATTAAAGATACTTTTTAGCTAAAAAAAACTCTTTGGCGTCAGTATTAGACCCTCAGTTTTTTCTTTGGGGCCATTTTCCAGTTAAAATGCAAAAATGTTTAAAAAATGAAAATGGTTGGACGATATCTCTTAACCCTTGGTTTTTAACTTCAAGAGTTGATGAGCTAAACCTCGAAAGGGAAGGACCATTTCCACACGCACTTACTTGTAATAGATGTATGTCTTTTTTCAGCTGTGCCTGACGCTCATCTTCACTTTTTATCTGCCAAAATATTAAACAAGCCGACAAAAACCTGTAAATAAAGCACTTCTCAATATACGTCCTCAGTCCCCTTGTGAGTGTCTTTACCTGGAGCTTCATATGTTCCATCTCTTTCCCCATTTCTTTTCTTGTCTGCTTCAAATGGGAAATTTCTGTTTTGAGTATTTCATATTCTTCAGCGATTCCAACAGTGTCTTGATGCTGTTCATTTCTGAGAAAAGTAACTGCAAGCCAAAAACGTATTTCGTAAGATTGTATTACAACGCCTACGAATATTTAAGAAAAGAGAACCTAAATAGGAATAGCTACCTGAGGCCACTCTACCTCCGAGAATTACTTTCTATATTTTTTTATGCATCAGGTACATATGTCCAGGAGAACTGCCTCATCCTTACTAGATCAGGTAAAGAAACAAAGACCCAAAGGCAGACAGACAGTACCGAGATGTCCATTGAGATGGTAGGGATGGGGAAACATCAAAAGAAGTATCCACTACTGTACGACATATGATTATTAAAAAGAAAGCACAAAATTTTTAGGTACTTAATAAAGAGATGATGCTTACTTTCTTCTTTGAGTTTTTTAATTTCTTCCTCCAGGCTTGATATTTCTTTCCTAACGTCACTACTTGACTCGTATTCTTCAACAAGTAAGCGATGTGCATCCATTTTAATGAAATATTCGTTATATTTGCTACAGATTAAAGTGAAAAAGTGAAAAATCTAATATATTTAAACCCTCAATTGACCACACTTCAAAGGAGCACTTACACTTTGTCGTTGTCCAGTTGTTGCCGCTCGCTTTTTATTTGACAGGTTAGTGTTCTTCGTAAAGCTATAAGTTTTTCGATGTCTGAAGAGGTACAATGGAAACTATGATTCACCTTTCTGGGGCTTGGAAAGTGGAATCCCCCCCCCCCCCCCCTGTGAATGGGATTCAAGAACGAAAACACAACTAAAATGAGAATGGGACTGAGATTTGAGCAAAACAAAGGCTGGAACTATTGGACTTGGTCAAAATGGGGGCTGGGAAACTGGATTGGGACACCCCCTTCTCAGGACCCTCATAAATAGAATCAAGGAACAGATGCCATCTTTACAGAATCAATGAAAAGATGTGAAATGAATATTGAAGACTAGATGAGAAGATAGGAACAAGAAATGGAGAATGAACAACTAACTAGTACAAATTCTTTACCCATTTGTTCTACTTTGCATTTGTTTTGGCAGGCAATGACTTCTTCTTCCGTTACACACACTTTTCTAGCCAAACTAGATATTTCTGCTCTAACCATTTCGATCTTCTCTTGAACTTTTAAAAAGGTATAAAACAAGCCATTGATGAGAATAAGAGTTTATAAGCTTATATAATAAAACGAGTAGTTCATGGTCAATTTAGACTTTAGTAACTCAACGAACCCAAATAAATGAAGTTTTTTAAGCGACAGGAAGAAAGCGGATTTAAGCTTAAGTTTTTATAACGCATATAACGCAAAATATTTAACATGAAAATCCAAATTTCACTTACCTGTAACATAATTTTCCTTCCATAAGCAGATTCAATATTAAAGGTATGAAAATGTGAAAAGGAGACAGAATTCGTCAAAACAATAAAAGTTAAACTCAAGTTTTCTCAAGAGGAAAAAATACCAATCTCGTAAACTTGCTACCTTTAATTCAATCAAAGTTTCTTGCCTATTGGTTATTTCAAGTGCTTGTAGTTTCTGAGCATCCACCACTTCGCCTGCTAATGCTGGAAGAGAGAATTCACTCTCTTCATCTTTCTCTTCGTTGTGCACGCTCTTTTTATCTTGGTTTGGTTGGCACACTGTAAATTTTGAAGAATCAAGTCCAATGATTCTTGTGAGTTTCGGAGGGCTATGGATATTCACTTCTGGTGAATTTATTTCCCATTCCATGGTACAAGCTATTTTTTATTTCGCTTGCAAATTATTCGAAGATAACATAACACTCGAGCTCGTTTCTTGTTCTGGGGAAAGTTCGTTAGACCGTTTTGCCAAATAACACTGACGTCCGATTTTCCCGCCAAAAATAACGCGCGCGTGCAATTTGTAAGAAATGGCGGGAAAACGGAGAAACGGAAAAGACCTGGAGACCTGGAGAAAACACACGCAGCCCAAGCTCTGTACTTGTGTAAAGGATGTATGGGGATTTTTTTAATCGTATTTTACATACATATAGAAATATATATGAGAATAACATTCACTAACCTTAGTTTGAAGTTTGTTTATGTTAGTTTTTTATGATTGTGCTCAATTTCAGGCGATTAGGATGGTTTTTCTTCATTTTATCCATCCACTTAGAATTAATTATTAGAATAATTATTTTTTATGCTCTCTTGGCCCAACATATTTCCAACCCGCGTCACAATATGCATACTATAAAAATGGTCTATTATAGTGACGACGCTTCTCTGCCATAGTAAAATCTTTATTTAGCGATCTTAAAAAGATATCTTGGGTTGTCGTACTATCACGCCAAATGTACCTTTGCATTCACTATTTCAAAAAACGTTGTCGGTCGGAGATCAATTGGCGGTCTGAATCACCTAATTTTTTCTGGCTAAACGGATACGAAAAATCACATTCTAACTCCATGATCATGCCTCATATTCCTACGTAAAAGGAAACTACGTTCCGTGCTTAATCGGTCTCAGAATTGAGATTTCACCGGATCTCCAACCAACGTTTTTCGAAATAGGTTACATCTCTTTAGAATGTTTCAACTACATATCATACTGATCATTGTTTGTTTTGAAAATAAACGATAGCAAGTTATAGAGCAAGTATTGCTTCGCTGTAAATATATTTGTGTACACATTTTCAGCAGTTCATTTCTCTCTCTTGTTTATCCCAGTGGAATCATCCATCCAGGTCTGATATATGAGTAACAAATGCTCGACCAATAAAGATCATGGTTTTATAAAAGAAATGGAAAATTTAGATTTCCATAAATTGAAATTCGATCTAAAATCTTTAATTTTGTTTTTCATTAAATGAAATTTAAATTTTCTTTCAATTTTTCTTTAATTGAAATTAGCTATCTACTTCTCATGGCTCAAGGTTAACAAGCTTCGATGAAATTGAATTTACAAAGCGCTGAAATAAACTTGTTGCCTTCAATTCATTGGAAAATAATTTCTTACCGCAAAATAAAAAGTGTACATTTAATAATTTTGTCATTCCTATAACGTTGCAGGAGATGACTATATTGCAATGTCCTTGTCTTTATATGCTGCTTGGCAAAGCGAAGAAATCTTACGAAGAAACTTTGGGTATTCTCTCTTAGAAAGAGCTCGAACAACTGATGGCGGTGCCCATCCACCTGGGTTAACTGATAAAAAAAAGACAGTTAAAAATGTATAAATATACATTTTAAAATAGCAGCAAAAATAAGATAGTTTACTACCTCAAAGGTTTGAAATGGGGTGTATTTGAGTTACCATTACTTACCATTAGCACTGTAAGTAATTTTACAAGATATATGATCACGTGTCAATGGCTGTCCCTCCTCTCTTGGCTCAATTAGAGTTTGACAGAACATTGCTACATTACATGTGACTCGGACATATTTGTTTATCTGCAGAGAAAAGAAAAAGTAAATTCAATGGATAATAATGAGCAAACTCATTAAAAATCAGTCACAGACAAAAAAAACTTAGGACTGAAGTCTGCACTTTGGTCGCCCTCTCTATTTTCGTTTATACTCTTATTATGGACTAAAAAGTATCAAAAATCATACAGATTTAGAAAATACACATAAGCGTGTGACTGTAAGGCCCTGGCTAAATGAGGAAACATGTTTCCAGACACATGTTTACGGCGCGCATGTTTCCTTGATGTTTCCCAGTTGAGCCACATGCGAAACATTGTTGCGTGCAACAAATTTTGCTTCCAAGAGGCAAAAAATGTTTTTGCTGTGCGGCGGAAACATTTCATGTTTCCTGACAGTTTTGCCACCTTAGGAAACATTTAGGGAAACATGTTTCCTCGTTTAGCCAGGGCCTAAGAAGCCCTCTTCTTGACTATCTGAATGTTTTTTTCCCATGCATTTCAGACAACTTTTCATTCCCTAATGTCATATAACGGAAACAATTACTCTTCTTCTTGCAACCGTTCTACATAATAGTACGATGTACAATTTGAAGTAGCACCAAAAAAAAAAAAAAAAAAAAACAGAAAACAGAAAAAAAAAATCATTTTGGTAGACGTCAATCAAAGTGTTTCCATGACATTTTCAAAGACCCAAAGCTTTTAAGGGCAAGTGGAACATCATGGAAAAGCCATAATGGATGTCCCTTGATTTCTACTTCGTTAGGACGACGGTTCTGCGCGCAAAATTGAGAATGACTATAGGAAAATGATCTAAGATCTGAAATGAAATCGAATTATAAGGTTTATTCCTCAAATATTTCTATTACATTCTAATGGCTTACCGGGGCATCAGGATGATCCACAGAAAAATTTGTTACAAGCCATGCATATCCAACTTCATTGTCTAATCTATCCCCTTCATTCTCAGGGGCTATATCTTGTATGTGAGAACAAAACACAAAATCGCGCTGGGATGATGGCCAAATGCGCTTGAGTATTTGATGAAATATTAACGTGCTGTCAGATAACTTCTCCAGTATATCGAAATATTCAATAGTGGCTGAAAAACAAGAAATAACAAGCAATCATTTTGGTTAAGAATTGGATGAGATGTAGCGGAAGTCAGTATTAATGGGATGCAAGCATTCACAAGAGAGTAGACAAAACCATGGCGGTCATTGTGGTACCGTTAACAATGGATGCTATGGAGAAATTTTTTGATAAATGGTACCAACATGGCCGCGATGACGTAATGTGCAAACGAATAAAGTAATGAGCCAATTGCTTTATGCGTGATGCATGTTATCCTTGACCAATGCATTTATATTTGACTCATTGGTGCAAGTTAGATCCATGATTTGTTTTAGCTGTCAGTAGGTAAGGTTGAGGGTTCTATCTCTAACAAAACTTTTGCTCATGATTTTAAATTCTTCGATTGCACGTTACGTCATCGCTGCCTCTCGGGGGAGCTTTGGTGCCATTCAACAAAAGATTTCGTATAAGCATCCATTGTTAACGGCACCACAATGGTCGCCATGCTTGGAAATGCGCCTTAGCTTTAAAAGTATCTGCAAAGAACTTAGGCTCATTCAGACAACGAACTACATGATGGCCCGACCTCATTTAAAAACGCTAACCCTTTTATGCATTTGTCAAGAGTCATCCTCTAAAAATAAACTTAGTTTTTATAAGAAGAAGATATAACTAGCTAAAAACTAGTGTGAGCTGCGTCGGTGTTTCTAATGAAACAGTAATGATGAAAAGGTAAATTATACAACGTGAAAAAGATGAAAAAACTTACTGACGTTTCGGACGCTAGTCCTTCGTCGGAGTAAGGCGCATTTCCAAGCATGGCGACCATTGTGGTGCCGTTAACAATGGATGCTTATGCGAAATCTTTTACTCCGACGAAGGACTAGCGTCCGAAACGTCAGTAAGTTTTTTCATCTTTTTCATGGTGTATAATTTGCCTTTTCATCATTACTGTTTTTATAAGAAGAGATAACTAGCTAAAGACTAGTGTGAGCTGCGTCGGTGTTTCTAATGAAACAGTAATGATAAAAAGGTAAATTATACACCGTCAAAAGATGAAAAACTTATTGAGTTTTTATAATCTAAGCACACATTTAAAGAAGACTTACAATCAAATTCCATTCTTACGTCTTTGTCAAAGAAGTAGTGAGCCATTTCACGGCCAGTTACTCCCTGTAAATTTAAAAAGGTTACATAAGATTGTGAATTACAAGACACGTTTTAGGGAGTACTAGCCTTCCTGCAGCCATATATCTAGCCTACATGCAGTCATTTATCTAGCCTTCATGCAGCCTGATTGTTAAAAACGGAGTATTGGGCAGCCTGCATGCAGGCTTCTTTGCCTGTCTATAAAAATGCCCTTGCCATCAAGACAGAGATCAACTCACCTGAATAATATGAGTTGCCTTCATTGGATCAAGTATGATTCCACCCTCTTCATATTCTCTGCGATAAACCTAACATAGAAACAGAGAGGTATTATGAGCAATAAGATATCCTGCCACCTGAGAACCAGCACAAAAAGTGCCTTTCTGAATGGGATGGGAAGAAACATGCATTTTGGGAAGAGACTTCCTAATTATTTCAAGTAATTTCAAGTTCTTTTTCTCATCAAATATAAAAAAAAGAGAATTCTGGAAGGTTTGCCTGCTGTATTGCTTACTATGATCAATCACGTGACGTTTTGGAGTTGACTGAGGGGCAGCTAGCAGAAAGTAAGTCAAAACATGCCAAAATAAGCTCTAAACTATTGTATTGATTTGACTATTTCTAGGACAAGAAACCGAAAAACAAGAGATCAAAACAACCTCCAAGATTCTAAAAGCCATTAAAAACGTCAGCTATAACCAGAAGTGATGTCTATGGATAGCAGCCTATTCAATGACCATGCTTAATGATCTTTTCCTTCCATATACTTCAAATAATGAAGTGAACTTTTTTTGAACAGGATTACAATAGCTGTTATTACAGTTGAGCCAGTAAAGAGATTTTCCTTTTGTTTAAAGAATCATACAAGTGAAGCTAGTTATCAGATTGATACAATGCTTGTTGTCTTATTTGCATGCCATTTGCATAGCATAGATCCATGATAAGCTGATATTACCTTCATTTCACCATCTTCGTGTACCAGATACCAGTTTTCATCCACACATTCTTTAATTATGCTAAGATTTTCTTCCACTTTTGCTTGTACCTGAAGTATTTGATAATATAAATTAATCATCAAATATTTTTGGATAAGTTATTTGTTGGTGAATAATCAATAGATTTATTATAATGAATCGAAATATTAATATCAATATTAATATCAATAAAAATGAAATAAAAAACAAAACAAAACCAATAAAAATTTTAAACAAGAACACCAATAATTGACTGTCAGTAGATGGCCAAAAACTTGAACAAAAGGTTGTACATACTGTAGATGGGATATTGGTAGGATAACAATGTACTATTGGCATGTGCTGTCGAGACAAACAGCCTACTGGCACCAAATAGTCCAGTTTCGAGTTCCAAATTACTTCTGTGTTTCTTGATTACAGACTTGTTTACCCAGGCTTAGCCTCGAATCAGTTTCTAATTACTCGCAAATACCAATGGTAAAGTAAAGAATGCACAACTTTCAACAATATGAGCACTTTGAAACTTGACGGACCTTGACTGGAACACGTGAATATTACTTCACAAAATGACTGAGTAAATGAGTCTGTAATCAAAAAACACAGCTGTAATTTGGAACTCGAAAAGGCTCTATTGAGGATTGTATTCAATACTATTACCAACAGCATACCACCCTACTTTTACTCATGCTCAATAAGTAACATCTTACATTTTATTAAAATATTATTATAATATATTAATTATTATAATACTATGCAATCTGCTTTCACTTTGAAATATAGATTTTTTTTAAATGAATATACAGACCTCATTAGTCATGCGATGGGGTGGATCTTTTATCGTCATTGGTGGCTCAGGAATATCAATTGTACATGTCCTTCTTTTACTTTCCTAATATTAAGAAAAGAAAACCACAATTCATATACAGTCAATCTCATTAACGCTATCAACCGAAAAAAGACTGTATTTACACTTTTAGACTAAAAGAAATATCATGTGTTTCATTATGTATACATTCTATGCTTCGTGTGCATTAGCCTGAACTTTAAATGTAAAATTCAACTCATGAATCAAAAATCCAGAATGCCTCGACCATTTAGTAAGGATTGAAGATGGAGAATGGTATTTCAGCTTTTGTTTTGTGCAAGAACGTTCGAGGAAACACATGATATTTCTTTTAGTCTAAATATCTAAATGACTAAATGTGTGAATGTCTTTTTTCGGTGGACAAAGTTAATGACATTGACTGTATATAATTACCTACATGTTTTACATGCTAGTCCAATAATCCAAATAAGCATAATTTGTAACAAATATTTGAATTTAAAGTGTAGTTTTCATCTAAGCTGTTCGATTCAATACAATCAAATTCATTGTAACAGCACTTACTATTTCATCTTGTTCTTCTTGTTTTTCAAGGCCAATCTCCATAGCATCATAGAATTCTTCCTCATTCAAAGCACAGTGAGGCCCTTCCTTCAAGGTAATAATAATGTAAAATATGTGATAATAACGTTAAAGAATGGCTGCAAAAATGAGCAATTGGTGCCTTAAACCAGAAAAGGGAGTAAAAGGCTTGTTCTCTGGTTACCACCATACAAACAAGCTGAGCCCCCCAAAAAAGTAAAAAAGAGCCAAGGTAACTATTTGATGACAGATAGTTAAGAGGCTAACCTCAAAGTCTGGTCCTCCAATGAATGCCTGTTTTCTTGCAGATGCCAGAGAGTTTTTGGCAGCCTCTTCTGCTTTCTTTCGCTTCTCAATTTCCTTTTCTAGTCTTCTATGCCAGTAATCTTCCCTTTTTGTCATGATTTCAATGCAGTGAGCAAGAGTTGCCAATATGCCTGCTGTTGTTGCCTTGAATGTTATTGCTTCACCTCGAAAATCGATTCCCTTTGCTAATGATTCCAGAGTACTGTTAACTTTGCCTTGTTGGCTAAGTTTCTCTGCTATATATGAGGGGGTGGGGGTCTTGGACAATTCATCCATTTCATCATCGGCATCATGGTCCACTGAAATAGAAACTGACTATTAGCTTTGTTTAGAGGGATCTAAAGTTATACGAACAAATATTTTTGCTAACATTTGTGGATATGTAGTGGATTTTTGTTGTCGAGCAGAAAAATTGACACGAAAACACCTTGATACAGTATCATTATACTAGATTTGAGATTGCCCTGACCTTAAGTTTTGGATACACCTATTTCAAAAATGTTCAGAGATCTGAAATCTGAAACCAAGGTGCATGAAACATGACAATGACAGTGTTTTCTTTTAAATATTTACATGCTTCAATGCTGCCAAACATTTCATCATTCTCCCGGATGTCATTGTTGTGAACTTGTGGGCCATTCATAACTTCAGAACATGCATCAAAATATGTTTGTAGAGTATCAATTTGTCGACCAACTATGTCTTTGAAGGTTTCAAGCTCCAAAAGCTTTTCTCTTAAACCCCTAGTTTTCTGTAAGGAAAGCAAAATGAGAAAAAAATTCTTTTAATAAAAGTCAGTAGAAACCAATGCAACATTAACCAGAGAGGGAAAAGTCTATCTCATCTTGCATCTTAAAGTTTAAGGTTTGGGAGTAGCTATGTCAATAATTTTTGGGATGTTACTAATACATATTTGTAGGAAAGATAATAAAGATTTTTATTTCATATACATTTATCTTTTTTAAATGTTTTTCTTGGGGGTTCAAAGCACTTTAAAGTTCCCTAATAGCAAGTAATTTATGATGATCAGCCGTTGTGAAGATCATGTGACAATGCAACCAATGCTCTTCTACTGGGATGCCAAGTTGTTGTTGGATCTCAGCCAAATATATGATTTTTAAGTTTAAAAACTTCTAGAACCCTGAAGCATAGCCAATATACTTTAGAAGAATAGGGCCACAGGGTCATCAGTTTAATTCCTAAACTGTTAAGTGCTACCCTCTTAAAATAAAGTCTATTGAATTGTATTGTATTGTATGATAGTCCATACAAACAGTTTTAATATCAAAAATCCTCCTCAAAGTAGGAATCTTTAGCTTTATCTCCATGGTCATTTAAGAGGCAATGTCCACAAGAATCGAACAAACGGTGGCAAGGGTCAAAAAATCAAATTCGGTAGTTGGTTTTCGAAAATATTATTTTATTTTCGAGAAAACGGCCACTGAAGAGGTTCGACCGATGCCCAAGCAAGAGACGCTCAAGAGGAGTGAAAATGGACAAACTTTGAACACATAAAAAATAAACCATCTATGAGAATTTTTGAACTTTTTTCTTAATGTACCACCCTTTTTCGTTCATTGGGCTGGATTTCACACTTATTGGAAAAGGGACGAATTTTTGGCGAGGAAAAATATGAGGCCTGTGTTTACATATACTAATTAGTTGCCTCAAAAGAAAAAAAGATTTAACCATGGGCAAGTTCTCTGATTGAAATAATATTTATGCTGCAAGTTGAGGAAGAATAGACCTCTTCAAAACTTTAAAGATTGATTTGGGGAATTTAATTCTGACTGCATAGAAACCTGTTGAATTTGGTTGGAATACATACGAAAATCATGCTTCCCGAATCAATGCAGGACTAAGGATTTTCGTAAGGATTGCCATGAAATTTACCCTGAAAGCTAAGAAATCATTGTTCGTGCCGTTGTTTGAAAGTTCAGTGTGGTTTGGTAAATTTAAGCTCCATTAGAAGGGTTTCGGTATATGAGCAAAAAACGTGATCTTTGGTGATCGCGTGACCGAGGTTCCACTTTACTTTAGAAGTTTGATTACTGTAACATTCACACTAAAAATTACGATAGAAACGTTCTTTAAATAGCTTATAATCTTATTTTTCCCAAATAAAATTTGGGTCGATGAAAAACCCGAAAGAAAACCCGTAGCTAATTGTGATGTTTAGAAGTTAACCAGAAATATTTCCTGGTTAAAAATTATGTGACATTGATTCACTGCCATGTTTAATTCATTTGTAAATGATTCCTCCATTTAACTCGAGTAGGATATTTATATAGTTCTTCCATCTATAAAAATGTTTTTGGTACTAGATTTACAACTAGAAATGTTCTTTAAAAGCCAAATTAGAGCTGAATTTTGTGACAAAGGCACCACTTGGGCTGGTCCCACTGGCCGTTTATTTCGATTTCATTTGACCAGTTTTTTCAAAATTTTAAAGGTCAATGTATGGCTTTTTTCGTCAATATAAAAATTTCTAAGATGTCGAGTTCAAATAGCAATAAAATTTCTTGTATTATCAATTTAGATTAAGAATCTTGACACCTGCAATCTGCTTACTTGTTTTGTTACCCGGAAACATCTCCCCGTTATCTTCCTTGCCTATTCCCACTTTCGCAATTTGATACTACTTTGCGAATTCACTTTCTCTTCTCTGTACCAACTTTAATTTTGCCAACGAGTAACGTAGTATGAAACTCTCTTGCATGTTTGTTTTTAAACATCATGGTTTTAGTGTGTACGACAACCAACTCAACAACATTTGCAATCACTTTGCAATCATTGACCTTGGGTCAAGTAATCATTATGCGGCTTGATTTATGCATATATAAACTAACTGTCGAAACCACTTTTTTATCGACCCAAAACTTATTCGACTAAATTAAGATTATAAAACTATTTAAAGAACGTTTCTATCGTAATTTTAGCGTGAATGTTACAGTAGTCAAACTTCTAAAGTAAAGTGGAACCTCGGTCACGCAATCACCAAAGATCGCGTTTTTTGCTCATATACCGACAATCCCAAAACCCTTCTAATTGAGCTTAAATTTACCAAACCACACTGAAATTTCAAACAACGGCACAAACAATAATTTCTTAGTTTTCAGGGTAAATTTCATGGCAATCTTTACGAAAATCCTTAGTCCTGCATTGATTCGGGAAGCGTGTTTTCGTATGTATTCCAACCAAATTCAACAGGTTTCTATGCAGTCAGAATTAAATTCCCCAAATCAATCTTTAAAGTTTTGAAGAGGTCTATTCTTCCTCAACTTGCAGCATAAATATTATTTCAATCAGAGAACTTGCCCATGGTTAAACCTTTTTTTCTTTTGAGGCAACTAATTAGCATATGTAAACACAGGCCTCATATTTTTCCTCGCCAAAAATTCGTCCCTTTCCCAATAAGTGTGAAATCCAGCCCAATGAACGAAAAAGGGTGGTACATTAAGAAAAAAGTTCAAAAATTCTCATAGATGGTTTATTTTTTACGTGCGCTCTGTTCAAAGTTTGTCCATTTTCACTCCTCTTGAGCGTCTCTTGCTTGGGCATCGGTCGAACCTCTTCTGTGGCCGTTTTCTCGGAAATAAAATAATATTTTCGAAAACCGACTACCCAGTGATTCATATCTAATAATGGCCTATCTAACTTCAAAAGAAGAGCGAATTTGATTTTTTGACCCTTGCCACGAATTCTTGAATTTGTTCGATTCTTGTGGACATTGCCTCTTAATATGGTGCATGGAATGTATCAAGAAATAATTGAAAGGTGACAAAACCGATTCTAACCTCTTAGGTTTTAATTTGTTTCAAAAGAAGTGTAATAGGAGAATAAGGCTTTTCTTTTTGCATAAGACTTTGGTTCTTTGATGGGTGATTCCCAGTATCTGACACATTTATTCTGGATTTCAGATTGATTTCGAATTCTGGTCATAGAGCAACCTGCAGCACCTTCTACAAATAGCCCCTTAACATACAAACTATTTTTTGTTTCTTGTAGACACAAGAGATAATAGTACAGTGAGAAAATTCTGAATTCCAGTTATTAGGCAGACCCACCAGCCAACCCCTTCTAAGAATAATGAAAGCCATACAACAAGAGACAAGAGCAGGAGGTGATCGTAAGACATAGAATGACAGTGCTTTAAATGAAGAATACACCTCTTTAGTTTGGGAAAATGTTTTCCCATCTCAGACCATGTGTCATTCCAAATAGTATTGTTTCTTTGTTTAAAGGTTGTGCATGAGAAGTTACTTGAATATGGATACAACTCGAACAAAGAATATTTTACTCTCTTAGGAATGACATGTGGTCTGAAATGAGAAATATTACGCCCAAGCTATAAAAGAGGCCAATTGTGTCTGGAAGCGAATGCAACCAATAATGAATCAATAATTATCCAAGTGGTTATGATGAAATCTTGCACAAATCTTTTTGGTTTATTGATTTTTTCTTTATACCTTAAAGGAAGATGTAGATGTTGTTCCCAGGCTTGTGACAGAAGACAATGACAGCATAGAACCACCTTTTCTAAGGCTTGATTCTGATCCATAGCCAGATTCTGCTGCCTAGAAAAACATTGATAAACAGTACAGTAAATATTCTACATGTTCCAAGTTGTGATTACGTGGAGCACATCCTTGCATCATTTGGAAATTTCTTCACAATCAAAAGGTATTATTAAATTTCAAAATCAATCAATAAATGAACAAAAAGTAAAAGAAATGCAATGCACCATTGGAAAAGGACCACTGTGTTTTGTGAGGAGATCTGTTCTATGAAGTATCCATTACCTTGATAGCTTCCAGGGCATCAACCCATTTATGTCTTGACTCTGGGTCTTTTGTTCTCAGGTAATACATACAGTCATTGACACTGACATCAAATCGGCAATCATCATACTCATGATTCTGAAAATGAAAATGCAGTCATATCATTTTACACACAAAGTTTAGTATCTCACAGTTGGCTCAATTGGTAGGGTACTGGACTATAGAGCTAGTTGGTGCTTAGAACATAAGAATCATGGTGTTGATTTGCCAACTATTATCACAATACCTTTTGGACAAGTTTCTTTCTTTCATCAGTGAATCCATCTGATTTCCATTACACTGTAGTGCAAAAGTTTATGGGTTCTAACCTTAGCCTCACCAAGACTCAGGGTCTTAAAGTATCTGATATGAAGGTGCTGCCTTTGATCTAAAAATATCTTCAAATCTTTGCAATAGCTTGGCTATGACATCAAGTCTCTTCATTTGGTAAACTAAAAGCTATTGTCATCAGGTGGTTAGGTTAGAGATTTCCACCAACTTATTATACTTCAATGTGAAATTATATATGCTTTGAAGTGCTTCAATGTCAAATATACGCACATTAAAATTAATTAAGATATCCCTGCCAAAAATTTATTCGAGAAAGTTCACTCGTAAGTCTAATGAACTGTAAAACTTAAACTCGAAATCAAAAATAAAAGGCTACAATTAAAATGAATAGATTGAAGGAGTACGAATATAGTTTGGTCAACTTTTATATCATTTAAAACGATATTTTGAAAAAAATGTTGATGTGTTTGAGAATCTTGTGGAAAAACAAAACGAAATATCGGTCGATAATCTTTAAACTAAAGTTTTGTTTTGTAAACTAATATCGCAAAGATGACATGATTTCATAACATTACGAAGACTATAAAATTTCAGCGATAAAATTTCGGGGTTCGTTTTTCTAAGATACAAGTTAAATATGAAGTAATCAATAGAAAACATCTGTTTTTATTGTGATTTTGAAAGCTTGTTATAAGACGTTCACCACTTTGGGAGACATGAACTATGCACGTACAAACAACGCATAGAATCTCCTACATGAAAATTAATACGAGGTTCAAATAGCTAAAACAAAAACAAATAATAAAGTCCATATGAATGGATATTAGCTTATTCATGAAACTAATAGAATGTAAATAAGCTTACATATGTAGAAGACGCAATCGTATCAGACTTTATTTCATAAGCTTATTATTTGTAGTGGAAGCAAGAATCACAAGGCTTACCTCGATAGTTGCCTTAGCTAGACTGATAGAACCACGACACCCAAACGCAGTATCGAACTCAGATTTGTAATAGGACAAAGTACCGTCTCTTAAAACTACCCATCTTTCTTGCCATCCATGTAAATAGTTGGTCCATTTGGAAAGATACCCTTGCATAGTAGGGACACTAGGGACAGATGTATCCAATCCTTCCTCCTCATCTTCTTCGCTTAAACTTGGCGTATGGTCCCCAGACATTTTCCAAACTGAAGTTCAATCAACAGGCTTAGTTTCAGTATTATTTTTAAGTCGTGTAAAGTGGCTTGTCTGGACAGAAAAGTGCTGTTATTTTTTAGTTTTCCTCCCCGGCACCACCTCCCAGTCATCCGCCATCTTTATGGTAATTTTCACATGTGTACCACGTGATTTGCAATGGACTGGGCGTTCACGTCTACGTTTAACCAAAGGTAACCCATCCATATCGATTCACTGCTCCCAAAATTTACTCCGGTCGGTCGGAGTACGTGACGGAAAACGAGTGCGAAAATTAGCTAGAAAAAAAACCCCAATAATTCTGTCATTTCAATATTTTAGAGCCTGCCAATACTTTTAGCATACAAACGTTTAGCATCTTCTTTGAATTCCAAAGCATTCCTTGAAACTTTTGGTTGGAAAGCCAGTCGTCGGACACCTGACCATTTTTTTACGGCTAAGACTGAAGTGCCTGATACAGGAAAATAGGAAAATATAGAGAGCGTGGTTCGTGAATTCCAGATTTACTGGGACCCGTGATTTTTCTCTCGAATTGTGCTTGATTCGTGAATGATTGATTCGATTTCGTGAAATTATCACTACCAAATCTACCAGATTGATTTACTTCTTCTATAATAAATTGTGTATGATAACAAAAAGAATATGATTAAGTGGTAATTGAACTTCGTGTCGTGCAATTTTGGACCAAAATCATACTTGTGAATAACAAAGTTTGATTTCTGATTTGGTTCAATTTGGGGCTGTCTTAGGGGGCATATTCATGTCCAAGATGTCGTCTTTTTCGTCTCCTAAAACAGCCCACAATGCACCAGTGCAATGATAACTTGATCCAGTCCTCAACCACAGGATGGCCAATATTAAAGTTGAGCCCAAAAGCATCGTATTGTTTTTGAAAAAACAGGTGTTATTCATAAACTTTATTTTTCATATGATATTCTTATATACAAAGAGAAAAAGTCATTTCTTGTCATACTATGACAGTTCGTCTCTCGCAGTATGTCACAAGAAAGTAGTCTCTGTCTCCTAACGAACTCAGTTTCTTTACTTTACTAAGAACGTATATGAGTGATATCATAGTGACAGCTGTTTGATCAATTTTGAGAAAATAACACCGAGAAACACTAGGGCTAGATTTGTTGACGATTTTAAACCTGAACGAGGTATGCGCAAAAAAGAAGGCGTTATATGGCAGTCAGATTTTGGATTAATTGGTATCACTCCTCTAACATTTTTTTCATTTATAGTCGGTTAGTCATCAACTGAGTTTTTGACTTTGACCTTTGACTTTCGGTGATGGAGAAGAAAGGCGCGAAATTTCCAACCCACCTCTGGCTCTAACCGAGAGTTTTGCCACTGACAACCCTTTGGAGTTCATAAATGAAAGTCTTCTAATGGGCCTTTTCAAAATTATCTTGAATGCGAGCCTAACACGGAAGTACAAATGAAATACCACGAAGTCAATCGAGAAAAAGTGTGATTTCTTTTCTGTTCTCATGTTCAGCCTCGGAATCCCAGATGATTTTGAGAAGGGCTCTTATAAATGACGAGGATCATTACCCATTCCGAGGCTAAGAGAAAATCTTGGTCGAGTTTGCACCGCAGTGCATTGTTGTACTTTTTTAGGCAAAATACATTCCCCTAAAACAGTCCCAAAATGCACTGCATTGCCAACTCGCCCCAGTTTTTTCTCAACCTTGGAATAAGGCCGTGGTCAGCAGAACTGTTCGCTGGCTCGAAGACTGACTATCATTTGAAGAGCTTCGTTTACATCTGGGTCTAATTCCCCCTAGAAAACAAGACAGCAAAAACGACTTTAGAAGACCATATTTAAAGAAAAATTCATTGATATATTGATGAATGATTCTTACGTATCAATGACAATGCGTATTTGGAAAATGAGAGAAAAAGAAGACATTGAAAAAAAAGAATGTCGACAAAGATGTCGACTTAAACTTCTTAACCATCATTCTCTGTGCTTAAAATCGTCAGATTTGGGGAAATACATAGAATTTCGTCAGATATAAGAAACAACAACACGAGTTGAAAAAAGCTGCTCATTCCTCTTTTACTTTGATGGAAGACTAACATCCTAATAGACAGCATTGGCATTCAAAGGTTTTTACGAGTTTCCACCCTATTCACTTGTGTTATTCATATCTAATTGTATCTTACCTGTACAGAACTAAGTAGATGAAGCCGATATACACTAACAGTTCTTTCGAATTCTGATTCTTTTTCCTGTTATATCAAAAGGAATTTGATTAAAACCAATAAAGACTAGACATTGGGGGAGGATAAAAAGTCGCTATAAGATAGTACTTGTGAAAGCAGCGAGACCCAAGTTTTGTGCCCGTTACCTGGAAACAGCACTTCCGATTAACCAATTTACATTTTTGCGATAGGTTAAGGTAAAGTATATTTAACGTCGGTAGTTCCTTCAGTTGAAATTCAACTGCTATCAATGAAAGCCGACGGTGCGCACTTTACCCCTTCTATCCATCAGTGCTCTGTTTTAAGAGTATTTAAAAGCTGAAGCTACACGGATTAGAGAGAAGTCGAAACAGACATGGAGGTCTTGAGAATCGAGCCTGGGGCCACTAACTCCGAAAGCCGCGCACTAACCAACTGATCAGCTCCACGTGGAGATAAGTCTTACTAATTACCTTCATTTTCTTTCGTAATCTTTTTACTTCAGATTCAAGATATTTTTTGTGACTTGTGTCAGACCTCTTTTCAGCATCAGTTTTTTGCCTTGCTAGACATTGTTGACAATTTTCAGCAGTCTCTGTGATCTGAGAGAACAAAGCGTCAATACGGACTTTGAACCCTTCTTCTCTTTACCCCATGATGATGTAATGGCGGATCTAGGGGTGTAGGGAGGGGGCATACCAACCTTTGTGAATTCAAGGAATTTATTCACGAAACTAAGCTCTAATTTTACCATCTTAGCGACCAATAATGCCTCAGTTTTTAAAATCTTAGATCCGCTTGTGTCGAAGGAAGGATAAGATCAGTCGACTCAAGTACTTATGTTGGGGACAAGTACTTATGATCAGTCGATTTAAGGAACAAGGAATGAGCGAGATTCATCAAAAAAAAGATTTTGAAAAGAGATAATGGTCTTATAAAATTTTAGGGATACTTGATCAGTACTTGTAACCGAATGGACCCATCTTAAAATGGTCTTCAATGCAAGGCTAACATGAAAATGCAAAAGAAATGCAACAAATTCGATTGTGAAAAAGTGTGATTTTTATTGTATCTTCATGTTAGCCTAACATCCACGATACATTTAAGAAAGGTCCACTATTACAAAGTTAAATAGATAAAGGTGATGGAACGTTTGGGGATAAGAGAATTGTACCGCAGCAAAAGGGATAACTGATCGTCTCCTAAAGAAAGGCCTGATTAAATAATTAGCTGTATCATCTACCTTGATTTCTAATTCTTCATTTTTAATTTTTAGTTCTTCTATCTGCTCCGATAGACTAAATATCTCTTCTTCTGAAGAATCCTGTGTTGAGAAAATCAATGATGAAACGACAACAAACAATAGTTTAAGAAAGGAAAGAAAGCTAACAAAGAGATGAAAACGAACGAAGGGGGATTCATTATAGGAATCAAGGGAAATAAAACGAAGACAGAAAGAAAGCCAGAAAAAAGATAAGTAGAGAAAGGTAAAAATGAAATGAAATGAAATGAAATGAAATGAAATGAAATGAAATGAAATGAAATGAAATGAAATGAAATGAAATGAAATGAAATGAAATGAAATGAAATGAAATGAAATGAAATGAAATTCAATTCCCCCATCGCTTCTCTTTTGCTCGGTTTCAGTTCTCTCTCGTTCCAAATTTCCCAAAAAAAAGTCCCCCAAAAACCCTGAACGGTTATAACAGCGCCGAAAGAACGCCTGCTTTGCAAGCTTATTTTCCTACGACTTTCAAGCCGTCAAATTCTCAAACGCAAACCAACATTTACCTTAAGTTGTTGAAATACTTGTAGTGGTATGGAAGACTCTTCTATTAAATCGTTATGGTTAATCTCTCTGCTTATTTGTTCCTGTCAGTGAAAA
Source organism: Actinia equina (assembly GCA_011057435.1). Lineage (NCBI taxonomy): Eukaryota > Metazoa > Cnidaria > Anthozoa > Actiniaria > Actiniidae > Actinia > Actinia equina. The sequence goes on from WHPX01000897.1 coordinate 787,499, forward strand.
GACATCTTTTAAGCATTCCTCCTAGAAGGGCTTCTTCTTTTTTCAGGAAACGTTTTAATGAGACGCTTTAGCGTGGACATAAACCCGTTTCCTTGCTTTAAGTTTTAATAAATTGTGCTTTTCTAAATTTTCCTCCTGGCTAATAGCATATGGTGGTAAGTGCTTGAGCACCATTTAAGCCGCATATTCAGATAATGAGATTCAGGAATCGTTTTAATGAGAAAGCTTTAGGATGACCATAACTAACCCGTTTTCTTTCTTTAAGTTTTAATATTAAGCTTTTTTTAAATGTTTCTCCTGGTTAATAGCACATGGTGGTAAGTGCTTGAGCACCATTTAAGAACTGAGATAATGAGATTCAGGAAACGTTTTATTGATGGTGAGAGCGAGGGTGAGAGTGGGAGTTTTAGGGTGGCAATAACCCGTTTCCTTTCTTTAAGTTTTGTAATATAGTGATTTTCTAAATGTTTGTTAATCATAGATAGATAAGGCCTTTTATCAAGTTATTGAAAGGCAGCAAATGGGATTTTCTCTCGACTGCCAATTAACTCCATTTTCTACTTTAACAGTGTATTTTTCAAGTATTAATCAAGCAGGCACTTTCTTAGATTAACAGTTTTCGATTTTTTTTCCCGAGTGCTCTCATAATTGGTTTCAACTCGCGTATGGTTTCAACAAGAGAATATGAGCTAGTTCATTTTCTCTTGGTTTCAACAAGGAGTTTAATAAGGAGTTGCAATATAATTTACGGGTGATTCTAAGACGAACTCTTATCAAATGGCAACTTATAGGCTTCTTTTTCGATTGGTCAATCAGAGACTGCCGGGTCTCACCTTTAGCTGTTGCTTGAGAGATTGGTTTTGTCTTTTTAACATCGAGATTTCATCATTGAGTGATGATAAGATATCTGGACTTGGTACTAAGAAGATAAAATAAGAACAATTGCAACAGCAAGAACAAACGAATGAATGAATGGAAGGATGAACGGATGGATGGAGGAATGAATGATAGAAAGAATGAATCATGAATGAACAAAGAAAGAAACACAGAAATGATTGAACGAATAAAAAGAGGAAAGGAAAAACTGAAAGACTAATGAACGAAGGAACGCACTGCAAAATACAAACGGAGTTCTTTCTACCTTTTCTATATTTAAATTAAATTGATCCAACTAACAACTAGCAATGATAATATAGATTACCAACCTTTTAGGGGTGTTTTATCGGAACTATTAATCTCATCAACTCCTATGGAAAAAAATGAAAAGTAATCTTTTGTTTGCGTTGCACCTAGTTGCACCTAGATCATGGCAGTTTAAAAACCGCGGGTTTGAAAATCATCTACAGCGGAGTAGAAATTGGCTCGATTTCCAGCCGTGGCGGTTTCGCTGCGCTCGCAATCCCATCCCCCTGAGGATGGGGTAATGCTTGGAAACAAACGATGACGTCACGGCTCGTGAAACCGAGCCTATTGTAGAAACTGTCTGAGTTGACCGCGTTCCATGAAATGAACTGTGGGTCAACTATTCTTGGTAAGCATTTTCCAAGCAGGGTCATAATAGCCTCCTTTCCGGCCGCGGGGGAATGACGGGAACCGGAAGCGCCTCACAGTGGCTTCAAAGGAGGCTAGGACATAAACGATGCAATGTGTATTTCTCTTATTGATTGAATCTCTTGGCAGAATAACAGCAAATGCTTATCATTATATTGATTAGTTGGTTGACCTTGGTTGGCTTGCCCAGGTTAGCAGCGCAGAGAAACTAGCTAGGTTCGGAACGGAACTACGTCATTGGTATATTCGCTAACTCACCAGGAAGATCTAAGTCATCGAGTTCGTCATCACTTAGTGAATTACGATTGTTTTCTTCTTTAGCCTTGAAAACAAAGACAGTAAACGATAAGGTTTTTGAAGTTCAATATCGAAGGTTTGTAAACATCCTTTTCTCGTGCAAAACATAAATAAATAAAAATAAATTACCTGGTACGATTCCAATTGCATTTTTAAAGTCTCAATTTCTCTCTGAAAAAAGAGGAATATCATATTGGAATAACAGACCTTTCCTAATTCGCTAGAGTTTGGTCTCGACTTCAAACCATTGTTTGGTAATCATCCAACCAAATTCGAGAACATCAACAATGATGATTAGTAGACCTCTTTACCTTGGGCGTAATGTTACCATTTCAGACCACATGTCATTCCCAAGAGTATCATTTCTTTGTTCAATAGTTAAACATGAGAAGACACATAAATAGGGATATAACTCAAACAAAGAATTTCATTTCCAAGAGAATGACACTTGGTCCGAAATGAGAAATACATTATGCCCAAGGTTAATAGGTCTATTTTTCAATGTATTTGGAGCACAAAGCAATATGCACTTCGCATGTGTATAGTGGAATATTTACCTCTGCATTCTGTTTCGCCTTTGTCTCCGTTACCAATTCTATTTTTAATTTCGATATCTAAAAGTTGAAAAGATGCTGCTGATCAGTGAATGAAAGGAAAAAGTGGGAAAACGTTAGTGAAGCATAGTCGCAAACAAAACACGAACTAATAAACACACGCAAAAACCAAAGAAACAAAAAAACGAAGAGGCCAGACAGTAGGTCGGTCCGGCAGATGAACGGGTGGACGGACAGACAGACAGTCACCCATAAATCAAGGAAACAAACTGAAATCATAATAACAGTAATAACGAACCTGGGTTTCTAGTTCCTCTATTCTTCTTTCTTTCTTTTCTATGAGATCGTCATTATCCATGGAACCCTAAATGGTACAAAGTATAAACTACATTAACGTCAACAACAGCACTTGAAAGATGGTTTTCAATCTATACTCAGTTAGTCCAATCTACGTTGCACACAGCGTTTGCAGTTAGCATACATTGTTTTACAATTTTGCCTGCACAGAGTTAATTCGTGGACAATTAGCAACTCTTCGCCAAAAAAAATTCTATACGAAGTATTAAAAAATATATAATCTTATCTTTTTCCAGTGGCTTTATATACTCACGTTAATATGAATTATATCTGGAGGCAAAGGTTTTTTCTTGACAGAGTTTAGCTCGTCTTCTGTGATTCGTAGCTGAAATGCAAAGCAAGCCGGGTCAGACCCTGACACAAACGAGTAAAAGACAAAGCTACCAGATGCAAATTCCTTTATAGAAATCCCAGCAAACACGGAACATTAAATATTGATGTTTTTATAAAGAATCTAGTCAAGTATTATACAAACAAAACACCTAGACATTGTCTGCTGTCTAACAGAATTTCGTATAGTTTACAAGACTTTACTAGTGAAATTACGATAATCAAATACTCAAATTTCTTTACCAACGAGAAACGAATTTTATTGAACACTCTGGGTTGGACAGAATTTCTAGATTTGAAAGTATACAAGCTATTAATAATATCATTGTTAAAACTCCAAAGAAAATAAATAAAAAAATAAAATAAAACAAAAAAGAATTGGAAGTTTTTAATTTGTGGACTAATATGTCTTGCAAAAAAAGTGCAAGGAATCATTTTAAAATTCAACACCGTATTTTAATTTTAAATTCGCCCCGTTCATTCCTTATACGTCTTAGTTTGTCTAACATTTAGTTCTAGTGTCAAATGAGTGGCCGAGAGATCCAATATTATTACAATCAAATCATGGATGCTCGCCAAAGTACACTAGAGACTGACAAATCAAAGACTCTATGTAATGAAGGATTTAAAACCTCAAAACGATTACGAAATACACCATCCAAAAATATCATTATTAGATTGGACATCGGAGTTGTTAATCTAAATCAAGTTGAATAAATTTGTCACGAAAGGTTATAAGATTTCTGAAAGACTAAAGGCTTACTACGCATGCGCTAGTTTTGTATGACGTCAGAGCATAAGGAGATGTGACATTAAAACCAAATATTGAGCCATGGACTGTCATGTTAAAGTTCTTTTGAAGTAAACCAATCAGGACACTTGACCGTGATTGACTGACACGCCACCTGATCACTGACCGCCATATTGGATTGTAAGAGTGGACTCTGAGTGGACTCTTAATAATGGCCCTAACAATACGTCCAACATTTGACCCGCCATTTGTTGAGCCAAATGTTGAGACCGTTTGTCTTGGTCTGCCAACAATGTTAGGTCCGAATATTGTTTAAATGTTGGGTTGCATTTGTCGGAGCCTTAAATATTTTTTAGGCGCTCACACAATTGCCTTTACATTGAAGCGAGACGAACAGTGAACTTGCAATGATACAGAAATATGAATAACTGATGAAGTTGTTAAAAAAAGGTCTTTATAAGTGCAAGCTAGCCGTTCGTTCGTCCGTCGCTTTCGATGCAAAGGCACGGCTACCTTTCAAGATCATGATCACATGACTGTTCTTACATATCATACTATTTCAACGATATTATAATACAGTTTTGTTAGTACGTGCTTACTCTTTCAATTGTTTTCTGATGTTGTACCCTCAACTTGGTAAGTTCCTGGTTCAGCATTTCATTTTCTTCCTCGAGCTCCTGCGATAGAAAAGAGAGTTAGAGTGCCGTAAGTTAGAAAACTGTAATAGGTCATTGCGCATACATGCACGTTAAAAAAGTAATTGCACAGTAAGATAAAAGGGTAAATTTTACACCGCGAAAATATGAAAAAACGTCCGAAACGTCAGTAAGTTTTTTCATCTTTTGTATTAAATTTACTCTTTTATCATTACTGTTTCATTAGGAACATTGACGCAGCTCACACTAGTTTTTAGCTACTTATTTCCTTTTCATTCAGTGTATTGTATTGGTAGAACCAAAACATATGAAACTTAGGGTCTGTGCGGATCCAAAAATCCAAATTCATAATATTCAAAAACGATTAAACACTTTCAGTTTTTAGTGTAGGAAAAGTGTATTGTGTTACAACTATTTAGAGATAGCGGACTTCAACTCTAACTTACCTTGATATCAATTGTCAAATCTCTCTGCATTGTAAGCAATGACATCGTAGTTGAGGCTTTGGAGGAGAATGAGTCCTGCAAGGAAACAAAAGATTGATCATGAATGGGTAAATCTGTTGATGGTGACGTAATTAGAACAGAAGGTCGCCAACCAAAAGGGACAAAAGAAATAGAGAAATGAATTTACCTGAAGCGATACTCGTTCGCTGCCTACAGAGCTAACCATTTTCTACGAAAAAAAAACATACTTGTCATATTCGTGTAAATTTCAAAACTACATATTCCAGCTCATCTTAAGGTCAGAGATGCCGTCTCATTGTTCTTAGACGTGAGGGAAGAATGTGGCACAAGCCAATAGTCCCCTTCACAGTTCCCTGCGCCATCTTGAAAGGTAGCCGTGCCTTTGCATCGAAGCGGGACGAACGGTGAGCTTGCAATGATAGAGACCTTTTTTAACACCTTGAACAATTATTCACGTCTCTATCATTGCATGCTCACTGTTCGTCTCGATTCGATGAAAAGACACGGCTACCTTTCAAGATGATGCAGGTAACTGTGAAGGGGACTATTGCACGGGATTACTGAAGAACATCGACATACAGTCTAAATTCTATAAACGTTTTTTATACTGCATAAATACTGTAAATCAAACTTGTATTCAGTGGACAACCATTATTAAGTAGACACCAGGCAAGGTCCTGAAGGTATCACGCTTAAGTACCACACTGCTTACTGAGACGCCGCCAAGAGCGTATGCAAATACAACTTCATGATTTGCGCACTGCACTTGTGAATATCCAGATAAAATATGTTCTATACCCGTGCCTACATGCGTCAAGTAAAACCAGTCAAAATCTTTCGTCTTTTCTTTGTTTGAGTTGCAACCATATTTGCGTATGATACAAAACATAATACTGATGAGGATGACACGTGGTCCGTAATGAGTAAACATAAAGCAATAGGGTCCAAAAAGTGGCCAAGAACTTTCATACTGCTAAAAACGGCATGTTGCAACCTCAAGGCCGGATCTAAGGGAGGGGTGCAGGGGGAGCGCACACCTCCCCCCCTTCCCCCCTAGATGAGCTAATATCTTCTACATTATTGGTGTTTGAGTTTGTAAGCAAAGCGTGCACCCCCTCCTAAAACGAAACTCCTGGATGGTGCTCCCCCCCAGAAAGGATCCTGGATCTCCCCTGCAATCTATCGATTTGATAACTCACCGGGGATGTGTTTCTGCTGTTATTATGATTTGTCATTACTGAATTGTCATCTTCCTCTTCATGGCTGTTAAACGGCGAGACCAGCTCACCCTGGTGATATTGAACACGAAAATATTGAAATAAGGAGTAAAAGACACGGAATCACGATGCATATGTTACAAAAAACGTGATATTGCACCGTGTGTCCATCCACATATGCTGCAGTGGTTGAAACGAAGCGCTTGGTTGGATAACTAAAATGACATACGTTTGAGATTTCCTCCTTTTCCTCTTCCTTTTCCTCTTCATTATCATCTCCTACAAATAAAAGTAAATTAAAAAATGACCAAAAATCGCTGAATTTTGACGTACGATTTCTTTTGTTGATTCTAATGGTTGAAGTTTGTGCCTCGAAAACAATCTGGCAGCTTTTTTAATGAAAACTATTCAGTACATAGGTTACGGTCTCGACTAATTTTCAAACAAATTCATCAATGCCAAATAAACCGAAACCTCAAGATAGATTACTTTACCTGCGTCCCACGTGGCAACTGTCGGAGCGTTTCTAATAGCAGTAATGATATCCTTATAACCAATGATTCGGGCATAGTCTTCAGCTAAAGAGAAATGTAAAAAAATAACAAACATTTAATAGAATATTGTACTTAGTATAGGATTGTGCTATTTATGGGTTGCAAGCATTATCAACAGAGTTAAAAGACAAAAACATGGTGGCCATTGTGGTGCCGTTAACAATGGATGCTAATGAGAAATCTTTTGTTAAATGGCACCAACATGGCCACGATGACGTAACGTGCATTCGAAAACATTGACATGTCACCTAAAACCAAATAATTACCCCTGGGTTCAAACTAACTTACTTGTCTGTAATAACGGCCCTTCGGGGTCTGTCATTATCATAAGACGACACGAATTTCACTGTCTGCGTGTGTTCGCTAAGGCCCCTTCCACACTATGCCGGATAAATTTGAATGTCCGAATTCTTATTTATACGGTTACCGTAGGCCTACCGTCCACACTAGTCCGGGCGAATCCGGAACAATTCTTCACCGAAAACGAATTTTTCCGAATACGCTCTCCAGAGTGGAACAATTGGAAAACGCCGGCTAGCCGTATTATTGTGGTGGGAGAACATTTCGTACCCGAAATTTTTCGAATACGATGGCGTCATGATTGCCATGGGAACATGGCGTGAAGGCTAAAAATTCACCACAGGCTCAATTTCAGCTTCGATGCATATGCTCAGATGTGCAATGCAGCGTCTTTGTGTGGACGTGGAACATTTTATCCGCCGTTTTCATGTGTGGACGGAAAACTTTTTTTTTTTTCGATTTGTGAAAGTTGTGGATTCAAATTTATCCGGCATAGTGTGGACGGGGCTTAAATCGAGGTTCGTCTTAAAGTAAGCATAGTATCTTTTTAAGAATGGTTTTGGATATGACATTAGTAACACAGCAAAAGTTCTTTAAATGAATGAAGTCCGAGTTTTTTGTTTTTGTTTTGCTTTTTGCCATTCAGTAACAATCATGTGATTTTTCCTGCAATTAGCCTACTATATGTTCCCACCTGTGTGCCCATTGCTATCCTGTAGATTAGAATTGGCTCCTCTTTTCAGCAACAGGTCTACACTCTTTTCATGGCCAAGAAGGCTGGCATACATCAAGGCTGTCCTAAAATAGAGAAAGCACCAAAGAAAGTTTATTATGCATGTACATTACTTACTTCCTAAGGAGCTCCAAATTATTTATAACACAACTAATAAAGAATGTGTGCTGTAATTGGCTAACAATATTGTCCTTATCTAAGAAAATACCGAATGATTGTGTGTCAAGACAAATGTTGTGAAGAGAATGCATAGCGAGACAAAAGTTTCAGAAGTTCACTTTTAAAATAAAACATTCCCATAAATTGAGAAATTAAGGGAAATTTACTTTTTGGAGTTGTCTGTTATATTGACTTTTGCTCCTTTGTCCAGCAAGAGTTTCACCACATCTTCCTTGCCACTTTGTATTCCCATAAGCAAAGGTGTTCTGCCATCCTACAATGAAGGAAAAACTGGATTTGTCTTAAAGCTGTGATGCTTTAACGATCTATCAATCTTGTTTCATTCCTTTTTCTCCTCACATATGTATTCCTTCTTTCTTATACCTTCTTTTCTTTCATTATTCTTTTCTTCCATCTCTTACTCCTTCTCTTCCATTATTCTTTGCTTTTTTTCATTCTTCCATTTGCTTCTTCTTTTTCTTTTTCTTTCTTCCTGTCTTGTATATTTGTTTGTTTCTTCCTTTCTTCTTTCCCCCTCTTTCCTTTTCCATTCTCCTTTAATAAAGTTTTGAATACCAAGCAAGCAAAATTTCGACAAGAAAATCATTATAATTACCTTATCTCTAACATCAATATATTTATCATTCTCAAGCAGACGATTTACACAGTCATAATGGCCCTTGGCAGCTGAAATAGCAACATAGTAAAACATCTTTATCGCACAGATTTGCAAGTAGAATTAACAATGATTTGGCAAATCATTTTAATGATATTTATTATATAGCTTAGATAATACACACACTCTGATTGATCTGACAAGAACTGTGCTTTTTATTAGTAAACAGAGCAAAGCTCTTTTAATTGGTTTAATGATAAAGCACTTGAAGTGCTGACAGCACTTAAGTAGTGCTAGAGGCACTAACCTCTCAATCTTCACACTTCTTTCATGCTTCATCATTTCTTGTGTGCTATATTATTACAGAATGAAGGATGCCAAGCTGTTTTATCTTTTAATCAAAGGCCAGCTCACTCCCACCCTGATTTTCATGACCATACCTGCATAATGTAAGGCTGTTTTCTGGTGATAATCTTGAAAGCCAATGGTGTCACTGTTGTACTCCAGGATCTTCTCTATGCATTCTACTGATCCCTGTTTAGCAGCCAAACCCAAGGCAATACAACCTACATGTACATGCCATTCCATACCCATGTTACATTACTTGATGTACAGTATATATAATTAATGCATGCTAAATTCAATTATTGTACAAAAAAATTAACAAGTCACTTCTGATGGCTAAGAGTGGCATACACTGTACATGTAGCAGAGCATCTCTCACTCATGTAGTTCTTTGTTGCGAGTTTATTAAGAAACCTATGACCATGATTCACTGAAGTGACAGATGTTCCCCCTCTTAGTTTAAAATCTGATCCGGGTTTGGAATGCATTTTTCAATACCTTTTTGTCCAAAATGTTATAATCCCAGAATGCAGGAAACAGCATTTTTCTGAAAAACTTAATTTAAGAATTTTAGAGCATGCCCCAAGACAACCACTGGTTTCATTTGCCTAGTAGTTGGCCGTGATATTCGTCTTACATGGTATTTATCTGGGTCTCCTTTTTCTCAGATCCTGGAATCTGCCCCTTTCTCTGGACTGGAACTTACAGTACCATAACAATGCATGACTGGCTTACACGTACTCAGCAATCCCTATACATGTCCGTACAGTAGCACCAAGAGGGGCTTGCTAACTCACTGGGATATTCTCACAAAATCTTTGTTGGTGAGGAAAAGTAGCTCTCGTAGCAAAGCATGTTAAGAGTACAGTGTAAGGGTCTAAGCTGATAGGGACTTTGAGAAAGTCTAATAGACCCTTTTCTCAAGGTTAAGTGCACCCTGCATCTACCTTGACGGGCCACAAACAAAAACGCAAATTCAGTAAAATTGAGAAGCCAGTTTTATATTAAAACATGAGAACCATCAAGTTAATAAATTTTTATGGGAAAGTCTAATAGAAATGTATGATAATTCTCATTATAAAGTTCCTGTTCTGGTATCATTGCCCGTCAAAGCCCATTAAATTTGGATGCACACACAACCTTGAGAAAATAACCATCATTGCACTCCCCAGCAATGATACATATATGCACACTAAACTGGAGTTTCCAAAGAAGACATACCTGATCTATCTACAACTGAGAGATCTGGATTTTCCTTCAGCATGATTTCTAAACATTCTAAATTTCCCTTTTCACATGCTGTATGTAGTCTGGAATGAAAATTATACAAAAAGTTCTTACCCCTTGTATGCAATCTAGGGGTAAATATATAAGCCGGTCATTGGACAACATGTTCAACCAGAATTGAGACTTGTCAGGTCAAATCTTTGCCTAGACTCAGATTTGAGCCTCTGGGGTTTTGTGCACCCTCCCCTGTAACGGTTGGGTGCATGGAATTGACATTTTTTCTCAGCCAATTAGCGTTCTGCCCCTCGAAAATCAAGGGGCATAAATTAATGAATTAAAATTCATTTTGAACAAAATGGCGGATGTATCACTTTTTGAAAGTGCTTGTGCCAATGCTTTGAAGTTGTTCAATTTCAGTGAATTCAAGGATAAACTTCAACACAAGGCATTGAAGGAGATGTAGTCCTTGGCAATATGTGTTTGTACATCTACCCACTGGCTCTTGGAAATCACTGATTTTTCCAACAGCTCCACTTGTTTTTGATCACTTGGAAAGGCTGAGTGGATCGATTGTTCTTATTGTCATCTTTATTGGACAAGAGCAAGTTGACGAAGTGGTGAAATTAAAGTGGCCGTCCGAGAAGGGAAGTACCAAGAACTTGCGAAAGCACTTTGACAATCGGATATCGGGAATTTTATTTAAACATTACAGCAAATTTCACTTCCCTTTCCATTTTTATATGCTAATTACATAATATGTCATGGGCATGCACGACACAATGTCAATCCCATGCACCCAGCCGTTATGGGGGAGAGTATCAAGGGCACACGAAACCCCAACAGCTGAAATCTGAGCCTAATCTTTGCCTTGCCAGTCATTTTACCAGTAACATTGAACCAGAAATGAGGTACTGCATGACTATGAAATACTAAATTTGGCTCAGGTCATCATGAATGGCAACTAGCCATTCATGATGAGCCATAATTTTTCAAAAAGTTAATTTGCAGTCAACTGAGACTATTGTTTTGAGACAGCCTTTTATAATGGCCAAAACTGATTTTCATCCAACATCAAACCATTCTCTAAACTTTAACTTAAAAGTCATCAGGAAATGTATACGTAGCATCTCCAACTTATATTGACCAAAACCTCAGAGACTTTTAAACTGGCTTTCACATTATAAAATGTTTACAATTCCACTAAAAATAATGATTTTGATATGCCTAATAATAAATACAAGTATGATCCAACAACAAAGATATCAAAACACATTGTTAAAAGAAAATATGAAAAAAACCATAGAGAACAAATGGAATTATTACTAATAGAACAAATTTGATATTTTTGATAACGATTTAATTTACTTACGCTGTAGTTCCATTTGGGCTAAGTTTGATAACTGATACAGGTTTCTTTGCAATAGTTGCTCTAAAATAATTTTAATAAAAAGAAACAACAAACCAAACATTATGTCAATGAAATCAATTATTACAGCGCAATGCAAAAAAGTATATGCAACACCTTTAATGTATTTATTAATATGCACAAGGTTTTTCTTGTCAAACAAGCATAATAAAAGTCTTTTTGGTAAAACGAGCCAGCTTCGATCACATCAAAATATGGGTTGGTTTAATGTACAGAAACTGTGCATAGAAGTACATATGCGAATACATTATATGTGAATGTGGTGGTACTTTTGCGCATTGCACTGTAAGAGAATGGATTTAGATCTCCTAATTTTTTACACACAATAAAGTTATACTCATGGAAATAAAAAGTTTATCTAACCTGAGTCTGACAACATCATTTTGATGAACACATTCCATCAATCTTTCATCATATTTGCTCCATTCCAATGATGAATCCACATGCAAGTTGGTCTGAAGTAAAAGAAAAATTGTTATGAAGCTCATCCCCTAAATTTAAAATAATGCCAACACATGTTTGTTTACAAACACGTGAAGCTAAGCTTAATATTGATTAACCCTAGTAGCAGATTGACCAATCAGGAAAGACATTTATTCAGACTTAAAGAACATCTTTAACAGATGTAACTCATGCCTAGGGGTATTTTGTTGGTCACGAGGAACAAGCAACAAAATTTTACCCTGGGTTATATTTACGAGGATGTATATTCGTTATATGGGTCACGACCAATTGGGGAATGCATACTTTGCAGATATTGGAGAAAATTGGTGCAAAAATATGTTAAAATCTCACTATCATAAATGTCAGTTTTGACATTTATCAAACGATCTTTAAAAAGATTGATTGACGTTTGCTGTGGGACAAATATCATAATCTAAATTCTGTTTTAGCTTGAATGTGAATTACAAAACACAAATTTGGTAGGAAATGTTGGTACTTAACGTATAGCATTTGTCAAAATCAAAATACCTTGCCATCTGAATGAAATTTTTGATAGTAAGATTCTGCCATTCTACTTAATTCTAGACAATTATGGATAACTTTGCTTTAAATTTTACATTTGAAGAAAGGAATTAAGCTAATAAACTTATTTATGATGCTGAACAATAACATAGCGTCTGTCTGTATTAAGAGGGTGTCTCTGTAACAGCGTGCCACTCGATCTGGGCTCGAAAAATAGATTTTTTTTAATATTCCTACCATCGAAAGTACTATCTATCCTCACTACAAAATTGCAGTTAGAATTGTTCTAAATTCTATTTTCCAGCCGCTATGCGAATTTTTGTCCATCGACCCCAAATCAGTGAAAGACGCCGATTTTCGAGGTCGGCCGATAGCTACTTTCAAAGTCTGTTTTCTCGGATTTTTCTGCACATGAAAGCTAATTTTTCTATTCAGAACTTTAGTCTGGTGTAACTTCTGCATAAAAACAGCGATAGTTTTTTTTGGAATGCGCGAATTCTGATAAATAATCCTAACTGATCGAGACTACTGAAGACGTGACATGGAAAGCTAAGATTATGAGACCTCGAATATTGCAAATTTCTCATTTGTGGCACCTAACCCAGTCCTAAAACATCATTCAACCTTGAGATAAGAAGCTATTTTCTAGATCTGTGCAATAAAATTTGCGGCACATTGCGTTTCTACGAAATGAGCTAAGTTTCAAATTGTTCTATTTTCAGTTATTTCCTTCCGTGACACGACAGGCCGTTGAGTCTGTGACGGCTACTTCTTTGCACATTATCCTCAATACCATTACCTAAAATATAATATGATGAATTAAAAACCTTAATTTTACGATATTTGTTTCATTACAAAAGATTTCAATGATCTACGGCTTTATTTAATAGTGTTTTTATAAGCTGTTTTGAAATTTCACCGTACAGTATTTTTTTTATTTGCATATCTCGAGGTCGGGAGGTCAATCGTTATTTGTTTATTTAAAGTGCATATGACACGAAAAAAAATTGATGTTAACTAAAATGTGTAGTTTATTGGCATTAATAAAAATATCATGGCTTAATTTGTTTCTAAAGCGTATTTCTCTAGAAATTTAAGAAAATTTACCACAAGGTGTGACGTCATTTTGTCAAGTCTCCAGATTTAGTTGCAAATAAACGAAATATGTTTGAATGTAGAATCTTAATTTCAGGAAGTACACTTTTCAGTTTCCCAACATTTGGAGAGTACTACGTAAGCTATCAAATGAAGCCCAAAAGAATATGATTTTGTTGTTATTTTATACGAATTACAATTTATATTTAGTGCGTTACTACCCAATCTAGAGTATGTGTCAACAAGATGACGTCACAAATTGGGCTTAATTTTCTCAAATATCTCAAGAAATAAGCTTTTAAAACAAATTTTATTACCATATATTTATGATTACTAACAAACTGTACATTTTAAACGGTGAAATTGTTTCGTGTCATATACACTTTAATAATAGCAAATTTAGTAAAGAAATCCTCGCGCTTACTACTTACTGAGAAGTGTTCTTGTTTGTAGCGCTGAATATTTCTAACGTACATATTATTGATATCATTGTCAGTCATTTATCAGTCTTAACGTTTATATTTCCTTTAATATAAATTATCCATCATTTTCACTTGTGAAAAGGTATTTAGTCCTTCCGATATTTTCGAGCTGCACATGCTATCTTTTTTTTTCGAAAAATACTTTGCAGTCTTGACTGTTCTTCGGCTGAGACGACGATTTTTGCAACAGGTACAAACAAACTACAGAACGAGTGATTGTGAAAATTATGATCATACAGAAGTGGGGGTTGCGAGCACTGGATCCTCCAATAATTTTGAAGATAAAGAGCTACTCTGTAGATATGCTTCAAATAAACCATTATTATCATTAGTATTATTATTATCATTATCATCATCATCATCATTGATCATCATCATTATTATTACAACAGCAAATTCTTTGGTTACCTACATGCGTTCGCAGCTGATATTATTTTCAAGGCGATTTTAAAACAGTCAATCAGTGCAGGGCTATTTTGATGTATATACACATATTGCTGTGGTCCAGATAATAGAGATTTAATTAAGCTTAGAGTCATATAGAAAAGAAATATGACCCAAATAATGCATTTCTCCAAGCTAAAATACATACACAAACTACTATTAGCTATTTTTCTCTTTTTTGTCTTTCCTTTTCTCATTCTTCCTTTCACTTTCATTTGTTCCTACTTTTTATTCTTTGATTTCATATTGATATAACTATATAATAATATAACGTAGTGACTAACCTTATCATGACTTACATACTTACTCACTCATTTTCTTTCTTTCTTTTCCTTCATTCCTTCCTTTCTTCGTTTCCTTCTTTCTTTCTTCGTTTCCTTCTTTCTTTTTCTTTTTCAATTAATTAAACCCTCTTAAGCTTCCACAAGTTATTTTTTTGATGCCTTCTTTAAAGCTGCAAAGGCTAAAATCCATTTTTTACAGGAAAGAACTAACTAGAAGATATAAACGCCGATCTTCTTGGTGCAAGTGAATGCAACAAGTTAAGGACAGGCATGGCAATTTCATTTCTGAAATCATGTTCATAAATAATTCATAGTACAATATTTCATAATAAACGTCATTTGTTTATTTATGTATTTTATATTTATTTTTTTGCCTGAGTCCTTAATAGAGACGTTCTAGTCTAATAGCGCAGCGCAACCGTGACGTCATAAGAACGAAGACAAAGGCGAAATTCGGACAAACAAACTTACAAGTTCGCTTTCAGCAGATAATTTTCACAGCCGATCGCAGTTGATCTTAGTTTACAGTAGGTTATTATTGTAATTTTAAGTAAAAATAATAAAATAGGTTCGTATAATCCTCGTAGCGGGTAAACAGAATGCAATGTTTGTCCGAATCTTTAAGCTATTTTTAGAATCAGCGCGCTGCGCTATTCCCTGGTATTTAGTACAAAGATTCAGATTCAGAGGGGGGGGGGGGGGGGATTGGGCTGGTGCAAATGGGGAGGGGACCATACCTTTTTGTTCAACCAAAATCGAGGGGCTGCATGAAATTATGCAGACATTTTTGGGGGTCATGCGTTTTTAGTCACCTATTTCAGGTTTGATATAGTGTATAAAGCTATTTAGTTTACATTTTCATAGCAAATTTAAAGCATAGAATCTCGTGAATCTGAGAATGCTATGGAAAACACAGGTATCAGACACAAGCTAGTGGAGAAGGGAAAGGGTTTTCGGTGGGTAAAATGTTAAGGAATACGAAAGGGTGTTTATAGAGCAGCCCACCCCTCCCTCTAATAAATGACCTATGAATAATATGTAACCTTTAACTAAAAACTAGAAATATTCAGCTCTACAGGCAAGAACACTTCTCAGTTTTGGATCGTTTTTAGCGTATTTCGAGATAAAGCAAAGATTTCTTTACTATAATTAAATAAACAAATAACAATTGACCTCCCGACCTCGAGATATGCAAATAAAGAAAATACACTAAAAATTGAAATTTCAAAATAGCTTATAGAAACACTATTAAATAAAGCCGTAGATCATTGAAATCTTTTGTAATGAAACAAATATCGTAAAATTAAGGTTTTTAATTCATCATATTATATTTTAGGTAATGGTATTGAGGATAATGTGCAAAGAAGTAGCCGTCACAGACTCAACGGCCTGTCGTGTCACGGAAGGAAATAACTGAAAATAGAACAATTTGAAACTTAGCTCATTTCGTAGAAACGCAATGTGCCGCAAATTTTATTGCACAGATCTAGAAAATAGCTTCTTATCTCAAGGTTGAATGATGTTTTAGGACTGGGTTAGGTGCCACAAATGAGAAATTTGCAATATTCGAGGTCTCATAATCTTAGCTTTCCATGTCACGTCTTCAGTAGTCTCGATCAGTTAGGATTATTTATCAGAATTCGCGCATTCCAAAAAAAACTATCGCTGTTTTTATGCAGAAGTTACACCAGACTAAAGTTCTGAATAGAAAAATTAGCTTTCATGTGCAGAAAAATCCGAGAAAACAGACTTTGAAAGTAGCTATCGGCCGACCTCGAAAATCGGCGTCTTTCACTGATTTGGGGTCGATGGACAAAAATTCGCATAGCGGCTGGAAAATAGAATTTAGAACAATTCTAACTGCAATTTTGTAGTGAGGATAGATAGTACTTTCGATGGTAGGAATATAAAAAAAATCTATTTTTCGAGCCCAGATCGAGTGGCACGCTGTTACAGAGACGCCCTCTTAATTCTGTCAAACGCTTTCATCGGCCTTCACCACTCTTGTAGTATTATTTGATGAAGACTTAAAACGACAGGTCTCTAACGTTTATAGGACAAATACCCTACATGCTTAGAGACTCATCCAAAACTTCACAAATCTTATTTTGTAGTTTTTTTCAATCATTTCCTGGCTAGCGTTAATCGTTACAGGGCTAGTTTTATGAGTTTTAACACGTTACAACTATAAATAAATTTATAACATGAGCGTTGCTCTAATTAAAAACAAAGATTTCAAACATTTCAACATACATCAATATTCTTCTCACCTGTGAGCTTCTTTTAACCAATTTTCCTTTAATTTTCTTCATCTTCCTCACAATCTTTAGGTTATTTTAAGGCTCTCAAAGTTGAAGTTTGAGAACGATCGATCGATCAAGAGATTGTAGAAGATCCGAGTCCACAGACGTGATTCGCTGCAATTCCATTCTCACACCTCTATATTGTAATTATTGGCTCAGTCAATGTGGTTACTTACTAATTTTTTTTAGATCTAATGGCGTAATACTTTCAATTTTACAATAACGAGCTTCGTTGCTACCATCGGTATTCAACATATCCAAGACAATACTACTACCAAGCGTAGAGGGGAGGGGATGAATGAACTAACACAGGAAGACCATCTGATGACCGCAATTCAAATGTCATATGTATATTTGTTTGTTTCTTCAGAGCCCCCCACTTATAGCTCAGGTTCCATGTCAAGAACATCTTGAGATATTGTTGCATTCGATCCATGTTAGGAATTTCGTCCTTTGTTTCAGTATTTCGTTATTGCGCTCTGCAATGTTCACCGAGTACTGTTGCTTATGTTATGTCACCTACTAGTTTAGTTCGTATAAATAACTCTGCTAAGTTGTCATTCGGTTAGACTAAGTTGTCATTCGGTGGGGCTGAATTTAAGTGTTTTTTCTTTTTTGTTTTCTTGTAGAAATGTTTATTGTGCACTGGAGTTGATCTTAAGATTATGGTGAATGGACACTTGATTGCATGGATCTGAATGTCTTTAAGATCAATGCTTGCGAATAAAACGAGGAAAAACTTGTTTTTTAAATGGAAATGAAATGAAAGTGAAATGAAAAATTTAAATGAAAGTGAAAGGAAATATAATTTGACAACAACAACAACAAAAGAAAAAAGAAAGAAAAAAAATAGAAAGAAATTAGAATGAAATTAAAATGGAATGAAATTAAAAGGAAATTGAAATGAGAATGAAATGAAAATGAAAAGAAAATAACATGAACATGAAAGGAAAATAGAATGAAAATGAAATTGAATAAAAATAAAATGAATAACGCTTCGCTAACGAACTGTACGTACCTCCCTAACACAGCAAACACACACCAGTGCACTCCATGCGCTTGTTACGTAACCCATGGCAAGAGAATATGAAGCTCTTGCCCATGATAAATACATTTAAGAAATAAATTGCACGAGCGCGCACTTTCCATTGCTTCATTTCTATCTATTATTGTAATTTGTATCTTATAAAATAAATAAAAAACTGAAACTTGCTTGCTGTGCTGTGCTGTGTGCAGTCATAAAGCACTTGGGGATTGGCAGAACACTCGAGAAGTGTCCATAATTACTTCGCTACGCGTAGTCGTGCTTCTCCAAACACTTCTCTCGTGTTCTGCCAACCCCCGGGTGCTTTATGACAGCAGACAGCGCGCGCGCGTTTTTTATATCCTCATTATCAAACCTTGAAACAACCCCTGGGCTGATATAAGGTAGGGCACGGCTAACTCACAGATCCGAGCCATGAAACGTCTGGGCTGATATAACACTAAATGATACTCCTATAAGGGATGAGGGATACCCCTAGTTCAGGTATAAGGGATACTCCTAGTTCAGGTCAAGCGATACTCCTAGTTCAGGTATAAGGGATACCCCTAGTTCAGGTCAAGTAGGGATACTCCTAGTTCAGGTATAAGGGATACTCCTAGTTCACTGCGTATAGCCGACAATATAGTACCATAACACAAGCAAGACTCCGTTCAACTCGAAAAGGAAAACTACAGACGTACCTGTGACAGTACTTCCTTTCCTTTCCAAAATCTTTGAACACGTTATACATCAACAGTTGTCTAATCATTTTCGAGAGATCTTTCATAATTACATGTTTGGATATAGAAATATCTCGGATGCCCGACTGCTCTTGACACATATACTGAACAATGGAAGGAAGATCTTGATAAGCATAAAGTCATTGGCACGATAGCAATTGATTTGAGCAAGGCTTTTGACTGCATATCAGATGATTTGATATTGGACAAGCTAAAGCTACGATTTGAGTTATGATGCACTATCTTTAATGCGCAGCTATCTTTCCTTTAGTCATCAAAGAGTAAAGGTGTCAAGAGGCGTGTCATAGGGCTCCATTTAAAGGGCCAACGCTTTTTAATAAACGAGCTGGGTTATGCCATTAAACAAAGCAGAATTGTCAACTATGCAGATGACACTACAGTCTATTCTTTTCCAGTAAGCATGGATCCGATGTTGAAATTATTCTGAACTCGGATCTTAACAAGGCTACTTCATGATTTACCCAAAATGGAATGAAGCCTAATCCAGACATATACCAAGCTATGGTGCTACAGGGGAAACTGAGAACGATCTTCACTTTGAAACAGCAGATGAAAGTATTAAATCACAGACCAAACAAAGTTATTGGAAGTCTTACTTGACAATAAGCTCAAATTTGATGCGCATACTTCGAGTACATGTCGGAAAGTGAGTGCACTCAATAGACTCAAGAATATCTTGCCCATTAAGACTAAGGAATCATTATATCGTTCACTATTTGTATTGCCGTACTTTTATTATTAATAAAAGTTATGTAATATATAAGGATAAACAAGCGTCATATCAGGAACTACTAAAGAAAATTAAATCATCATCTCTAGAGACCCGCAGAATTCAGGACATGTTAATTACAAACAGTAAAAGTATATCTAACATGGCGCCTTCAGCAATAAGTAATCTTATCAATATACGTGTTTCGAAGTATAATAGGTAGGTAGGTAGGTAGGTAGGTAGGTAGGTAGGTAGGTAGGTAGGTGGGTGGGTGGGTGGGTGGGTGGGTGGGTAGGTAGGTAGGTAGGTAGGTAGGTAGGTAGGTAGGTAGGTAGGTGGGTGGGTAGGTAGGTAGGTAGGTAGGTAGGTAGGTAGGTAGGTAGGTAGGTAGGTAGGTACAGTCAACTCTCGTTACAGCGGACACCCTTGGGACCGTCACTTCATGTCCGTAATAGCGAGTGTCCGTAATAGCGAAAATTATTTACGGTCATTTCTTTCTTAGTATTTTTGTCCGGGATTTTTCTCCTGTCCGTAATAGCATAGTGTCCGTAATATCGTGGAGTCCGCAAGGCGAGAGTTGACGGTAGGTAGCACTGATACAGCTAACTAAATCAGAGATTCAATCTAAAGTCGTTTTTGTCCTATGGAGAGTTAAAAAGAAATCTTTCATTAAGGCAATGTAGAATGACCATTTATTAACTGGAAATGAAAGTCTGAGTTAATGATAACAAGTAGAGTGTCTGTATTTAATTTTAATAATAATAATAATAGTAATAATAATAATAATAATAATAATAGTAATTTTTAATTTTTGTTTTTAAATAATTATAGCAATATTCTTATCACATCTCATATCATAATTAATTATTAGTTAATTATTATTGTCAATAAAGTTATTATTTATTTTATTATTATTATTATTATTATTATCATTATTGCTATTATTATTATTATTATTATTATCATTATTATTATTATTGCTATTATTATTATTGCTATTATTATTATTATTATTATTATTATTATTATTATTGCTATTATTATTATTTGGCTATGAGAATAGCTAACAAACAGGACAGGACAGACGGGTTGGGTTATAAATCGTTGTGTTTGTTAGACTTATTCGTTGATACTAAATAGAGTTCACTGACATATGTTTGTTTCTAAAAATATTTTAAATAGGGCTCTCTTATCTTAAAAGTAAACATCCTTTAAAACCAACGGTCTTTTGCCGGTTAGAATCAGCCGTACGCTCTGAGCATTTACGCTGCCTAATCCGTGCCAAGCAGCGCCGGCGTCGCTTCGTATACTCACCAATAATTGAAAAAACATACAAACCAATCCGTCTGTCCTAGAGCCCTTGAGCAGGCAACTAAACCGCTTAATAAAATATAAAATTACATTTTGCCTGAAAGACACAATTTCTTGTCAAAATGTTAGAAAAAGGTTGGCAGCAAGAACAAAGAAATTTTCTCTTTGCTATATAGATCATTTCGAATAGACGATCATTTCGAGGTAGACGTTTCGAAACTAAGATATAGCGGTTGATTCGGCTTTTTCATTAAATTATTTGCCAAAGTTTGGATAGCCGAAGATTTTGCATATTTGATACCGCGACAGGCTGCCTGCACAGACCGTATGATGACGTTTCATACCTACAGTACCACAATCCTTTTCAAACTATATTTTTATATTCAAATATCAAATCTCCTTTCTTTGAGAATTTGAAGACAAAAACAAAAGTAAAGCCAGACAATAAACGAAGCCACTGAAAAGGACTACACACACAGCGTTTTTTAAATCATTATTATCGTCATTAGTCATTTGTTTGTTGTGGATCAACTAAAATACTTACGACATGTACACACACCTGCCACATCTCCAATGATTACCGATTTGGAATACTTTTAGTCAGTAAATCTAAATTGTTAAAATACATATAAAATAATAAAATATGTAAATAAAATAATAAAATTATCTATCTTTTATTATAGTTCGTAGAGATTATTATTTATAGTCCTAAACCAAGCCAGGTTCTTTAAAGTGTAAGCTTTAATCTTCTAAATAAAATGGCAGAAGCCAAGGAAGATTTAGACCCTTAAAAATATCAAATAACATTAACAAGTTAATCCTTCATGTATGTGCTGCTGTGTACTTAGGAGGATCGATATTAAAAGATGTGATTATTAAAACCTACACCAGTGAAGACTTAATAATAAAACTGGAACTTGTTGTGACGGCTCAGCGCCATTCCAGAAACTTCTACCTGGATGTTGACATTTAGACTTTGAGCTGATTTTTTCTGTTTAGGCATCCCGTGGTTGTCGAACACGTTAAAAAACACTGTTACCGATGTAAAATTCAATAATAATTTGTTTTTATAGCGTGAGACATTGACTGTGATCCTTGTCAATACAGACTCACATGGAAAGCCACATCGAGATATACAGAATCCTTACAAGTTTGTAATAAAGATCGTAATATGTAACGTTTTCAGAGTCCTACTGAAATGCAATGGTTTCCCAGCAACAAGTGGTATTATAACAACAGCTTTCGAATGCCCTTTGTTTAAAAGAACTGACTTTCCTTAACAAAAATTCTGTTCCAAAATTTTTCCAAAAGATTTAAAGAACTGCAAAGTCTATAACTTTTTGTATTTAAAGGATCTATAGAAATTAATGAATCAATTTTTTACGATATCATTTTTATTTTTGCTCTTCTCGAAGAACTAAATCTTCACTCTCACCAAAAATAGGAAAACATCAAAGCACTTTCATGATAATAAGAGTGATGAAAGTATTCAAGTACAGAAATTCGTGGAATTTATGGAATTTCTGCACTTTTCAGCTATTTCACGGCTATTTCAGCTCTTTCAGCTCTTTCAGCTTTCCGCTGTTTCCGTTTCAGCTTTTTGCCACAACCCAAAACGAGATGGCGTAGTGACAAGACCATTTCGTTAAACAATGAAAGATAGCCAACCTCTGCCCCCTGTGCATATACTTACGGTATCTGAGTAAAGTTGGTCACCTGAAAAGCCATAAAGGTTAGACAGACAAGACTTCTGGGTAAATACATTTCACATGGGTTAACCGCTTGATAACTGTTGAGGATTTTCAGTAATCTCAGCTTTCTAGGTTTTTGGTGACTAACTTTATGGAATGCCGTTACTGCCAAAAGCCTTTCAGTTTTCACCACCTTGTTCAAATGGTCATACTAGATATTGAATTATGCACACCATAGATTGAGTTTCTTAATTGTACTTTCAAGTTCCATACCAAGTATGTCGAGAAATATTTTTAGTTTTAGTTTCTTGACAAAAAGTCGACGAGAACTCGACGAGATTTCTCTGTTTCTCGACGAGATTTCCTCTGTTTCTCGACGGGATTTCTCTGTTTCTCGACGAGATTTCTCTGTTTCTCGACGAGTTTTCTCCGGCTATCCACAGGGAGGGAACCTAAAATACTTTTTAGGGGTTTCCTGTGGTTTAGCATCCATAGTTCTTTGCAAGCTATTAAACATGGCGGCTGGCTCTCGTGAGGAAGAACTTGAAACTTTTTTCCGTAATTTTGATAAGCTCTTGAATCAAGTGACGTCTGTATTATTTGGAATGATTTGTCAGTTAGAAGGTGGAAAGAGCATATTCAAGAAGAAGGTGATCGGTTAAAGCAAAGAACTATGGATGCTAGACCACAGGAAACTGTGAAAACTGAAAGGCTTTTGGCAGTAACGGCATTCATATAACTTTATTGAAATACGTATATGTGATAAGAAAATGCATGTTAGTTGTTTCCAGCGCTCCGAGGGCGTTAAGATTATCTAAAAGTTATATATTTCGGATAATTTATCCAACGCATACGAAAAATCTTTGTAAATTGGATTGAATTTACAGGCAGACAGGCAGACAGGCAGACAGGCAGACAGGCAGACAGGCAGACAGGCAGACAGGCAGACAGGCAGACAGGCAGACAGGCAGACAGGCGGACTTATATTGAACAAGATGACATTAGTTTTCTAAATTAATCGTGGTATTGAATAGAGTTCTTTGGCTTGATTAAAAAAAAACTTATGAACGGAATTTCTATGTCCTCTATATTACAAGTTTGTTTTGGCAATACTTCACCTTTCCCCTTTTCACTTTGATTCTAATGGTGTAAGTGAGTTGACATTGAGGATGTATAAAATTCAATATATCTGGCACATAATGTCCTTCTTAACATTCGCCGGGTTTGCTAGTAGCTTGGCTAGTTTAGTGCTTTCGTGGAATCAAGCGGGATCCCTGTGATTTGTACACGAACGCCCGTAGGAACGTACGGACGGACAAAAGAGACGTAGTAGTCAAGCCATGATAAATGAACTCGATGGGTTACCAATTTTTCTTAAGTATGGTGCTCCACTTTTACTATTACTTTATTTCAAACGCTTATTTTGCGTACGGCATTTCTAAACTTACTACTTCGCCGCTCGAATTGGCCGAAAACACTCAGCCACACTTGACATGATCGAATATATCATTTGTTTTCTGGCGGTTATGACGGAGATTGAACTAGGGAGGCAAAAGAATGTGCGAAAATAAATTCGGCTGTTTTATCCGCTTCAGCATTTCCTCGGTTTTTGATAATTTATGAGAATATGTTATGCAGTAGTTATCGTTATTGTGTTTATTAGCCACATTCAAGTCTATTTTACTGTGACTTTTGGCCTAATATTTACCCTTTTTGACAACATTTCCTTGCGTACTATAGAAGAGTTAACTAGTTAAAAACAAGTGTGAGCTGCCGTCGGTGCTTTTAATGAAACAGTAATTACAATGAAAAGGTAAATTATACACTGTACATTGTTTCTCCGATATTGCTTGAATAGCAGCATGAATAATGGATGAGCTCAAAAGTATTTATCTCCAAGATATTTGAAACGCGGGGGAAAATGGCTTCCAAAATAAGTGGGGGAAAAAGAAATCATGTCTAACTTCGACATGGAACTATCGTCTCGTGGTGGTCACTCTTAAGCCAATTTGAGAAAAACAATTCCTTCTATCTCGAAACGATTTTTCCCCCTTTTATTACGACACAAAAAGCTATTTAAAAAATTCTGTTCTGACATCTTAATTGTAGTTGTTATTAGACAAGGATATGATGGGTCTTGATCGGTCAATGAATACACTTGATGTTAATCGCTTTTCCGGCCATTGATGTGTGCAAATAAATCATAAATAGCATTTGAACGATTTTAAAAACGTATTACTTACGATAGTTTGACTAATATATCGCCTTGTCACACCAGGGGACGGACCAGCTTCATTGAGGTAAATAATAGACACCTAAAGAGTCAATATCGATCATATCACAGAACTAAAATGCAAATTACCATAGAAGTGTTTCTTACCAAACATACTTGCCCAGGGTGGTTATATATGAGATCTGGTCATTGTGAGGTAAGGTTTTAAAGCCATATCCGTGATCAAATACCCAATATAAATGGAGATTCTCTCAAAAGCCTTTATAATGGGATTACATAGGCTTTTCGTGCCTAACTTTCAAAACACCATTAAGACATTGTCAACCACAACATGTGACGTCACTAGGGAAGGAACCACGCATGCGTGTTGAAGTGTCGTATTTCGTAGTTCTAAATTTTCTAAAGCTTTTCTTAATCAGATTTTGTTTTAAGTCTTTTTTGTTTTATCCCAAATAAGACTAAATGAATTACTTGGCTCATTACTAGTCCATTAATAGAATCATTACTCTGAGCTAAGGAAGGAATCGAGAAGTCATCGTAATAATATCGTTAGCAAAATTGATGTAGTCAAATGAATCATTTCTCAGTTAAGGCAGAGTTTCTTTCAATATTATTTATCATTTTTTTTGATAAATCGTGAAAGCTTGGTTGGCTTAAAATGGCGAGCGAGGCTAATAAATAGTACAGTTAACGAATATTTTTCCAAAAGAAAATGTCCTTAACGACCCTGCACGGTTAAATCCGGTTAATGGAAGATTTGGTTGATTAATTTCATAGCCGTGAGGTTTGTTTTCTGTATTTTCAAAAAGAAAAAAAATATCGGGTATAAGGACTGACCACAAAAGAAAATATCGTGCTGTGAGCAAAATGTTAACTGTTCATTGAAAAATGACTAGAATTACCTGTGAAAATAACAAGAAATTGAAGGTGAGTTGCGACGTCAACATGACATCATGGCCATGGTTCTAGCTAGGGGGCGGAGACTCCAATGTTACAATATTTCCATGAAAGTTCCAGAGTACTAGATCATTAAGTTAGGTATTTAGGAAGGAGTGCTTAGAAACCACGAGGTTTCAACTGCTTTAAAACATTAATTTCTCCCAAATACTTTAGTTTGCCACAACGTGCCTAAAACATTAACTTAAACTCAAACTAATGTGAAATTGGTGGAGATTTTCATCTGTAAATCAAAAAACAGGCAGTTTTTCAAAGTGTTAATCCTGCGTCGAAGGTAAAGCTGTTACTGGTAAGTTGAATTTAACTTTGTTTTGTTCAAAGAAAGAAGGTCAGTTTAGGAGATTCCAAAAAGAACGAATAGAAGAGAACTAAAACGACGATTTAAGAGCGACTGTCTGTAAAAATCAAACATACGGCGGAAAGGCTCAAATTTTCGAATTCGCTCTACTTTTGGATTTTAGTAGTGTATGATGAAGTAAGAAACGCTGTGTGGTTAGTTTTGAAAAATACTTTTTTGTTTTCGAGAAATAGGGAAAATTCGGTTTGAGCTCCAAGGACGATTTTCGCTGCCAAAAGATGGCTGAAAATTGCTTACTTTCGCTTGGTCCGTGTATCAAAACTATTGATCCAAATAGCCTTCTAATACTTTCTACCAAAAGTATAACTCTTATTTGCTAAATTAAGGGTAGTTTCATAAAAATCGAACAACTCTGAATTATTTTACACAATAAAAAGCAAAGGACACTGAGTTACAATGCTAGTCAGTGCATCTCGAAAACTGCGAGATTCCCTATGTGCCATCCTTCCAATTCTTATGAGATTACAGTCAATAACTATTGGGAAACTGCTCTTTTGAAAGATGTATTTTTTATTTTGGGGAAATAATTGTGCGCTTTTTGCGAGAGCTTTAATTTTGACTCATTAAATATGCAGAAATCATTGTTGGGCGATTGCGTGACTAAAGACTTCTCGAAATAAATTCCCTTGAAATATCATTGTTTTCAAATCTAGTCTATACAAATGAAAGAAAACATTAATATACTAACCTTCGACACGAAAAGGTCTTTTCCGTTGCTCCACTCTTCTGAGTTATCAAGAAATTAGAATTGGCAACCGTGGCGTTGGCTTGTTTTATGCAACCGATTTCCGAAAATACTATCTATCAGTAACTTGTCAGATTTCAATGACAAATATACAAAACAGTATAAGGCCAGGGATCCACCTTAGGCTATTTCTTCCAAGAACTACTAGTCAGTAGCGCGTTGATAAATTGGTCTGTAATATTTAACAGTTCGATCGGCAATTGTTTGCGAGTGACTGTCATAAACTTATACCGAGACAGCATTCCAGCTTGCAGATCGTGTTGTGGGACCATAGTGCACCGACCACTGTTCTTTAACGGAGGAGAAAGAAAGAAAACAGGAATTTGTCTTGCAACAAGCTGGCTTCTTAAAGAGAAATCTAGTGCAGGGACTAATCACAGGAAACAAAATTATCTAATGAAATATATCAAAACGGAGCAGTATGGCATAGTAGTTCGCACAGGTGCCCCTAGCCGGCTCCACCATAATCTATTGAGAGAACCACTCTTAAAATTGCTCACAAAAAGGCTTTTAATGTTAAAATGGCATAATAATGTATATCTCGACTCTTTTTTTTGCCAAGGATAATACATAAAATTCCAAGACCACTAGGGTATGGACAGAACCGGAAGAAACTACGGTACGGTCTTTTCCCGCGCCCACTGTGACTTTTCCGACAATATGCAAATTAGAGACACTAAGCAACTTGCCAGTGAAGCTAGAATAACCTACTGACTCTGTAGGAATCTAATTTAGTATACTATTCTGTATATTTCTTATTGAAATCTGACTAGTTGTTTGTAAAGAAACACGAACTGTGCATGTCGACTGGTACTGATAGATGGTATTTTCGGAAATCGGTTGCATAAAACAAGCCAACGCCACGGTTGCCAATTCTAATTTCTTGATAACCCCGATGAATGGAGCAACAGAAAAGACCTTTGAAGGTTAGTATATTAATGTTTTCTTTTATTTGTATAGACTAGATTTGAAAACAATGATGTTTCAAGGGAATTTATTTCGAGAAGTCTTTAGTCACGCAATCGCCAAACAATGATTTCTGCATATTTAATGAGTCAAAATTAAAGCTCTCGCAAAAAGCGCACAGATATTTCCCCAAAATAAAAATTGCATATTTCAAAAGAGTAGTTTCCCAATAGTTGTTGACTGTAATCTCATAAGATTTGGAAGGATGGCACATAGGGAAACTCGCAGTTTTCGAGATGCACTGACTAGCATTGTAACTCAATGTCCTTTGCTCTTTATTGTGTAAAATAATTCAGAGTTGTTCGATTTTTATGAAACTACTCTTAATTTAGCAAATAAGAGTTGTACTTTTGGTAGAAAGTATTAGAAGGCTATTTGGCTCAATAGTTTTGATACACGGACCAAGCGAAAGTAAGCAATTTTCAGCCATCTTTTGGCAGCGAAAATCGTCCTTGGAGCTCAAACCGATTTTTCCCTATTTCTCGAAAACAAAAAAGTATTTTTCAAAACTAACCACACAGCGTTTCTTACTTCATCATACACTACTAAAATCCAAAAGTAGAGCGAATTCGAAAATTTGAGCCTTTCCACATATTTCCGATTTTGTTTGATTTTTACAGACAGTCGCTCTTAAACCCGGATTTGAATAAAGGGAAAAGGTAATGTCAATATTTTATCTTCCCTGAGGATGTTTTAAAACGAAATTTCATCGATAATGAAATAAGGTTTTAGTCATCAGTTTTATGAGGTTAAGGAACATTTGTACTTCATGATTAAGCGAAAGAAACCAATTTCTTATAAGAGACCAAACAAATTATGCAAATATTTTATTGCATTCATCTAGATTTTTTTTACTTATTAGCTCAATACAAACTGTCAACTAATGTATAAAGTTAATCAACTCCTAAATTCCAATTGGTATTTCAGTGGATTAAGAGCCACTCTGTGGAAATACCACTGCTAAATCCTATTTACTCATTTATTTTATTTTATTTTTTTTGGTTAATTTTCGAAGATAAGTCACTGTATTGTGTCGCTAACATAAATATCCGATTCTATATATTTAGTAAATATATGTTCCCATTTGTCGAGCAGTTCAGTTTAGTGGAAAGTCAGTGACTTGTTTACAATGGCGGGCGCTTTCTCGAATCTCTCGTAGATTTGAATTTAAGTATCTATAATCCTTTAGAATTAATTGGTTATTACTTATTTAACCGAATACAGCATATTAAAGTCCACATAATTTCATTTACACTTTTCGAAAGACACTGAGGTCATCACAAAATATTTTACTGTTATTTTTCATTTTAACCGTGTACATTATCGATCGAGTTCCTTTTTTGTTTAGATTTAAGGCACGTAATTTCCCTCGATCAGTCTCCGGAGATTATGAGCCAGGGAAAGATGGGTGATTAGATGGAAACCAGAATAAATTAAGTCCCGAAAATCACAGCATTTTTCTTCTCTAACGAAAAAAATTGAGTCCAAAGAAGAATAATGATAAGAATAAAAAGCTGCAGGCTACAAGCTACTGAAAAAAGTAAAATGTTAGTAGAGTTCATAAAAGAACCTTTAAAAGGACGCAGTTATCATGCGAATGATATTTTTATGTTTTCTTAAGATAAGAAAATTCAATTTGACTAGAACCGCTAGATGACAAAGCATCACACATTTTCGCTCTCCAAGTGTTTTCTGAAAATCGAGGATGGTATGCAAGGTTTTTTTTCAGGGGGAAAAGAACGCATAAGTGAAAAGAGATCGATATCTTTTTCACTGGCTTCTGTATCAAAACAACAGCTTCATTACTATGAGGCAAACGTATAACACGTGTAAAAGCTGCAGTCGACGAAAAAAACAAAACAAAACAGAAAAACAATGACCTTGCTATTCATACATTTTTCGTTCAAAGTTAAGGACTGTGCAATAACCATCGGGAAGGGGTTCTAAAATTCTCCAAATTGGGCTTAAATTGAAGATAAACCCCTCCCCCTGTGCTAAATGTATAAATAACTTCTTCTTAACGCCTTTTGAAATGAAATAGCTATCAACCCCCACCTCCCCCGTACATCGCTACCTATATGATTGGATCGAAACAGAAGTCATCAGTTTCACGGAAGAAAAAAGAAGATAAGAAGCTGAAAAACGCAAATCCTTGGCAACAGAACATACTTTAGGAAGAAAAGGGCACTAATCCTTCAGCAAATGAATACAGCCCTGAGATATATGGCATCCGACAACTTGCTAAAATCTACTAGTATTCACATCTCAAACTAACAAATCCTGCCTGAGGGATCTTCTTTCTTCAAAATGTTTTGGGGAAGCCAAAGAGCTTGTTCAGAGCTTCTGTTTTTATCCTTGGCGTAGCACTTAATATCATGAACATAAAGCTTGAAGAAATATTACAAAGCAAAACAAAAAAGACATGACATAGTTGTCTTATATACAGTCAATCAGTGTGGCATAACTTTACCACAGTACAGTATAGAAAGTTGTGGCTTGTACTGTTTTTAGTTACTGTTTTTTTCTATAACTGTTTTTATTACAAATGATACAGTTATATATCAGTTTGTACATTATTTCACTGAACACATATGGTTTTGAGGTTGCACCTGTGACAAGTTGTGTTCTTTATACAGTAAAAAATATAACAATGAATGTTTATTTTAAATAGTACATTTATGCATCTTTTCAGTTTTGTAGTGAACAAAATCCCAAAATGACCCCCCTCCCCATATTTTAGCAATTAGCTTCTAACCCCCCTACCCTACACTCTTTCAACTTTTGACCCCCCTCCCCCCATTAATTTTAGAACCCCCTCCCGATAATTATTGCACAGTCCCTTATAATTTTGACCACGTCGTCCTTCTAAATACCCAAATATAGCTATTTCGTTTGTTGACATGGCAACAACACGTCTGTGAAAGGAATGTTGTTTCCTTAGTAACGAAGCTGCGAAAAGCATTAAGACACAAGTATAAATCATTGCTCAATAATTACGTAGAACCAATGAGTTTTACAGTGATTTCATCTTTATCAAAAAAAGATTTCCTTCTTATTTCTTATATTACTTTATTCATTTATTATTTCTTGAATAATAGTTACTGATTAATTTTTGTAAATTTGCTTGCTTGATTTTCTGATTTATTAAGATCATTGACTTCTATTTTTACCACCAGCTTGACTTCAATTTCCCTGAAAAGCAATATTTTTAAAGAGGTTGTGCAAGGAAGCGAACTGTCGACTCTATTCAAAATATTTGTTTCAAACGACAGATAAGAGAAATTGTCAATTAGCCTGACGAAAGGACTTTTTATTAGTTTTCAATGGTTTTCTATATTGTATTTCTCCGTAAAAAGCTGGAACTTCTGATTGATTTTTTTGTATTTATTTGTCGGTTTAGCTCGTTTCGACAGCCTGAACCAAGCCAAGTCGGATCAGTTTCAAAACAGGCAAAAAGATATTAACTGAATGAATTAATATAGCACTCAACTAAGGCTCGGTCCGCTGTTATTGTACTGGTTATTTGTTTGTGGAAAAAACTCTTTTCACTTTGCTTCTCGTCCTATGTGGTAACTCAATTTAACAAGAGGATTTTGCGGAAAACCAAGAGACAATGAAAGACCCTGAATGAAGTCATTGATTATTGGTAACCACTAGGGAAAACTTCAAAGCTTTTCCATTACAAATAACTTTTCAGTCTAATGCTTCTGGAGTACCCTTTTGTGAAGCTACTGACATTTCTTTTTTTTGTAATAAATGAAATTTCCTTTTTCTAAAGAGTAGACTGAATTACCTTTGTAATCAATTTGTTCGGTCAAAAGTGGGATGTGACACTAACTGCGCATGCGCTGCTTTTAAGCCACGAACCAACATGCCAGACCTTAAAAGATGTGTTAAAGTCGGATTATACGGTACGATTTTCGCCTAAACTATCGTATACAACACGCTCGCGCCATCCTACAACTCGAGTATTAGCGTGTAAACCAAGCCTACATCTCGCCTACGACAGAGGCGAGCGTGTTGTATACGATAGTTTTAGGCGAAAATCTTACCGTCTAAACCGGCCTTTAAGGTCTCTGTATTCATACATTTACCGTATTTATCAAATTCAACCTCGACTTGGAATTATTTCCACATAGGTCTATTATTAGCTCACCAAATCAGAGAAGCCTTAAGAAAAGATAAATTAGAAAAAAAAAATGTATTTATCAAGTTCAACCTCGACTTCTCGACTTGGCGGATCTATTCATTCGGCAAGTGTCTATTATTAGGTCGCCAAATCAGACGAGCCGTATTAAGAGAGAGGGAAAAAAGGGTCTTAGAATGTTCAATTAAAGGGTCTCACGAGTTATATTTCACAGTTAGTGGGGAACTCTTCAAGGCAAGAATCAAGTTCTTCGTCATTCGAGAACACTCGATTCGCGACGTCATAATAATGCCTCTCTGATGTACACAATAATTAAAAATCTAGAAATATAAAAATTAACTCTTATAACTCTTCTACTTTCATTTAACAGTGCTGAACCGAAATATTGGCTATGGGAAAAGAGAGAAATAATCTGTAATGCTATCAAAATGCAAAAATTATGTAACACACGATTTCGGGTGTACAAAAAGTTGAAGTAGGGTGTGTTCGTTGAATCGAATCAACCGACTGCCTAAAAAATAAAATTTAACTCGTTATCGATACTCCCGCCGCTAGTTCGTACAGCGATGACCTGGCGCAGCTCAACGGGTTTGATAAAATCTTGGAAAATCTTGGTCTTGGAAAATCAATTGTATATTTTGATTAAACGGAAGTCATTTTTGGAAGTATTTTAGCAGATGCTACTATAGCCTTAAAGCAACTGGCTATATGCACGTACTGATGAATAAATAAATATAAAATTCACTTTTATGTATAATATTATGAAGTTGTTAATTCGTAAACACCATCTTCTTCGTGTACGGCTGCTCGTTCATAAATATTAAAACGGGAATACAGTCAACTCTCGTTACAGCGGACACCCTCGGGACCGTCAATGCGTGTCCGTAATACAGTCAAATCTCGCCTTGCGGACACCCGATATTCCTGTCCGTAATAGCAAGGTGTCCGTTATATCGGGGTGTCCACAAGGCGAGATTTGACTGTAGCTTGATTGTCGATGCACTCGATTAATCACTGTTCAATCGAATTACAATTTTATAGTTATATTCATGTTTTTAACCAACCTATTAATAAGAACTGTTTTTTTATCATTAAGTTCAGACTTTAAGATTAAAACTTTTAAGATTAAAGAAATGGCTCAGCGTGTCGAATTGCCGCCTAGGCTAAGACAAATTTACTATAATTTCATATAAAAAATATTTTGTACGTATCTATAAAAAGGTAGTTTTAAAAATAGAGGTAAGAAAATCATTCTTAGAATTTTTTGACAAAAAAATACAACAAACAAACAAAAAAACCTGGAAACTCGCCAAGCCGTGGGTTGTTCATTCCTAATAGGATTGCTTGTTGCTTGGGGAAAAAATGAGTTTTTTGAAGAAGTAGCTAGCTAGCTATGCTACCACTTACAGATTACCGCTTACTTATCCTTTATTATTCAGTGAAAACGTGATTGATTCATAAAAGTTCCGACATTTCAAGACTATTTCTTTTTCTTTATTACTTTACTCATTATTTTTGAGGCGTCATCCGGTTTAGTAAAAAAGGTTTAATCAGGCATAAGGGTATTTAGCAACGTTGGAGACGTTGTGTCCTGCAGACATTGGCTTGTTCAATCGCGGTCTTGTTTTTTCTCTCGCTAATATCAGGGTTGTTATATCAAGACTAATGAACTAAATGAGAGGAAATCATAGAATGGCATGAGATGGGATAAAATCGGACAACTGACGTTTTCTCAGCGACAAAAATTAAAGTAAAGAACCAACAACAACGCCAATGACACACACACACACACACGAAGGGGGGGGGGGGGGTACACACTTACAAATACGCACACCAAACAAAACAGATCACGGCTTCAATGTCTTTAATTACAATTTTGAATAGATTAACTTTTTAATCATCAAAAATATAGTGTTAGCAGGGATCAAACTCACTAATATCTGTATATTTTATAATATATATCTATAATATTTTGTCAGTATCGGGCATTCGCACGCCATAATCGATAGTGTTTCCACCTCTTCAGATAATTGACTCATGATGACTCCCGCGAAGATTCGTTCAGTTGTTAAACCGTAATTATCCGCACCAACAAGGCCTCTTCTCCATAAAGTTTGGGTATAAAACTCTGATATCTATATCGACGGAATTTTGTAGCGGCCATTTTGTTCGGCGATGACGGGTACTCAAGAAGAAAAGTTCGTTGGAAAGTACATACGGCTTAGCTCCTTTTTACGTTTTCCTACAAAAGCAATACAAATACAAACATTGCTGCTTGACTTTAGAGCTTGAACTTTGCATGATATTTTAAGCGGGCAACGAAAAAGAAGCCGAGAGTAAGTATAGTGTAAGTTTTTTAAAATTTTATTTTGATAGTTTGGTTGATTGAAAAGAGCCTCAGTATTGAGACCCACTTGTCGTAAATACCGGCTTTCATGAAAGTACATACATAGTAATATATATTACAGTTTTACTTTTTTTTTTGATTTTGTGCATGAAATGCTTATCGTATAAATAGAAACTAAGCAGGCACTTTTAATTAGAATGAAAATTTGGTTTCATTTCATTTAGTACTGGAAATAGTTTTTCCCATCTTCTTTAACGGGCAGATTTAATCGTTGAAAAAGCTCAAAAAAAAAGTTCAACAGCTTGATATGTTTCATATGACATTCGATAATTTCATGTGACTCAAACCAATTGATTTATTTTCTTTGAACTTGATTTCCCCCCATTTCTGACCACGAGTCATGCCAATTGAGAATAAGCTTAAAATTCATGATTAATGATTAAGATTCACTCAATTCAAGGGAATGACAAATGACCTGACAAGGCAAAATGTCTAAATGGACTTTTAAATTTTTTTAAAAATACCACTGGTCATGGCTTTTGATATTTTCTTTTCATTACTTCGTATTTTATTTTTTATTCATTTTCAATTAAATTTCCTCGCAACCTTTAAAGGAAATGCAGACCCCAATTGATAAGCCATCAATAGCCTCTTATGTTTACACGGACAACGTCAAAGGAAATTCGTTATTAAAAAAAAAAAAAAAACCAGTCAACCAAACATATAATCCTTCAGGATATACAAGATAGCAAAGCTAAGCTGATAATTATACGCCTAGAGTGATTGTAATGCACGTTGATCAGTGAGATCTTGTGCAGCTTAGTTGCTATATTAATACGATCTGAATATGCTGCATCAGTGTCTTCCTAAAATATCTAGACTTTATGTGAAACCGAGCCTGAAAACGTGCGATTAGCGTTCCTCTTTCATCAGTTTCGGTCCCAGATCCTCGCGAAATCTTGGTTTATTAGTTTATGAATGAATCCATTTTTTCTCGGTGGCGTAGGGAATTAGAAAAACGTTTTTATCCTTTAATGAAAGCGCTCATCTTGGGGTCTACGTACGATGTTTAATCTCTTATTGCCCCCCCTCCCTCGTCACGGGCCATTACAGACGGGATCAGGGTTTTAGCCGTCGATATGAATAATTACGATTTTTATCTGTTTTAGTGTGGTTCTTAAGACGAAGAGCCTTAAAAGGAAAAATCTTAAGTTAGAATAGAATTCGTCAAGGTATAAGAAAAGAGCAGAAAAGAAATTGTTGAATTCAACTGAACTATTCGACGTAAATTGCCGCCATGTTGGTTTGGCTGACCGGTCACCGAAGAAATAACATTCGGCATTGATTCTTGCATTCAACCTTCAAAACAAACGTCAAAAGAGAGAAAGAAAGAAAGAACGAAGAAAAGGAAGGAATTTGAACAGGATTTCGCACCGGGTTCCACTATTTGTTTATTACTAAACTGCTATACGTGCGAGCTGGACGCTAAAATTTGAATTGGTTTTTCGCCATCGTCAATCAAATCTAAGAGCATTCGGAGTATTAGTCGGTACCTTTGATCCTATTTGACTTGCGGCAGTTAAAAACCAAATGCGGGCAAATCGCAGCTATAGAGTTTGTATGTTTATGAAATAGCAGTAAGTCATTCCTAAAATATGTTGATTAAGCTAGCTTCCCTTAAGAACACATCAAAACCACTATTACATTTATCTCATTAAAAGGTTGTCGTAGCCAAAGGCGATCGTGAGTTAGTAGATATGCGCAGTAGGCAAAAAGCGATAAGCGATAAGCGATAGGAAACAGCTCATTCCAAGATCCGATCCAAGAATAGCTATAATTACTTGTGTCTTTTTATTATTCTCTTTAAAAAAAACGGAGGTCATTGTTGATATTATCCAGTGTTGTTTGTAGTCGATTATTGTTTAGTTGTATTCTCACCATTCCTTCTCTGGAATTCCTTCCCGTCTTGAAATGACCCATCTCAGTCCGGCCGGCTCGGGTGAATAGTAGCATTGACTTGGCACGGAGTACGTTTCCCAAATAAAGACACTCCACTCTCCCCACTACGAACAATAACTCAATAACAATATAACGTTAGCAACTTACCAGTGCCAAGTAAACAGGAACTATGAATTACAGAAGAAATCCAGCTTTATCATTAGTGAAACTGTTACAAGTACACTTTGAAATAAACAAAGGAAATGCAAAGGAAACGAGTCATTTTGCATTGACATCGATTTCTGGTGAACGTCAAGTAATTTATGTGTGTATAAACCAAATTGCTAAAACTTTGACACTTTAACGATATATATACATTTATATGTATTCCCCTTTTTCCTATTGTCTTACCTGGATTTTCTATATATATATATATCAAACTCATTAATAAAATCACGACCGTGAAGAGTGTTTTAAATCTAATCATAGTTAATAAACTTTAAGTTGGATTTTCTTGGCCAAATTCACTTTAATTTTGAAAATTTTATTGAAGTACAAAGGAACTAACCTAGACGTTTGATACAACACGGCCACTCATACTGTATATATTACATACAGCCATTTTCAAAAATTATGGCCGTTTCAAATATAAATACGAATATATCAAAAGTATATCAGACACGTTAGGATATCTTTCTTGATATTTATTTCAGAAAGCCCTAGTGATAGACAACTCGGAAAATATATCAGAGATGGTATCCCATAAGTTCTGATATATCTTTGATATACTTATATTAGAAGCGGCTATAATTTTTGCAAAAGGCTGTATATATACATATACACCTAACCAAAAAAAGTCTGTAATTTCAGATATATATATATATATACACACACACACTTGATTGCAGAAAAGCTGTAGCATACCTTTATACAGATACTTAAACAGATGCAAGATATCAAATGAGAAGCAGAATTTAAATCATGCTTAAATACGATTGCTTAACCACTATACATTTCGCGGAAAATACTTTTTTTAACTTGACTTTCGTGCAACGATATATGTTTATATAAGATCAATGTATATATTTTATTTTGCCCGCATTTTTCCCCCTATTTTTTTCTATACCCCTAAGACTTTGTAAATTGAAAATATATATAAATATATAACTGAACATCACTAGCTTGAGACAAAAAGTCGGGTATCTGACAGTTTTCAAATGATAAGTGGCACTGCAAAACCACAAAATCACTTGTCATGTCGCCGATCAGATGAAGCTTTTATTTTGCATTTTTGGACACTTAATTTTCATTTCATGTAAATGGCCATGCTATACATACTATTTCCGCCACCGAGAGAACATTTTGTCCATACACTAGATTGTAATGATGTCGTGAAAAAACCTTTATTTTTTATCCTTTATCCTAGGTTTCACGTGAACACGGGGGTGGTCAGTCTCTAGTCAAGGTACAGAACTGACATGAATAGTTAATCGAATTGGTCGCTATGTTGCGATTCTGTGTATAGATTAATTTTATCCATTATAATTTAAGGAGTTCGAAGCGATTTTTTTTCTCTAAAGACTAAAGAATATTTTATTATATTTTATTATTATTATTAAGAATATTAATTAGCATTAATAAAAGTATCCATTTAAGATGTAAAAAAATATGGAGGATATTACATGGCCATGTGGAGAGTTGTTGAGGTGATATCCGCACTACACAGCATAGCGAACGAGATCTAACGAGTAAGATATTATCAACACTAGAAGGTAAAGTCCGTATCTCGAAGCTGCCATGAAATGTTCTGTTTACTGATATAATTAGACTATCCGGCGATAAAATACGATTTTGTTGGATTTTTCCTATTTAAAGCGAATCCTAAGAATTCTTACCAATGATGTTATTTTATCATGTAAAGATATCCCTTTTTAGTCAGAGAGAAAAATAGATATTTTATCGATCGGTGATTATAATATATCACTTAGTGTATATCAATACCTTTAAGCCAATTCAAAAACAATTTCAATTTTATAATCAATATCATTAATTATGATATCTTATTAGACAAATTACATATGACATACCTTGGATAGAATGTGTACCTCATAGTAAATGGACTTTCTATGAGAGTAATGTTTATGTATGGGGGTTGGTTGAAACGGCTCCTAACTGAAGAGCGAGCGTCATAACCATTAAACGGTTCAAACGTTTGTGATAAAGTGAAAACAGAAGGGGCAGCAGATGGGTTTGTCGTGGTCACAAATAGAATTTGTTTGACTTTTTTGTCTCTGATGAGGTAAGCACACATAACGAGCGCTAGTAGTGTCGAGATTCAACAAAAAAAGAAAAAACAAAAAAGAAAAAAGAAAGAAAGAAAATTGGATAGTACAAGTTGAACAATATTATTCCTCCGAAATAATTGCCGACCATATCATGGTGTGTATTATCCGGTATATCATAATTTTTTGTAGGGCGCCTCGATGTCTTCAGTTATGACAAAAATAGTGATACGAGATTCCAGCTGTCTTATGGTGTTGATCAGAAGTCTATTAATCCATTCTTATAAACTCTTTGCTAGGATTCCACTGTGGAGTATATATACAGATAAACAGTCAGGCACCCAGAACACCAGCTGAGAACCGTTGGGTTGATTGTACATATGGATCCCCAAGAAGTCAATTCCTCATTCCTGAACTTCAGTTTGTCCACCAACACAACCACGGATGCCAGTAGAAGCCAAGTCTTCACAGAATTTGAACATGCTTTGATTTTTGTGTTTCTTGGAGTCTTTGCCATATTAATAATATTAACCAATGCATTCGTGATATACCTGGTCAAGAGAATGTCTTATCTACAAACGTCTACTAACTATTCCTTAGCCAGCCTTGCTTGTTCTGATCTTCTAGCTGGCTTAGTGGCAATACCTCTGATCATACTTAGTGCCGTCACCAACAAAAGAGGCTTATTTCTGGCCATGGACTTAAGCAGCAGATTCATCTGTCTCTCTACAATTCTACATCTTTCCAGCATTGCTCTAGAGAGGTACATTCTCATAGTTCATCGGATGAATACAGAACTAATGACCAAGCAATCCACTCTCATCGTTCTTCCAGGAATTTGGATATTTTCTTTAACGGTAACGTTGATCCAAATGGCCTGGATTGATTTTGACACGCCAAGACTTTTGACAAAACAGGGCATGGAAAAAGTCGAGGTGATATATGATCTTTGTTGTATCTTTATTCTAGTATTCCTCCCACTTCTGATCATCATATATGCTTACGTGAGAATCTACATCATCGTAAGACGGCAGCACAACAGTGTTTCGCGGCAGGAAGCCCACATCGACGAAGCGTTGAAGAAAAGAAAAAGACGTTTGAAGAAGGAAATAAGAGCAGTTTTCATCTACGGCGGAATGGTGCTTACGTTCGTTCTTGGTTGGTTTTATTACTTCTTAGGTGGACTTATGCATGATTTAAACGTAACAGAAAACTGGCTCGATACTCCACCATGGCTAGATATCGTGTTGCTATTCACAAGGTTTGCTACATCGTTAGTCAATCCACTATTGTATACATTTTTTAAAATGGACTTTTTGAAGGCCGTAAGATCGCTTAGGAAGAAAATACCATGCAACTCTGAACTTTGCAACAAAAAGCCCAAGGCAGATACATTTGCTATCAAGATATTGAAAGAAGGTAAGCCACAAGAGTCTAATGGATACCAATTGTCATCGAGAATCGAGACCTCTTATACTGTTATTAACCAAATTAGGAAAAACAGCAAGTCTATTGATGCTTCTGAGAGCATTTAAAGGACAGAGAATTGGAGAGAATTAATACAAGAAACAACAGTAAATTTATTGTTGGTTAGAAGAACATAGAGAAGATGACAAAAGAAACAACAGTAAATCTATTGATGGTTAGAAGAACATAGAGAAGATGACAAAACAAACAACAGTAAATCTATTGATGGGTGGAAGAACAGAGAGAAGATGACAAAACAAACAACAGTAAATCTATTGATGGTTAGAAGAACAGAGAGAAGATGACAAAACAAACAACAGTAAATCTATTGATGGTTAGAAGAACATAGAGAAGATGACAAAACAAACAACAGTAAATCTATTGATGGGTGGAAGAACATACTAGAGAAGATGACAAAACAAACAACAGTAAATCTATTGATGGGTGGAAGAACATAGAGAAGGTGACAAAACAAACAACAATAAATCTATTGATGGTTAGAAGAACATAGAGAAGATGACAAAACAAACAACAGTAAATCTATTGATGGGTGGAAGAACAGAGAGAAGATGACAAAACAAACAACAGTAAATCTATTGATGGGTGGAAGAACATAGAGAAGATGACAAAACAGACAAGGAGAAACAACAGTAAATTGGTTGTGCCAATGAAAAAAGCATTTACCATGAGTCGGAAAGGAAGAGCAAATTGATTATTTGCAGAAAAAAGTAAAATAAATAAACCAAGCCAGTGCTGCAGTATATGTAGAAATAAACCGGGATTATATCAATGTATACCAATCACTTTCTTAGTTCTTCCGGGAGGGGTAGAGGGTTGGATTATGCAATCAAGACCTGCTTTGTCATCATTGGCCCTGACTTTGTACCAAGAAGGATAACAAGGACAGGACAATTCCATGCTACGGCAATGAGAGCCAAGGGTCAAAATATTTCCAAAATGACAATTGCGCAATGGTAACTGTAGTACCGGGCCTTCTTCAAGAGTCTCCCCCTCCCGAGAAAAGACATTGGTAGCTCTTAGCATAGATCCACTACATACGAATTCAAGATAAGTTAAATGGTTTGTAAGAGTTCTTATACATATTTATTAAGTATTTCTTATATATAGAAGGTTAACAAATTGTTTGATAAAATGTATAGCATTGACTTTCGATGCCCAACGGTTTTAAGATACACACCGAGGGGGGAGGGAGGATAAAGGGTTTTGAGCGTAGGGATATTCTAAATGCTTAGCTTCTTATGATAATAATGAGGATCCAGACGAACAGAAATGACTTGAAAAGTTTGATACGGGTCTTCATTTTTTCTGGGATATTCGGGTTATGTGTTTGTAGTTCCGAAGGTTTTGGAACACTAATAGCACGCATAGTCCATGAGAGGTGCTTTTGCCTGGATGACCAATAATTTCCCTTGATGCGATTGGTTGGAAGGGATTTTACTGGGTGTT
Source organism: Actinia equina (assembly GCA_011057435.1). Lineage (NCBI taxonomy): Eukaryota > Metazoa > Cnidaria > Anthozoa > Actiniaria > Actiniidae > Actinia > Actinia equina. The sequence continues at coordinate 829,016 of WHPX01000897.1, forward strand.
AATGCTAAGTTGCATCCCTTTGTGGAAGCTTTTCAAAGGCATCTCGAATAAAACATTCTGTAGACCAATGTCTTGTCTCAAAAAACTGAAAAATAAGGTAAAAGGCTTTTTAAACGTATTTTTAAAAGCTGAAGTGAATCAAATTTGGAATTACTGCTTGCACTCATGCATGTCATCAAGCATACTCAGATGAATTGTGCAACATTTTTTTTTCAAAGTTTCTGGTGAATATTTGAAGACAGAAGATAAAGATTGACTTATCACTCTACAATCAAGAATTTATTTATATATTTTTTGTCTTGGTATACGAGAGAATGTACGCAGTAGAAAGATTGCGGGATGATAAAAGCTCTTCCACATCCCATTTCCGAGCATTATGCAAGTAGCTTACATTGAATTTTTGTGTGTGACACAAACAAAGCATATCTGGGAAAAGAGCTACAGACCCTTTTCGTGTGACGTCAAGCAGCTTATTCTAGAGGATAAAGAATTTCTTAATCTCTTGAACAACTGGTAACCTATTGTTGTGTCTTCGAAATTGAGCTGTTGACCTCACATGCAAGGTGTCTATGGTTGACTATTTAGTACGCTCAAATACCCTAAACCCTCCCCCAAGGTCAAACGTTTGCTTTTTTTGTATGCACTAGCCATCCTTATTATTCTTTGAAAATGTTGAAATATCAATACATAGAAATACAGCGAAGAAAATATTTCATAATTATAACACGTTACTGTTTAAACTACTTTTGGTTGAATTAGTTTACTAATGAGAGAGAGTAAATAGAAAGAAGTGGGAGAAGGAAGAGGCGTGGAGGGAGGGAGTGAAAGAGGGAGGGAAGGAAGGAGCAAGAGTGTAGGAGGGAGGAAGTGAAGGAGGGAAGGAGGGAAGGAGGGAGGGAGAGATGGAGGGAGGGAGGGAGGGCAAATTGGAGGAAGGGAGTCAAAGACTTTATCTCAAAGACTGTAGGATAGCTGGCTACGCTTAGAAGGTATACGGAAGGTATACATTCTCTGGAATCTAAGGCCTAGGGCAAACGTCGAACTTTCCATGCACCGAACTCATTAAAAACAATGGATATCAGGTGATAATGAGGCGGCATTCTTTGATGTAATTAAGTTCGGTGCATGGAAAGTTCGACGTTTGCCTTAAGCCTAAATAAGCATATTACCTACATATAAGTGACAAATATAGTTTTTACAAAATGTTCTAGGAAATTCTATAAACATCAGATGGAACTAGTTCCCCTGGTTCGTATGACCAAGGCACTCTCTTTAATCATGGAATTATCTATAGTATCTTTTAGTGATAAAGAGTTCCATATGATCCATATCTCAATCGTAACAAATCTCGTCAGTGCCATTAATGACTTTTGTAAAAATGACTACCTTACTGTTTGAAATATTCTAGCCTTTTCTATAGGCTTCATGATAAACTAAATCAGATCAGTGAATAATTCAATTTTGGCGGCCTTTTTGTACGATGGTACGGATCCGGAATTTAATAGGCCTCATATCTAAATCCCCTACATTCACAACTGCTTAAGCCATTACCTAACATGTACATATTTTTTAGTAATTATTCGCCGAAGGCGAAGTGAATATCGGGGATAATAACCGAAACGAAGTTGAGGATATCATTCCTATTCACTAAGCCTGAGGTGAATAACACCTCGTGAAAATGTGAAAATGGTTTTTGCCAATTCCTATTTCTTTCTGGTCGCCAAATGTCTGACATGAATGCATGACTGATTGACAAGTTTGGGAAATTAACTGAGTAAGAAAAGGAGAGTGACGAAACGGTAACAAAGAACAAAAATAAGTTTAAAAGAGAGAAAAGATATTCAACTAGAGAGAATTAAAAAAAAAACCAAAAAAACAATTAAATTGATGTGTATATTTTAAGAAAAACCACGCTCATTTACAGATTCCAGTTTTTAAGAATGTGAATGTGAACCTGGTTTAGAGCAATTTTCGTATGACTGTGAAAAGCTCATTGCCCTAAGCGTGACGTGCCGTGACCGCGATGCTTTCTATACCTTTAATTGGCTGATTTTTTTCACGCACAATACGATTGGTCTTGCATTGCCTTGATCTTTATGCCGTGTTTCGGGCATTTGATCGAGTGGAGAGTAAATTCTCGTGCAATGTGATTGATCTGGGGTATCCCTTGCTGTGTCACGACCGTGTTCGTGCCGCGATCTTTTCACAGTCATACGAAATTGCACTATGAGGAGCTTGCTTAGTGATTACATGTGATCTTGAATGCTACGTATGATTGTAAAACTTGGAAGTTTTTTACTTGACTTATTCCTAAATAATGCCAACTTATGAAAGACTGGTTGCAACAAAAAATAGTATTGTGCCCATTGTCTGTCATCAAGTATTGTGCTAATGTGTACTGTGCTGTATATGGGTGCCTTGAAAACGAGCCTTAGTGGAATATATCAGCTAAAGCGTTTTTTGTCGCCTGTCTTCCTCCTTCTAGTCCACCAATCACGAGCAAGGAGAGAATACCGCTGATCAAGAGGAACTAAGGCCCATAAGAACAAATCAAAATCTAATTATATTGATTTCTTCGTAGTAAGTAACAGACGAAGTTTTCTTGTCGAATGCACCTGGGTGTTCCCCTCGCGTGGCGTTGTTCAACTCACAAATCTTTTTCTCCCTGTTAAAGTTAATTGACTTACAACCACTGTAAAACTGACAGTAGCTCATGCAAACAAACACGTATTGCACGCCTGTCTCTTTATGAATCACGTGACCAATGAGGCGGGAACCTACTTCGTCATCAATTGCTTGAAACATTGTGTCAGGATGATCTACATAAAAATAGAAGATTGAAAAGACAAATTAGAAGAACTAGTCAGTGCAAGATGTTCTATACCTGACCATAACATTATTTACCTTGGTCGTCGTGTTGATTTTCAATGCAGAATCGACCGGGTAATGCCTTAGGTACACTGCTGAATTTGTACACATAATGTCCAGAACACTTCCTGATGTGTACTGTGGTGTTCTGATAACAGCAGTCACCGTTCAAGTGAAAGCAGACAGTTCTCTTGACGATTCCATCTTGGATGATTGGATGTGCTCCGTTCAACCATCCAGGGGCCTGGGTACCACACCTGTTCTGTGGGACACACGTGGTTGGTAACTTATTACCAGCTGGGCTCTGGATACGATACCACTTGCTAAGGTCAATATCTGTGTTATCGTTTTTGACTTGAGATGAGTGGTAGATGTGGTTGACAGCCCTGGACACGTCACTGATGATGCGGTAGTCATGGCAAAGACGAAGAGGAGCTGTGTTTTTTTAAACATAAAAATTTAAATTTCACAAATGCTGTAAGCTGAATAGGAAAAGAGCATGGTATTACCTTTTGCCTTGATTGTCATGTTCTTTGTTCCTTCTCGGTTGGAAGCAACACACATGTACTCGCCATTATTCTCAGTGATAGTGATCTCTGCAGTAGATGTCTTGTTTACTAGCACTACCCCTGAGCGTACCCAGGCCACGTATGGAGTAGGTGAACCTTTGGCTTGACATTTCACTGTCTCATTCGTATACACGAACATGTTGTTCTGGAAATTTGGAGTAAGTTCAAGAAATCCTAAGCAAGAAAAATAACATAAGATGTTTATCAAAGGCACATCGTAAGATTTTGGGAGTTAATTGTACTCCAAAAATGGAGTTGAACTTAAAAGATGACAAAAGTCTCCTATTTTGGAGCTTGAAAAAATTCAACTATATAGATCCCTTGCATGTGGCATCAACTGAAGTAGCCCCATCAGGGGGACATAACAAAAAAATTCCAATCTTCTGAGAACGGGAATTCGAACATATTGTTTTGTCCCCCAAACTGAGCTGCATTCTAAAGTGTTGCAACGGGTCTATTTAGAGTAAATAAGACTCCCGGTGGAGAGTAATAACAACTGTTTATGTGGGAGTTGAATTCAATCCCTTATTGGGGTTTTTAAACTCAATCTTTCGAGTAAAGACGACGATGACAGAATGACTCTCTTTGAGGAATGAAAACAACTCCATTGTAAATGAGGTGAATTACATACCGTGAAAAGATGAAAAAACTTACTGACGTTTTTTTTTTCCGGACGCTAGTCCTTCGTCGGAGTAAAAGAGAAAGAGGTAAAGTAAGGTGAAGTTGGATATTCAAGAAAGGTGCCGTGACATCGATATTGATTTGGTTCGTAAGAAATGATGTAACAACGTCACCATGCTACTTATCTGAGCAGTGCAACAAAACAATAGAGTCTTTGTAATCCAGTTTGGTAGTTCTCAATTTTATAACTGCACACTCTATGGCCTTATTTGATCAGTTTGGGTGGTAGAGCAGGAGGTATTCCAGCACCAAAGATAAAAGCCTACATACAGCTTCAATTATGCTGGGGTAAGTTCTAACGACGCCAGTTATTCTAGGGATTTTCGAATGGACAGTATGGCACATAGATCATAGATCCAAAATATGTTGCAAAACTATCGTTCATTTCTTCATAAGGGACCACTGGACAGATCACGGTCTTTGTCTCTTGTCATTAGGGACTTGCAAAATCGGAAGTATAAATTACTTCACTTTGGGGATTCAAGTCTTTAAGATCTGTCTTCCCTGTGGATAAGTTGACTTTACTGACAATGTTTTGAATGAAATTTCCAATCAACAGAAACCCAAAAAGAAAATATTTGCACTTCCGGTTGACGTCGCCGTCCGTATATTTTTTTAAAATCTTAAAGTCCCTATTCTCTTGTCCTAGACCGATAGATTGATATTTAAATATAATTCATTAGCTTGTTAGCAACGCTTTATTAACTAGTATATATTATATTTATTCTTACGTCTGTATATTTATAAAGTTTAAATTATATCTTTGTAATATTTAATTTGTTTTTTAATGAAATGGAATAAAGACATTATTATTATTATTATTATTATTATTATTATTAACACTAAGTTCTCACCTCTGAGATGATTTATTTCTTCGCCAGTTAAGACACCATCGGTGATGTACAAATCCATGACTGAGCCAAGAAACTGGTGTTCTTCGGTATGGCCATCATCACCTATCTCGTAAGTGTCTCTCGTTGGAGGCTGCCACGTTCTACTCTTGTCAATAGCAAGATTATTGTTTTCCTTAGCGTCAATGTAAAGTTTGCTAACACCTCCCGATTGATCCCATGTAACAGCAATGTGAAACCATTTGCCAACGCTGATTGTGGAATTGCTTTCCAGACTAGGACCGTACCAGCTTGCATCTGTTGAACGGCGAACAAACTGAATGATTCCAGTTTTATGGATTGCAAGGAAGAAGTGCCATGGATTGTACCAGTCACTAAATATTGTTTGTACTCTATCGGCGAGGATACTTTTCACTTTAACCCAGAGAGCAATGGTGAAACTCCTTCCACTAAGTTCAACTTTAGGAATTCGTGCAAAGCAGTTGGACGGTTGGTTGAAGTTGATGGCTTTACTTCCTGGATAACGACCTTCGACAAAAGTAGGTCCACCGTGGAGGCTGTAAATGCGAGAAATAACTCCGAATCGCATCAATCTTCTCCAGTTATGATTCAGAATCACTTGTGTCTGCTTGAAATTTAGTTTTGCTCTTGTATATAATTGATAATTACTGCGATAAGCAATAGTAGTCAAATGAAGTAAAAATCACAAGTAAAACGGGTTTTTAGCCTTCGTTGAATGAATAAATGATTTAAAGCCAATTGATATGATGCCAATTTTAAGTATCATATTCAAATTGATAAAAAAATATCAAAAGTGGTTCAGAAAAACTGGGGGAAAAAAACGTCGGTTCGAGATCTGAACTCAGAAATAGGTGATCTAAGACTAAACAGAATCTGGATTTGTGCTTTTATATTTTTTAATTATAATACGAAAAATCCCATTTCTGAAGCAAATGTCAAGAATACTTCCCGTGAATATATTAAATTCTGCAGCGTCTTATTCGGTTCAAATGTTCAGATTTTAGATCTTCGACAAACGTTTTTTTTAAATTATAGGTTTGATGATAATTACGTCAATCCTGGTTCAGAACCATTGAGAGCCCAGAATGCAAGAACATTGACACCTAGAAAAACGCAGAGGAAATGATGGTTGTGTAACTTCTGGCTTTTTATTTACCTTCGTTAACGTTATCGTTAATACTTTGCTTCCCGGGAGACCTGTTACAGTTGCAAGCATTCCCCAAGAGAGTTAAACGACAAAAATATGGCGGCAATGAGGTGCCGTTAACAATGGATGCTATAATGAGAAATCTTTTGTTAAATGGCACCAACGTCCCCCCGAGAGGCCGCAATGACGTAACGTGCAATCGAAGAATACGGATAGAACCAGGACCAATTTCGTTAAAAAACAGACAAACAGACGTATATAAAGTCATTATTAAAATACAAAATTACGTGGTAAATGATTAATACTAAAGATATAATACGATATTAAAGAAAATTATCTAAAATATGCTCTAAAATTTCACACTATTTCTTCTGTATTTAGGTATCTTACCTGTGGCTTGAGAGAAGCCAAGGACAACCACGACCACGAACTGAGGAAGAAAAGATAAAAACACAAACAGAAAGTATTCGTCTTAAAAAAGGAATAAAATGGCAAATGCCCAAGTCAGATTTAGTTGAGAAAATATTTAGTGAATTGAATTCACGGCATACGTGACATAACGCCAAGTTTTACAATAAATAATGCATAAATTCACCATCCCTCTGTTTAATTATTTACGAAATCTCTTGTTATCCCAAATACAAAGGAGATAAATCACAAACGAAGAAAATAACCTTGAAAGTCTACATAAAACTTTTTTTTTTTGACTGTACATTCTAACATCCACAAGTATGCTTTTTCATTCGTAAGCGCATACAGTTTCGATGGATTTAGGCCTACCGTCCACAAGCAGTACTTGAAATAATGAATCTTTCCAAAAGATTTTCCAAAGTGGACTTTTGAAAACGCTGTTTACGTCTTCTTGTGTGGACGGACTAAAAGAATAAACCGTCTCATGAAACGAAGAAGCCGGAAAAGACGACGTGTTTACTCAAAAGTAGACGATCAATACAGAGAGCGAATACCTCATGAGCTGCCGTGGACATTGAAATGAAATTTTGTTATTTTTAATAGCCAAAACAAATTAATTAAGCGAACTGAGGAGAACCTCGAACAGGAAAGTTATTCTATAAATCAGGGGCTATCGAATTTATTTGCAAGTACCCTTTCATTAAGAATAAACTGAAACTTGACGCAGCTGACGGCTAGTCACAGAAATCTCTATGTTTTTTCCCCGGTAGATTGAGAGGTTTTCCGGCTCTGTTTTTTGGACTTTCTCCCTTCGCAAATTCCAGTAGTTTGAGAAAGGACTTATGATAAGTTCATTTGTAAATACCTGCAATCCAAGATTCATTACTGAAGACTGTGATGCTGCGTCGAGCAAGATAACATACACCGTATATTTCAACGTCACTTTTGAAAAACTCAATGATGAAGTATTAATTCTTTTGATATTCAAATAGCATTAGCCCAAATCATCACGTCTCATATGAGGAGCAGTGGGATTGGTTGGTCAGGCTGTCCCGACGCCGTTTCCTGCAATTCAGACTGGACTCACTTTATTACTAAGTTTATTTCTAATACCCAAATCACAAAATAACTCAATAGTTTAAAAAACATTTTAACATAAAATTCAGCGATAAAACTTTACTAACAAACATAATATTACACGAAGTTTCGTTAATAACATTTCATAAATAAAACACTTTAACATAACTTAAAGAAATCTCGTGAACATGGGACCGTCAGACACTAAAAACAATGAAACTGCAAATTTTTCATTACAATAACAAAAATGATTAAAAACTCTTGTTTTAGTGATTAAAACAGTCAATGGAAAGGGTGCATGCGCGCTCGTTGACGTCCGCTTATCTGTCTGTCCTCTTATTGATGAATAAAGATAACCAATGAGCATGAGGGAAGTCAAGGCACCGGCCACTGTTCATCGACAGAAACAACTACTGAGATTCCTGAAACGTGGATACTACCACGGTTTTGCAGTAATATAAAGGAACAGAAAGCCAGTCAAGATAAGTAAACACAAGCTTAACGGTTTTTGATTCCGACAGCACTTTAGGCAGTCCTAGTGCCCTTGATCAAAACGAAAATGTACTAGTATTTATATCGCTCGTATCACTTCAAAAATATTCGAATATTTCTAAATTTATTGCCGTTATATGTTAATTACTGGCCGATTTTTTTAGCTTTGGTTTTTCACAATATTGTCTTCCAGCTTAAAAATCAATGGATTATTATCTTCTTTTTTAAAATCTTCTATTCTATATGGACTCAAACGAAGAAATTTATTCTAATACGTTGGTTTTTCCATTTGTGGTCTCAAATGGATAAATATGGTACCCAAACGATCAAAGCCTGGTTCAGTAACAGTCTGCGTGCCACTGTAGATTACTCATGTTCTTATTTGATACCACACTTGGCTGTTATATCTACTAATGACTTCGATCTAGTAACACAGTAAGCACTGTTCGAAATGATCGAGGTACAATGTTCGAACAAACGAGGCTCAACGTAAAGTCCAACAATGGCGGACATGGTAATAGCCACGTAAGAAGGACTCAAAAAAAAGCTAATAGCAAGCTCTCGGTGTTTTCCTCTAAAAGATGCATGAAGAACCTCAACTGCATTACTAAATAAGAGACCAATAAATATCCCTGCTGTTATGCAAAGAACGAGTGTTGAGACAATGTTGGGAAGAAACCTGTACCAAGACTCGAAGATGAAGAAGAACAGATGAAGCATTTCCAGTACAGCAAACACCCATAGTGATGCGGGTGTCGGTTGGTATGACCAAGAAGGCTTGATAAATGACAGCAGAGAACGGTGACATCGACCAATCAGCTCTCCAAACATAAAGATAATGATATAATACTGATAGTGGTCACGTGGTCTGAATGGAGCGTTCTTGTAGGCAATAGTCGAGATGACTGATTGGATAATGAGATACTCGGAATGATAGCCTATAAACTCTTGTAAAGCAACAATATAAAGCATTTTTCTTAAAACACGGAATTTCTCCTTCCAACTTAGACCTTCTTTCGCAGAAACAGTGTTCATTGCTTTCAATTCATTTCGCTTCTCTTTGCTTCTTTCCTGAAAATCTTCAGTATCAGAGCTTTCAAGTTTGGTATAAGCCACACCGCCACCGTCTTGACTGCTGCCATCTTGCATACTTTTGTCGACGATGTAGTAACTTAACAAATATAGAGGTAGCAACAGCGCCACCAAGACGATAGTTATTTTTGGCGATACGCACAACCATGTGGTCATGGCTGAAAAAAACAACAAAAACAAAAGAATAATTTATCGAATATGCGATTGTTTACGCGGTGCGTATAGTTTATGGTATATTCACATCTTTAATTGATCATTTCACCACGGTAAACTGCTTAACAATAAACTTTTTAGAATTATTTTTAGCCAAACAAAGAAAATATTTTGTGAGAGAATGATAAGGACTGGGCTCCCTGTGGAGGGAGTTTGAGTGACATGTGCGTGGAAAGCCGTAAGAGCAAGAGAGATGTGTTTGGAGAGAAAGGATGTTGTGAGAGAGGATCGAAATTGTAAAGAGGATAAACTCTCTTCTTACATTGATCCCTCACATATTAACATTAATTCAAAAAAGGTCCGTTTGAAACAAAGTTAGTTTGTCCTTTTTTTTCTTTTTTTTTCTTCTTTTTTTCTTTTTTTCTTTTCCTCTTTGATTACTTATCAAACACAGGTTAGTTCCTTTGTGTTTCGCTAAAATTTTCAAAATAAAAATGAATCTGGCCAAGAAAATCCATCTTAAAGTTTATGCAAATGAACAGCATTCTGTATCTGAATTACAAAACTCTTTACGGTCGTGATTTCTGTTGTGTTTTCCTCATTAATTAACAATGACTTTAATAATTTATAATACATATAAGAACAATATAAGGGATTAATGTGTGCATATCATTTATCCGGGTTTCTCGAGTTGAAATGAAAAAAAACTTATTATTTAAAACTTTGAAACAATCAGTTATCAAAAAATATTTGCTAGCTATTCCTAAACGTTTTGATGCATTTCTTATATCAAAAGAAGCTAACAAAAGCAAATACTAACATCATATGTAGATGATGGCTAGTGAACACTAGCGTGGACTGCGTCGGTGTTTCTAATGAAACAAGTTACAGCAAGAACTGATTGAATGCAGTAGAAGACGTTAGAAGAAGTACAATCAAAATGATCAGTAATATTAAAGGTGGATTTGGGACCATCAATCTTATCATTAACACTCCCCGTACCTCTCATGTTTACTTTTCACCTAAAATTCACAAACCCAATAATCCTGGCCGTCCTATTGTATCAGCTTGTAGTTGTCCCACCGTACTTATTTCTAGCTTTCTCGACTCTCTTATGTCACCTATCGTTCAGACTCTACCCACCTACATTAAAGACACTAATCATGCCCTCAGAATTTTTAATGACTTTCAATTTCAAAATTCTCAATCCAAGTTTTTATTTACCATGGATGTCAAATCTTTATATACCGTCATTCCTAATGATGAAGGTCTCAATGCTCTCAAACATTTTTTTTGATCGACGCTCCGTTTTAGAACCTAGCACTTCTACTTTATTGCGTTTAGCTGAACTTGTTCTCACCCTTAATTGTTTTTCCTTTTACGACCGTTTTTTTTTTTGAAAGATCAACAGTGTAGCTATGGGCACCAAATTGGGACCTAGCTATGCTAATATATTTGTTGGCTACATCGAGCAACAAATTTTTGATCTCTATCCAGGCATTAAACCTGAACTTTTTGGTCGCTACATTGATGATTGTATTGGCGAGAAAGAACGCCCTCTTTTTTCGTTCAAAAGGGATCGTAATTTACGTTCTTTCTTAGTTAAAGGTGTACTTCCTTCTAATAAAGAACCCGGTACTTTTCGCAGCTCTAGCAAACGTTGCTACACTTGCCCTTTTGTTGCTTCACAAACTTCTATTAAAGGTCCCAAATCCACCTTTAATATTACTGATCATTTTGATTGTACTTCTTCTAACGTCATCTACTGCATTCAATGTTCATGCTGTAACATGCTCTATGTTGGAGAAACTGGCCGCCGATTAGGTGATCGTTTTAGAGATCATCTTTACGACATTCGCAAGAAAGATTTAAATAAACCAGTTGCTCGGCACTTTAATTCTGCTAATCACTCTGAGCTTAATGGTATTGTTTTTGGTCTGTGTTTAACCCACGGCAGCAACAATCATCGCAAAACAAAAGTAATGCGTGTAATTCATTCACTTGGCACCGTTAATCCCCAAGGGACTGAACGAACGCTTCGCTTATATTTAAGTTATTTCTCACCTATTGTTGCTTTCGATCCTTTTGTTTTTCCTTTGTTTTATGGCTTGCTTTTTTCTTATTGGTTTGTTTTCTCTCTCCTCTACTATATAAATATCTCTCTCACTCTTACTTTCTATTGACTCCGACGAAGGACTAACGTCCGAAACGTCAGTTTCCATTTTCACTACGGTGTTCAACTTATAATTCTACTATAACTTCGTACTAACATCATAGCACTGATCAAATTAGTATCACAGGTTATCACGTCAAAGTACTCAAGCGGAATGACTTTGATTTTGGTTCCCAAATTATGTAAAACATAAACATTTTGCTCCTTGTGTTTTATTTTGGTGGTCGCGGTTACTCTTACCTATGTAGTAGAGGGGAGCGATGAAGAATCCTACACCAGTTCCAGCTGAGTAGGAGGATACGACGGTCGATTCAAAGTACGACATCAAACCCAGAAAACTGATTTCTATAGCACCCATGCTTAAAGTTACCAATCCAACGCCAGTTAATTTCCATTTGACGTTTTCAACATATGCCACGAGAACGAATCCTGCCACTCCAATAACGACACCAAAGGCAATTCGTAAGCCATATGAAATCTCTTGAACGAAGTAAGGAGCTATCCCGACTACTGCACATATGGGGACTATGCCTATGAACAAGACTAGAGATGTTGGTGCATTGGTTCCTGCTAGAATGTCTTGGCTTCCTGAGATTATGATATTGTAACAAAAAAATTCAAGGAAACCAAAGAAAAAGAAGGCCAAAGAAGTATAACGTAGATCCATGTTTGCCTGTATTGTCATTATGTTAATATGTGCAAACCATTCAACTATGAAACAATTCTTCGCGCTATTGCACGTCACGTCATTGCGGCCTCTCGGACGTTTGAACCATCATAGCGAAGAGCTCCTTTTTAGGAGGTCAGTACTAGCTTTAGCAGCTTTAGGCACTTCTCCCTTCTTCGCAAACCATAGGTAATTTCTTGAAATTCAAAGAGCTCTTACAAATATCGAGGTGCAAGATAACAAATATTATAAAAATAACACATTCACATAGATCTATACCACATGACATATTTCTAAAGCGCTTTATGAAAAATAAAATAAAAAATAAATAATGAATTAAAAAAATAATATGTATATATATATATATATATATATATTTACTGACAGTCTAATATAAAGTTGTAGATGATTCCGGCTATAGCAAAAGCACGGTCACTTGATTTTGATTTTGGTACAAATAGGAGTTCTTTAACTTCTAATCTAATACCCTATTCACACCTAAACGTGTTTAGTTAAACTATGTTTTCATTAGGAAAAAAATTGAGAAACTAGAAACCTACAATATAATGAAACTTTCTGAACTATTATCAGAGCAAGACAAAGGATAGTTTACTTGCATTAATATATTTAACAAACATTGTGCAGTGTTCGTAGATAGTTTTTCGAACCTGTTTAGACAAAAAGTTCTGGTAACTCCGGTTTGAAGATAAATGGAACAGAACTTTTCGGGAATTCCCAAACGAAATTTCCAAAATAAAATCGGGAATTTTTGAAAGCTTGTCCTTTTTTCCGTTTGGAAAATACTCCTTCGGAAATTCCTGTTCCAATTACAATTTTTCGAAAGACACTGACCAGTTCCAGGCCACCACAAGATTTCCCGCCAAACTCTCCATAAGTCTTGGTGTGAATGGGGTATAAGTTTGTATGTTCGTATTGATTGTGACTGAAACTTGATAAATTTCCATACATATAAACACTACGAAACCTGAAATTGACCCACAAAAAATCGTATGTTGGCAAATTGAATCACCAAAATAAATGGTGAGCTTATATTGTGTGGTTGTCATTCTTTAATATTCCTATGTTACTTTTCTTGCATTAACTTCGATTTTTTTCACGATGCACTTAAACATTCAATACTATGACTTTGCCTTGAGAGGAAATTAATATTATTTTATATTTTAGTAATATTTTTGTATTTTATTCTCTAATTTCCCGGATGTTTCAGTCAATTCTGTGCGATGCATACTAACACGGCTAGCCGCCGTTTTCAAATTGTTCCACTCTGGAAACCGTCTTCGAAAAAATCCGTTTTCGGTGAAGAATTTTTCCGGATTCGCCTGGACTAACCAAATAAATAAAAATAAAAATTCGGATTCAAATTTATCTGGCATAGTGTGGACGGGGCAAGAGACCGAGTAGCACCCTGCAATTTGTAATATATTGTAAAAAGGGCCCTAGAAGACCCCTTCTCTGTGAGACCACGACTCACTGTTCAGCGGTTTCAGATTTCGCGCTAGTTTCAAAATTGAATTTAAAAAACAAAATCCGCAGTGGAAAAATCATTAAACTAGAGATAAAACCCTTTCACATCTCTTACATTTGCTCGCGAATATCTCGCAACAACGGAACTATTATTTATAAATAAAGGTGCCTACTTTTGGAAATCGATTTAAACTTTTTTTAGAACTTCGATTATCCGAATTGAAATTTAATGCTGATTCCAAATCTGGAAAGAAAAATAGAGTGTCCCGAGCTTGTTTTCGAGATAATCAGCATTTAATGGAAGCCTACGCACGAGCTTTTGGAGTAAACATTCCGCCACCGGAAGTGATTAGGAAAAAAATTAAGATACATAAGATAATAATTATTTGCAGACTATATGATTGCACGAATGAAGGCTAGTCAATCATTCTACAATAATACGTGGATATTTGCGACAAAAAGACAAAGAGATACATTGATTTGTCATATTTTGTAGTTTCGGTGCTCTTAAAAAACTCAAAAAGTCGAACAAAAATCCCTACAAAAATCTATTTTTTCATGTGTAACTGATTTAAACTTTTTCTAAAATGTTGATATAACCTAGGTTTTTGGGAGTTTTTTCGAATGAGCTATTAAAAAAATAGTAATGATGAAAAGGTAAATTATACACCGTGAAAAGATGAAAAAACTTACTGACGTTTCGGACGCTAGTCCTTCGTCGGAGTAAAAGAGAAAGAAGTGGTAGAAAGGAGTGTATATATGATAGAATAAGACAAAAGAAACCAATGAGAGCAAGGTAGGCAAGGAAACAAAAACAAACAATCAAAAGACAAAAGGAAAGGTTAGTTGAAAATAAAGCGTTCATTAATCCCGTTGGGACTAAGAGTGCCCAATAGGCTGAATAAGCCGCATTTCTTTGGTCTTGCGACAATCATTGTTACCGTTAAGCAAAGAAAGACCGAAAACAATGAAGTCAGAAAGAGAATGATTAGCTAGATTAAAATGGCGAGAAACTGGTTTGGTGGGATCGTTATTGCGAATATCATAAAGATGATTGCAAATGCGATCACCAAGACGGCGGCCAGTCTCACCCACATATAAAAGATTACAGCGGGTACACTTAATACAGTATACAACATTAGAAGTGGTACAAACAAAATGGTCAGTGATTTTAACAGTAGATTTAGGACCGACAACAGAAGTGTGAGAGGCTATGTGAGGACAAGTATAACAACGTTTACGAGAACAGCGAAAAGTACCAGGTTCTTTGTTAGAGGGAAGAACTCCCTTGACCAAGAAAGAACGGAGATTACGATCACGTTTATAGGAAAAGAGAGGGCGGTCATTGAAAATAGCAGAAGTGCGGGTATCAGAGTCAAGCAGAGAAAAGTTGCGGTTAACAATAGGCTTAATGGAAATGTTAATAGGATGATACGTAAGAGTGAAAGGAATGCGGTCATTAGAGGGACGAGTGTGAGATGTGAGAGCGGTGGTACGATCAATAGTAGAAACTTTACGAATAGCGCGATCAATAACATGAGCAGGATAATTACGCTTAAGGAAGAAGGAACGCATCTCAGAACATTTAACAGAAAAATCAAGATTATCACTACACAGACGACGAAGACGAAGAAATTGCGAGAACGGAATAGCGTTAAGAGTGTGCTTAGGATGAGAAGACGAGTAGAGTAAATAAGAATGGGAGTCAGTAGGTTTGTAATGGACACTAGTGCTAAGACGGTCGTCATTAACACTAAGCAAGATGTTAAAAAAATAGAGAGTCCCGTGCAAAATTTGAGGGTTTTGCCCTGTTGAAGCACAAAACGCGTATGGTTCTTCAATAAAACCTTGTAGATTTTTCAGCGGTTTTTGAGCGCGCGCACATCGTGGGCTCAATTCGAACGTTCAAAAGTAGGCAGCCACCTTAAATCATTACCTCTCTCTTTATCACAATTGAAACAAATTTACTATAACTTGATTTTCCCCTACATATCTTATGCAATTTTTGAGTAGTACTCACAAAACAAATCTTTCTGTTGAGAACATCTACCGCTTGCACGTCTTGAAATTTATGCTTTTCTGGCATAATGACAATGAATACTCACCAGATATTTTCAACAACATGTTTACATATGCGAGTAGTGTGCATAGATACAACACAAAGTGTGCAAGCAGGCAAAATCTACATAAAACAAAAGTACGAACAAACACTGGCCAACAGGCAATCTCCTCACGGCAATCGACCTTTGGTCAAACCTTCCCTTGCAGCTGTAATAAGCTAGCAAGTTATCTTTTCCCAAACAATTGAATTTTTTTCTACTCTCACAACAGTATTCTGAGTAATTTTTAATTTTCCATAACCTGAACAATAATTAGAAACACAAAGTCTGGGGGTTAACTAGAGAACAGTTAACCTAGCCCTCAGGCTCAATGCTTTTAATCACGTACAAAATTATACACCTAATTGAAAAAACGTTCAAAAAAGTTATATCATCAAAGATTAGACCGAAGGGGAGCATGGGAAGACCAACAAATACGCTAATTTCATGTGTATTGCAGTTTTCCATTCCTGTACACATTTTATGCATCACGGCTTTGGCATGTTGTTAATCTAGGTCGACTGACTTTGCTCTACTGTGCATTTTTGCATGTCTTTATGCAAATATAATACACATTTCGGAGTACCCAAAATCCTTTTCGGTCTTAGCTTCGATGATATGACCATCTCAAACCCAACTACGTTTTTTCAATCAGGTGTATAAATATACATTTACTAACACCCTCATTTACTGTACTATCAGCAAAAGTTGTAAACTTTCAACTACATGAGAGAAATAAAATCTATCTATCTACCCGCCTTTGAGTTAGCCTGAGTTAGAAATGTGATTTTTCGCCGGTATTTTAGTCAGAAAGCATAAAATCACAAATACTACGTTTGGTCTCACATCGTCCATCTCATATCGCCAACCAATTGGGTTTTTTGAAATAGGTGTGTATCGCGGACTGGACATATTATTCGGACATCACGATAGCCAGTATAGCATAGACAAGGTCCAAATCACGCGCTCTCCTCCCCCCTCCCCCCCGAAATCCCGCGTCGCGCGACATTTTGACACCGACGTACACATTCAACATATTCAAAGGCGTTTGAATTTTTATTTTATTATTGTTTTCACGTTCCCGAAAATAAGAAACCCGCGATTCACGAGTTACACGGACCGATGGTAATATTTCGAATCATGTAAAGTTTTTTTCCACTGGGTTTAACGGATTTAACGCTATATTATATACGCCTCCCGGCTCTTGCGAATATCGTTCCGTACCCGGTATACACAGCTAGAGGAACGCTCATTTACAAAGTTCATTTGATTTTCTTAATATGTCATGCTTGCAGATGTTTCCCAAATGGTTTTCATATATTCATACATTCACGCTGGTTAAATTATAAAAATGAAAAACTTCGTTGGAGACGACATTCGAAGTGTGAAAGATATTCTGAAGCATTCAGATCAAACTTATTAATCAAACTTTATTCAAACATAACGACATCCCACAGAAAAGAGAGTAAAATATATTAAACACGAAGTCATTCTTGCAATGACCATTAACGATATACAATGCTGGACTTAAGACACTCAGAATCCTAGAATCATTTTTTAAAAGAATTGAATCCATCTTGAAGGATGATTTTCTAATAAAATTTTAATGTTGTTTTTGATTTCATATTGAACCCAAGCGATTTTGAATTAGATTTTGTCTCTCTTATTAAAATTTAATTATTCAAACAATTCTAATCCTAATGTATTTTTCACAGCTGCTAATTTTGACTATTTTTTCGATGACTCCAGCGCCAAATGATTTCGTATATCAGTTTCTTCGTATAGTAAGTTCTAATTCGAAGCAGGTCAGTCAGAGTTCTGATCGCGGCATTTCGGTTTCCATGAAATTTAGTTTCTGAACGTTAACTAGTTTATTCCTCAGATTTATGTAATTTAGTTTTGAAACGCTAAAGCGGAAATCACTAAATTTATTCACAGCATTGGATTGGAACGCAGTTCAAAGGCGTAAAAGCTATTGAAACCTAGTAAAAGAATTGTTTATTGATTGAGCAATCTTCTCAAGTCCATACTAATGCGGCATTTCTAAACACCTTAGCGACGGCAATCATTTCGTCTTCAGCCGGCGTACTATATTTTCTTCATATCAAAATGGCAGAGCAAGAAGACCAATGTACAGACTTATCGAAAGCTCTTCTTCCAATTGACAAAAATAAGCCAGAGAGCAATAGGGAACGACCCAGCACACTCGTGGCTTTCTTTGTGTTTGGAGCCCTCATTTACGCTATGTACTCGTTGATAATCGCTGGAGCACAAGATATCCTAGCAGGGACATACATACAAACGTCCATAGTGTTGGTTGCAAATATTGGACCTTATGTTGTGGTAACCTTCGTCGCTCCATACTTCATGAAGAACATTCCCTATTTCGTTCGTATATGTTTCGTGTTTTTAACCGGAGCCGTGGGGTTCATAGTTGTTGTATGTTCCAAAGAGGTCGAATGGAAGCTAATTGGTATTGGATTGGCATCGCTTGGTTACGGAGTGGGAGAAGTGAGCTTTCTCGCTTTAACGTCGTATTTCCACTCAAGTGCGTTGTCTGCTTATTCAGTAGGAACCGGCGTCGGATTTGTAGCTGCACCACTTTATTACACGGGTAAGAATACTTCTTACAGTTTATACAGGTACACCTATTTCAAAAAACGTTCACGGTTTGGCCGAAATCTACATAAAAATTTTCTTCTTTTTTTCTGTTAAACACAAACCCGCCCTGACTAGCTTAGCTATTTGCGGGGGAGTGTAGTTTATGTGTGTAGTTTTTTTTCAATGTTATTCATTTCTTCGTTCAAAAAGGTGTACTGAATCGATTACTGAACGGATCTCAAATTCAGTGAGCAGATTGAGGGGAAAATTTAAAGTGATTCATGTTTATAAAATATTTTGTTCACAGTTTAGTAAGCATTTGATTATCCCCAGTAATAATGTTCAGTGGAATAAATGAGCCGTGAACGTATGTCTTGATTTTTCATTCCAGCAATGACAACTTGGCTCTGCATATCACCTAAGGTAACGATGCTCATCATGGCTGGCATGTTACTACTTCTGTTTGTCTGCTACAACATCATGGACAAGAAACACCTGGATGCAAGTACCCAACCCACCACTTGTGGAGACGTGGCATATACAAAACTACCAGACCAAGAGCCTGAAAGCGAGTCTAACGAAACTTCATCCAATGCGAAGGCATCGATATTCGTTGAAAGAGATAGCCTTACATGGAAGGAAAAAATGTCTGCCATGAGGACCATCTTCTCCCTCACACTACTCCCATTGTTCGCAGCATGGCTTTCGGAGTACCTGATTATTCAGTCTGTCCTCACCACCATAGCCTTCACCAACGCTTCTTTTAGACCACGAGATCACTATCAGTACTATATCTTTGTCTTTATGCTTGGGGAGGTACTTGGAAGGTCCTACAGCGCTGTTGTTTCCTATCTTAAGCCAAGCTGGATATCCTCTCCTACCTGGAAACAATTATGGGTCCTTTCCATCATCGAAATCCTTCACCTTCTCTTCTTTATCTTCGAGTCTTGGTATCGGTTTCTTCCAGGAGTTAGTGTTGTTCTCCTTCTTTGCCTTTCAGCTGGTGTTGTCATTGGTATGCTCTTCAACTGTGTTTTGGTATTCTTTCGAGAGTCTTTTGATCAAAAACACCGTGAATTCATCATGGGATACTCAGTTTGTGCAATGGGTGCTGGAATTCTTACTGCCGCCCTCGTCGGACTTTACGTCGAGCCTCTTCTAAGGACACACTGCATCTTAACATTCAAAGACAGTGGCTACTGCTTCACTAGGTCTTCAACTTTGAAAGACGTCACATCTAGATGTGGAGGAAGGTTTCCGGCTGCTAACGCAACGCGATGAAGTAGCGTGGTTAGAGCTCCCAATAGCATATACACTGGTTCCCAAGCAGCTTGACAAAAACCCTGCGAAATGAGTGTACCAAAAAAACACATGTGCAGAAAGTTTCTATTGTTTTGGTAGAACAATAATATGACTGCTATCTATGTGTCTTTCTTTTCTCGGACTACAATGTAAATTACAGGATTCCCAGTTAATTCCCAGTGTATATCCAATAAAATCATTACTATCACATCATATTATATATATCATATTCTCTTGTTTATGTTATTATACAATTGTTTAAAAAAAATTGGTTATCTTCAAAGTAGGAGCACAAAGTGTAACCAGAGAGGGGTGCGCCAACCCCTGCACCCCTCCCCTGGATCCTCCCCTGTGCCCATGCACACATTCCCTTCTTGTTTATAACAGGCAATAAGAGCTACCAATCTCATATTTTTAAATTACAAAGCCAGGTCTGGTTTGTACCTATATGCACCAATTTTCATCAATTTAGAGGTATATCCATTATATAACCTTAGCTTACTTGACTCTTATTTCCTTGGTTTCAAGGCTTAGAGCGCAACTTCTTAATTCTTGTTTTCTTATACAAATTTTACGCCTCTGAAATTACTCTGCATTCACAGTTCTATCCGCCCTAGTTGCTTTTGCCACGTGGGACAAGCTGAAATGTGTTTTTGATATACAGCATGGAACAGACACCTATACTCCAGTTTCGAGTTCTCTTTGCTCAGCATCAGTCTCGGTTGTGCGTTAAAATATTCAGCCATTCAACCCGTGGCATTTTAATCAACTCGTATTATTCAGTAGTTCGAACATTCCTTATTATACAATGGACCCAACATTTTTACACAATCGAGGCTAAGAATGACCAAAGGCGAAATCGAAATAAGAGTATTGCGGAAAATCGTAAATGTCTTTCTTAGATTCAATATCAATAACTACTAAAACCATCTTATGTCGAATTCGAGTTTGTTGGTCGGACGGACATTCTGTATTCCATTGGAAAAACTACACCCAATTGTTTGGGTGGACACTCAAGCATAGCTGGGATTGGTCTATTATCATGTCAATGATGCGAAAACTATCAACTATCTAGAATAATAGACCTAATCCCCTGTTTTCCCATTTCAGACCACATGTCATTCCCTAGAATATCATTTCTTTGTTTATCGGTTGCGCATGAGAAGATGCATGAATATAGATTCAACTCAAACAAACAATCTTATTCTCAAGGGAATGACATGTGGTATAAAATAGGCAAAATATTACGCCCAAGTGGATTTGGTCCATTAGGTGCTCTATCATAAATGACTTTTGATATTTTCTTGGATTTAAAAAATCATTTAAAAACTTTTTTAAGCAGCCCCGAAGGAATGAAAAGCGAAATGAAAAGATGGGATGTTTTTTCTAGTAAAACAAAATATGAGGTTTTTACAGGTACCAAGGTCAGTGGGCCTCTAGTGTTTTCGACTTATTTGGCAGGTACTCCTATTGTCGCTCTGAATCAGAAAACATTGATGCCGGTCAGATTTAAATCCATGTCTAACAGTAATATTACAATAAGTTGATCGCATTTAATAACAAAAGCCCGAAAACACAAAGAAAAAGAAAAGAAGAGGAAGATTTAAATAGTTTATTTTGGGGGAAAAAATTGATCAACCGCTAAGGCTTCGAATACATTCAACAATCATCGCTAGATCAGAACTGTGGCAACGAGTCTTTTCCCCATGGCTCGAAACAAGGAACAATTTTTTTAAATATTTTCAATTGGTATCGTGGTAGCAAAAAATCTACAAACTGGTCTTGTTAGCTTGTTTTAATTTTCTGATGCAACAGAAATTGTGGCCGTTCTATTGAGAAACGCTCCTGACTACACAATTGCATTCATTCGAAGGAAGCGAAGAGCCTTTTTTAATGTGGAATAATTATGCGTCGGTGGAACTCTATTGTACAGACGGACTAAGAGGTTATGCAAATCATTTCAATGCAGCTGTTATTTTGGGATAGTGAAAGAGAATCGAAGCGACCAAGATATAGGGTCAAATTTTTGATTAGAAGGGTAAATTTTCAACCATGGAGAAAAAATTGAGCAGCAAGGACAAGGAATCTTCTGCCAGTTTGATTTCTGATGTAAAAGAAGTAGACGGAGCGGAAGAAACCGAAGATGCTCCCGTTGGAGAGCGCCCAAGAACCATCCTTGCGTTCTTCATGTTCGGGTTTCTACTCTATGCTACCTACTCGTTGATTATTTCTGGGGCTCAAGATATTCTTCAAGGAACTCTAGTTCCAACTTCTGCAGTACTCGTAGCAAACATTGGGCCATATTTTTCTGTGACTTTGATCGCTCCGTATTTCGTCCAGCGAGTTCCTTATTTTGTACGTGTATTGACAGTGTTTTTCCTCGAGGCTTCAGGATTAATGATGGTAGTACTTGGGAAGCATGTTAGTGTTAAGTTGGTTGGTGTCGGGTTTTCTTCGCTGGGATTCGGTCTGGGAGAGTTATCGTTTATCGCATTGACCTCTTTCTATCATGAAGCAGCCGTTAGAGCCTTTTCAGCTGGTACTGGTGCAGGAATTGCTTTAGCGCCTTTGTATTATACTGGTAAGTAATAGACTTTATTTGACACGGAAATCCATCAGTATTAACTGATTTACAAAGATGCTGTAATGGTTTATGCCATAGTTCTTTCACTTAATACGATGTTCGTAGTGTTTGTTTTAATAACCATGACGCATAGCCGAGTTCATCGTTTTAGAACAGATAACACACTACCATACTGCTGTGAGTTTATTGAACTGCTTTAGAAACGATCTCATGAGAATGATGTCAAAGCATTTTTAATCGATCAAAGTTTGTTTCCATTTATTTGCCTCTCATTTCTTTTTTTTATTATTTTAATTTATTTTATCCCGATTTGTTTTTGAGGAATGCATGAAAATATTTTAATAGATGCTATTAAATATTTTTTTAAATTATCATCATTACCATCATTCTGGAAAGTTACTTTATTTTTACAATACTAGCAGACTAAAATTAAAGGTTGTCGTTACGTTAATGCCGGGTCTCATATGCTAACGAAGCATTGAAGTCCAGGGATGCTATTAAATAAATATTTACCATTGCTATATTAATGATGAATAGTTCATGGAATGCGGATTCTGCTCCAAGAGGAGAAAATGGAGGGCCCTTGATTTATTTTAGTGGAATGTCTAATATAGGGGAGGGGGGTTGAAAGGAGGATTTATAAAAAAAACAAGAATGCTGTTAGGTAGGGGTCTGGAAATTTTTTGCATCCAAAAACATTTTCTCCTCCACCCCCCTCCCCCCCCCCCCCCCACCCCCTCCAACTTAAAAAATGACTGGCCCCTAAGATGATAGGCGAAAAGCAACAGAAGATAGTTCAATCCAAGATCCAAGAATAGCTGGAATGAATTGTGTTTCTGCTTCTTATTCCTTATTCTTTGTATTCGACGAAAATATTCGGAAATGTCGGAATGACCTATCACCCATCGCCACTGGCGATGAGCACGTTTATTGAAATAGGTATCTATAAATGCATGCATGTCTGGAGTACTTGGACATTCATCAGTGACCACGAGCACAATTGATGGGTTGCAAGCATTCCCATAAGAGAGTCAAAAGACAAAAACATGGCGGCCATTGTGGTGCCGTTAACAATGGATGCTAATGAGAAATCTTTTGATAAATGGTACCAACATGGCCGCGATGACGTAACGTGCAATCGAAGAATACACCAAAACTCCAACACACTAAACCCATTCGCATTAACAACAAACGAAAACTGGGTTTTTGGCTCTTGTACAATTCTTCCGAAAACCATACAGAAGTCTATGGAACCTAGTTGTAAAAGACAACGTTTCGCTGTCAAAATGAAAACTGTAAAATCTACTTTATGTAAATGCGGTACTATCGAGTAACGAAGTACGTAATAGGTCTCCGAACACACGAGTGGGACTTAGAAATTTTGGTTCTCCTCACTTAACGATGTATCATCAGCATGTGCACATAAATATTTATTATAGTTTAATTTATGCTATCGTAGGGTACGACTACTTGCCGATTACTCCAAATTTGCATTTGAATAGAATTCCCCTGACAACTCCCGTACACGACGATACAATCGTAAATGCAGCTAAAGAAAGTGTGAAAGTTCAATGAATAACAATGAAATAGATTAAATTGAGCGGAAAAATAACATAGCAATCCTAAGCGAAACGTTGTCTTTTACAACTTATTATTAAATTGTATTCCTAAAAAGTATCTTTATGAAGTCTATGAAGTCACAGAAATTCATACAGGGTTTTGGCTAAAAAAAGATGCTTTTTCCCATTATCATGAATGATGATTTTTAATGATAAAACGGTTGAAATCCCAGTTTAATTATAAACCACTAAGGAGGATCAATACACCTATAACTAGTAAAACTAGAACCTATAATATGTAAGATTATTAAATTTAGTTAAATTTAGTTATGTTTGGTTAGTTGTACTACCTTTGAAAGGCACAAGAAGCTAAAATCATGATTTGATTGCTCAGGGGTGGGGTTTCCAGAGTACCGGAATTTATCATTTTCAAAATAATTGACGTTACTTTCAGTATGCTACTGATGACTCTTATACCTTTAAATAAACCATACATAATCATAATTTTAACATTTCTTCCAAGTGTTTTTTAATTTGCTTTTTGTTATTTTGATATATCAGGTTAAATGAAACTTCGCGTTGAGGCTGAATAATTTCATCTCCTAAATCAACAGAACTACTACTCCATATCGACACGAGTGAAAAACGTCTGCGCATGCTCTGAATTCATATGAAAATTAGGCAAAACATCTTCATGCTATTGTAAAAATATGCAAATTTAACTTTCGATCATGCCTTATAAATTAGACTTCACAAAATACCAAAAATTAGTGTCCATGCTTGAAACTTTTAAACTTATTTTATGCTTAAAATAATAATTATTTCATATTGAGTTTGATAATGCAAAATATTACATTTATCTACCGTAAATGTTTCGTGTACTCGGAGAAAACGAACATTCATTTTCTCACTCATACTGTTCAAAATTCTTAGAAAACTTACGTAATTCTTAGAAATACACGCATGCGCAAACTTTGTTCTCTAGTGTCCTCCGTATCTTGCTTTCCTGAAAGACGCTGTTAATAAACTGTATTCATTTTCCTTTTCTCTATTAGCTATGACGACATGGGCTTGCATACCACCAAACACAGCAATATCGATCATGGCATTTTCCCTGGTTCTCTTGCTTGCTTTTTATGGAATCATGGAACGTAAGCACACATACATCCAAGGCAGCCAATCCCAACTAGGAACCTACGCAAAAGTCCCTTACAAGCCAATGGACTCTGAAGCCGAAGACAGCAAACCCCGCCAGGCTTTGACATTCTTCGAAAAGGTGACAGCTGTGAAAGATGTTTTGCCAATCATGTTTTGTGTTATCATGGCATGGATTTCCGAGTACTTGATCATCCAAGCTGTCATCACAACTATAGCATTCGTCGACGCCCCATTCCCGCCAAGGGACCATTACCAGTACTATATCTTCGTATTTCTTGGAGGGGAATTCTTTGGCCGGTCGTACTTGATCTTCTTCTCATACATCAAGCCAAGCTGGGTCCCAAAGCTGATCATTAGACGCTTGTGGGTGTTAGCAACTGCAGAAGTGTCCATCCTCGTGTTCTTCATATTTGCAGCTTGGTACAGATTCCTTCCAAGTGTCTCTTTACCTCTGATTCTCTCGTTTATTGCTGGAGTCATCATTGGTATAATGTACGTCAACATGCTGGCTGTTTTCACCGAGATTGAAGACAGTACACAAAGAGAGTTTGTTCTTGGTTATGCCTCGGCTGCGACAGGATGTGGAGCGTTCACTGCAGGTCTTCTTGGCCTTGTAATCGAGCCATGGTTACGTCATCATTGTTTGAAAGTAGCTATATCAAGCGATTATTGTTTTACTAGGTCCATTGGGAGCGTCGGTTCGTGTGGAACATGATATAATGATTAAATCCTTCTAAGCTGTTTGGAGTGCAGGACACTCAGCAGGTGAGACGAATAGAAACCTCACATGGTATAAACACGTGTAACTGTGTGGCTATATGATAAAAAGGGATAAGTGGAAGTATGTAAAACTAGTTTACAACAAGGGGAAAATCCAAGGAAATAATAAGGAATCTGAATATAAGACTTTTTATTTTAAATAATTATGGCTTGGAAGCCAATACTAATTTAATGGAAGTAATGTTGTCCGATTTCAGATCACGTGTAAGTCCCTTGAGAATAAGATTCTTTGTCTTAGATGTATGCATATTCATGTGTAACAAATTTATAGGGAAAGACAAATGGGGCAAAATTACGCCCAAGCCGAAAAAATCGATTCAAGTGCGACGTTGAATTAATGAAAAAGTTCAAGAAAAACCTTTTTATGTACCGTCACTTAGTTAGTTCAAGATATTTATTTGCCAAGATATCAATAAGGTGTTGTCGGGACTTCATAATACAGGGTGTGCCTTGGATCAAATTTAGTGTCAAATTATTTAAAGGCGCTGAAACATTTATCGATTCTACGAAAACACAAACTCCGATAGGAGTATCTGATCAAGGTGGTCTGAATGAACAATTTGAAAGCGAACTGCTAAAGCATAATGGATGGGAAAATTAATAGATTGTTTTGAGACAGGGAATGGAAAGATATACAATACAACAGAATACTATTACACACGCAGTGCATGACAGTTTAGAAGTTAGGGATAAAAATGACAAAGAAATTGCAAATATATATATATATATGACAAGTGGGTTGGTATATTGAAAACAATGATAGGTGTATTACACGAAAGCTTTCATTTTCGCCTCTTAGAATACTGAAACTCGTTTTCCGTCACTATAAAACAATACTAATCTTGTATCCGTACTACATTTACATACTTTCAAATTAGATGGTGCGTCATGTATCAAATTGTACAACTTTAGGGGTGTTTCTGCCTCTGCGACTTGTTAGCATATAAGGATTGCTGGGTTTTTGGTTTCCTTCAATTAAAACTCTACACAACTAGAGGGTTTAAATTCATGCATACGCAAACGCTTTTTTCTAGTGTCACACTATAGGTTTTTTATTATTTAAAACTAAGCATAATTTTTTTTCAATGGTTCTAAGCAAACTCCTTGGGTTCGCAAGGATGACTTGACCCTCAAAACTTGTCTTGGAGACGTACGTAATGAAAGCTTGAGTGTATTTAAAATCAATTTATCAATACATTTACAGAGTACATTATATACATAGGTATTTTTTATTTAACCTGTAAATTATCAAAAGTTATATAGACATTATAGGCCTTATTTTTATGGTTTATACACTTAATTGAAATATAGCGACCATTTGAATAATTATTGCTCTGGACTGACTATAGGTTCTCTTACATATGAAGGCCTTTTTGTGTTTCCATGTGAACTTGAAGCTGTTCATGTCCAGAACCGACAATAGTAATTCAAATTGGCCGCTGGGCGGTGTATGGAGGAAGAAAATGGTGCAAGGAAAAACAGCAGAATCATTTCTTTAAAAAGTTACCTAAAGCCTGGTTTTCACTAGCGACGGAAGCAGAAGCGGAAGCAGAAGCAGAAGCGTAAGACGTCTTTAAGCTTTCAGTCCTTCTCTCAATGACATGAAACTCCTAGGGCCCAATAAAACCCCGATAAGTAAAAAACTATATAAAAGTATGGCCTTTTAATAAATATATATTTTTACCGAAAGTCAAATCTGTTATTTTAGAACTTTTTAAGTTAATCTTATTTTTTTTACTAATATTATTTGAGTTTTCCCTCCGAGTCTATATTAAAGATATTTAAGTTTAACGTACACTTGTGGATGTTTTGCATACTATAACTACAGGTAGATGCATGGCCAGTTAAATGCACTAAATAATTTCATCAAGACAATTTCTATACGCCTAATTCAAAAAACGTTGTCTTCGCCAAAGGCGAGTGGTGATAGGTCATTCCGACATGGAAATGGTTTCGTTGAATACAAGGAACATCGAATCAGTCTCAACACTAAGGTCCATATTCTTGACGAGAATGATAATAAGAAACACTAGTCATTCCAGCTATTCTTGGACCTTGGAATGACATATATCCTATCGCTTTTCGCCTATCTCCTATTGCCTCATCGGCTTTTTTTTTAATAGGACGATTGCACGATGACATCAATGACCTTTACTACCAGGCTCCCTTGCAAACTTTCTTTTGTTCAGTTAATTAACACCAATTGTCTTACTATTCTCATGAGGGAATACAAATTTAAATAAGAAAGAAAATTCGCGAAGCATCTTGGTTATGGGAGTCATCATGTTAACGTCCTATTAGGTGTATTCTCCCATACACTATGGGAAATGAATGCCACATCTTGGGACAGGAGTATCCAAAATAGCCCCGGAACTCGGCTCTACGGGTCATTGACGAAAAAAGAAGTGATTTGTTTGCTTTTTAGCGACAATACATTTTGTATGTAAATATTTTCATCTAGGATAGTTTGGCTATTCTGAGAAGAGAGTAACGGGTATAGATGAAAACGTGAATGGCAGAAGCATAGAAAGAAATCAAATTTATACCTGTGCCATCAATTTTTTGATCGTGAGGAGTGACAGCTAGTTATATAATTCTTCCTCGCGACTACACCTACTCTGGTTAGTCTATTGTATCTCTTTCAGAAATAGTCAGTTAACTAATTCCCATGATGTTAGAAATGGGAATCCATTCTCTAAAGTTATTTTAAGAACTTAAAAGGTCGTCACGCAACGTTTCGCGTGACGACGTGAACTCCTAAGGGCGTCTGCTTGGGGTTCCCTAATCGGTCAAAGCGAACATTTACCAGTTGTAAGAGAACAGTGTCATCCCCACTAACCTCTGCGAATTATCCTGTCTATATCTGACCCTCTGTATTAGGATAAAAATTGAATAGTGCAGCATGAGGTAACGTAAAGGGAGATTATTAATACTATCTACAGTATGCGGCTTATTCACCTATTGGGCACTCTTAGTCCCAACGGGATTAATGAACGCTTTACTTTCAACTAACTTTTTCTTTTGTCTTTTAATTGTTTGTTTTTGTTTCCTTGCCTACCTTGTTCTCATTGGTTTCTTTTGTCTTATTCTATCTTATATACACTCCTTTCTACCACCTCTTTCTCTTTTACTCCGACGAAGGACTAGCGTCCGAAACGTCAGTAAGTTTTTTCATCTTTTTCACGGTGTATAATTTACTTTTTCATCATTACTGTAATACTATCTAAGTGGTTTCAAGGCCTTTAAAAAAATAAACACAACGATAAACATCTTTTTACATGGCTTACAAGACAGACGAACAAGTTTTTTTTTGCAAATTCTATGAAATCATAAAGTCCTGTTTCGAAAGTCATTCCCTCGTTCAACACACCTAGCCATCGTCTCTCACTCTTGTTGCATATTTGCTATCGTTTCCAAGATAGCACCAAGACCTAGCCCTTTTTAAAATCTTTGATATTTTAATTTGTATTCCCCATTCAAGTTCCATTTGAAACAATTAAAAGCAAGAAAACTTTGCTACTGCCCATAAGTTAGCTGCAAACTGACATTTAGCGCTTATTGCCTGGGACCGATTGAGGGAAGGAAATAGCATGCTTTGAAAACATCGACGTGAGGCACCACAAAATACACTGCTTTCCCGAGGTTCCAGTCAATAAGTATTTTTGTTATATACCGAGAACAAGATTATTTGATTTCGAAAAAGTTAGAAAAACGCACATTTCCGGTATTGTTATTCCCGGCGAATGTAAACGTAGACTTGTTGCCCGCCCAGAACGGTTGCCAGAAATAGTGAAATTTTATGGCCATCACGTGGCACCAACTAGCCCAATAAGAGGAAAGAAAAAATTGACTTTCTTGGCATATAACGAAGCTTTTTGTCATTTAGAGGTACCAGGACAAGGTCTAGAAGAGTTAAAGAGCATCAGAAGAGTTTCTGGTGAGACAAGGCAGCAAGATCACGAGGTCAAAAACTGCAAATTTATACGGTGTAAAAGGTACTTTTAATGCCTTTCCATCTTTTAAGACGCTTTAAGGAAAAGGCCTTGAAAATAATCTTACACGGAAAATGGGAAGTAAGCTAGAGCGTTTCATGCATGCGGTAATTTACAATGAGCTTGTCAATAAAAGACAGCTCTCATTCTTTTCTTTTATATATATATAAATATATATATATATAATTATTTGCTCAACATTTAGAGGTCAACATCACAGAGAGAGAAAAAGAAAACAACAATAACACAAAAACACGGAAAGAAGTTGCATTTCTAATGAGTTTAAATCAAGAAAATATTCTCTTGGTTTAAATTAAGTAATTGTTAAAGGTCAGGGATAAGACCTAGTATTGGCTTCAATTCATCCAAGCCTCAGGGCTGGCTTCATCCCCACTTTATTTCTATTTCTTAGTTTTTGCAGTTAGCAGCTACTTGCCGCTGTAGCATTCCATGCTCCAAAAGGTCGAGTAAAGCAATAATCAGGGACTTTTGAGACACGTAGGCAATGTTCACGAAGATACGGTTCGACCAGGAGTCCTATCGCACCTGCCAAGAAAGTTCCTGCACCCATTCCAATTGTCGCAAACCCCATTGCAAACTCTTTATACTTAGGTGCAGTACTTTGAGACACTATAACAAAAGCATTATTAAATGCTGCACCTGCAATTAGTCCAGCTGTGAATATAAAAGTGAAGACAACCCAGACATCATGAACAAAGCGGTACCATGCAGCAGCTACAAAAAAGGCAAGGTGTGCTACAAGAATGAGTGATAGGATCCATATCCTTCTGATTACTAGCTTAGGAATTAAACTAGGTTTTATGTATGATATCACGGCTAAATAAGACCTTGCTACAAACTCGCCTGCGAGGAATATGAATATATAGTAACGATAATGAACTCGTGGGGGGAAGGGTGCGTTGGGAAATGCCATAGTGGTTATTATGGCTTGAATAGTGACATATTCACAGACATAAGCAACAAATAATGAAATCACTAAAGGTAAGATTTTGCCGGCCGTGGTGAACTTTTCTTTCCACGTTAATCTTTCATGCTTTGACGTTTCAGGGTCTTTTTTAACTTTGACGTGTTTTTTGTCCATTATGATGTACATTATTACATAAAGAAGAGGTGAACCTGCCATTATCAACATGGCTCTATTAGGTGAGACGCAAGACCATGTTGTTAAACCTAAGAAAAAAAAGGGGGAATAAAAAAATGAAAATCATTAGTTTTTTCTTTTGAAAAGGACCGAAAATCGAATGATTTGTTATGCAGTTAGGTCGTCTGCATCGCTCCTGTTGGAATGTTCAGGGAGATACGTATGGCCGGAATATCCATGGAATTCCTTTGCTTGTGTTGGTCGGAATTTTACGATGTTTAAGTTACGATTGCTGGTACTCGTGAGCTTTTAGTATTCTACACGAGCACCCAGCATAATAAATTGGACTCAAAAGCCGAATTCGATATTTTACGAACCCAAAAAATTATGGTGGGGGTTATAAAAATGATGATGATAAGAAACTAGAGGAGACTGAAATTGAGGAGACTGTTACTAGTCATGTGAGCAGAATTATGAAATATATAAACAAGTAATCATGAACATTTTTTATCACCTAGGTTATCGTCTTGATTCGGAATTTGATCAGCTTTAAGGTTATTTTTAAATAGGTCATTTCTTTGGCTACATTTCTTTGGCATTTTTTGGATCAAATAATGGAGTTTATTGAATGGTAGGCGTAAGTCGGCTAGTCATCTACTTCTTCAACATATTGTTGAATTGGTTAAATATATTTACAGATAGTAATCTATTGGTAAGTTGACTCTTACCTGTGTAATAAAGAGGTCCTAAGATAAATCCTGTTCCAGTACCTGCTGAGTACGCCGAGACAGTTACTTGTTCATAGAAAGCAGTAAGAGTGAAAAAGGACACTTCACCTGTTCCAGCTCCAAGAGAAGTCATACAAATCCCCACCAATTTCATGTACACTTCTTTAGCATATACGATCGTAAATAGACCAGAAGTGAACGTAAAATAAATAAATACGATTCTAACGGCATACGGAACGCGGTGAATGCAATATGGAGCTATCATTGTCACTAAGAAATATGGACCAACATTGGTTACCAATACAGCAGCAGTTGGAATAAATGTTCCCGCTAAAATATCCTGAGCACCGGCAATAATAACAGAGTAGACGGTATAGATGAGTGCTCCAAAAGCATAAAAAGCGATAATGTTTCTAATTTTTTCCTTTCTTGGTCCCTGTGGCTTAGTCTCGTCATCTTTTGAATCCAAATTTTCCATTTCTTGTTCCTGTTCATTTGACTCCTCCTTGGCTGAAGGATGTTCATCGGATTTTACGTTCGAGGAATTTTCAGTTTCCTCGCCTTCCATGAAGACTCTCTCCATACTAAAAAACTAAGAACCTTCGCTTAATTTGATAATGGAAATAAATTTTTTCAGAGTCTGAAGAGAAAAATTTTGCTTGTTTATGGGTAAGGTGATATGTCACTCACATCATAGGGTACTAAATTAGCCAATGAGAATTGACCAAACAATTAACCAAACTTGCAATGTCGTCATCGCTATATTTCATTCATAATCCGAGAAGATAAAACCAAATCCAAAGATTAGATTGTTCTTTGACTGGTCATAAAAAGCTTGTAAAAATGTAATGGTTTTTCTTGGTAGAAAATTTTGCCCTTAAGCAGGCGAAGGTTGTGTGTTTTTTTAAACGCCCTCACCTTATTTAGGGAGTTTAGGGAATCGCGCATGCAGGTGGCATAGCAGGTACAGCTCAATTCTTTTGACTGGTATCCGGAACGCTATTGATCTTGGAAAGTTGACATTACTAAGCTTCAGTCACATTGTGTAAAAAAAAGGAAGAAGAAAAGATCCCACTCTATTGATTAATATATCCTTATATCCTAATATTTATTATCTGAAATACCACTACATAAGACTACGAAAACAAATATCGTAGAACTTAAATTCAACATAAAGACGACAGTATAAATGGCAAAAATATTCCAATCGGGGATCACTAGTTGCGTGCATAAACAAACATATAAGTAAAAAGGTTATTTATAATTCATATGGCGACCTTGAAGACCCTTATTTGAATAGAAATTTGGAAACAATCATTTGAAACCAAAAGATAACAAGGCAGATTAAAAGCAGTCTTATAAAACGGCCTGCGTTCATTTTGTATTTCGTACTTATGACCTGCATACGTAAACAACGATAAGAGTCGAGAAACGGGTTAATTTATCACAATTGAGCACGTAGGATAACTCAGAGTTAATTTCAAAGTGTTAATCAAATTTTATATTTGATAGGATAGCGCCGCAGTTTTTCTACGCTTCTCGTCTGTTTGTTTACAATAACATTCACTTGACAACCTGGTCGTGAATACAGCAAGTATAATTACAGTATTATGTGAGATAATTAAGTAATTAAACATCAGCCAATAAGTGAATAGCATTTGATTCGACCTCTTAACTCATTGAAGTGTTGGACCAATAGAATTTAAATGAGTACAGAGAAGCTGTTAATTGAATACAGTTTTAGTTAAGACAACAACTTAGTCTTCCCTGCATTTTAGTCTAAAACGTGAATTGAATTTTCGTAAACTCTACAAACTACCGTTTTTTGGAGGTTACAAATGATAGAAAGACGTTTCCTGCATTGGCGGACCCTTCAAAGGAAATATGTGATTTAATGAATGAGTTACCAAAGTTAAAGATTTCCCAATTACTCAGTACTTCAAGACAAATGTAAGCAATTGTAAATGCCGATTCCATAATAACGAGTAATACATCCTGATATATGAGGTTATCTAAAAAGCCATTGAAACCAAATTTACCATGGGATAGCAAGTATTAGCTAAACGATGTTGGCATGCTATCAGTTTGTCTTTACTTTAATGGTCTTTCATTTGAACAAGCGTTCCGACAATCGTTTTCAAACGAAAACGATTAAAGCTTTTCTTCTTATACTAAAATATTGCTTGCATTTGATGCTTTTCATGCTTTTTCATACCAGAAAATCAAGTTACTTGTTATCTTAATTATATTAGTCTAATTACAACTTTGTGTACTGAAGTAAACATACTGTCAAACATATCTTAATTTGCCATCAGCTTTAGTGGTTCTTTCTAAAAAAATTCAAAATTATGGCTTCTAGTTTCATTACGAGTTTGGAGTTTTCCTGTACAAAAAGTATAATCGAGCTCACTGATCCAATGATTGCAAGGTTGTACATTTTATTCATTAGTTAAAACATGCACTTGAATCTGGAGCTTTTAGCTCGCAATTAATTTTAATTAATGTAAGTTGTTGGTTATCTCCAAATCTTTGACGCACAGGCATGTTGGATAGAGAATTCAATGGACTGGGATTGGAGTTGATAAAATTGGTCCCACACAGTCTGCGTTATTCAGAAAATCTAGATTCAAAGTACAAGACCACGTATAGTTAAAATTGGGGTACAGTCCAGTCGAGGATAATAGAGTTCATGTTTTACAACGTACTAAATAACTTATACAATTATTTAAGACTAATTAGGTGAAAAATCATAATTGTGCTAAAATGACGAGGCTACAATCGACGTTCTTGTTTTAAATTCAGATCATGAGCGACTGCAATGATAAATTAGAGTCGTGTGCAAGTTTGTGTACGATGGATGAAAGGCAAGCTTTGCTCTCTGTCTCAGTTACCTTTAAATCACAAGAGAATTTGGAGGAAAATGACAATTCCGAGAATAAATCACAAGAAAAAGATGACATTGCTGGACTTGCTGATGCTGTTCATGAGGAAGAAACTTCATGTGAGACTGAACACAAGGGATGTACACCGTCAGCCAACATTAACAGTAAAGAAAGCAAAGTAAAGGCTGAAACTAGAACGAAGAGTGAAGTCACAAAAGCTGAAATACTACCGGTTTGTTGTCTTTTGTGTTTATACAATAGAATATGTATGTGTACACTAATGAAATGAGGGGGGAAATGTACCTTGAACTGAATAATATCGTAGGATTTCTTCAGCTTTAAGTTTACTTACATATCTATGAAAACAAGCCAGTGTAATCTACGATTGCAGTGCCTCAGTCCTTTTGTTTCAAGAAAGAATCACTCGTAGAAAGACGTGATTCAGTTTAGCGGGGAGGTGGAAAATAGCATACCAAGGGACCATAGAGAACGATGTGTATGCTTATGTCCTTTATCGTGTCTTAGAGTTTAGTTTTCTCTCTTTATTTTACTATAAAACCTTCCCATTTCCATGCATAAAGCTTAGCGTAGTTCACGATTAAAAATATCCTTTCCCCCTAGGGATGGAAAGGCTACAGCAACAGTATCTATATTCAGCCAATCATCGTTAACTCTTCAAAAAAACAAGAAAACAAAAAATGTTTGCAGTCTGGGAAATTTACAGTCGAAGACTTAAGACTACAACTACGACTACGACAATCTTCCGAATGGGTTGTAAAGCATGATCAAAGAACTCACCTAAAAGGATCATTGAAAACTGGTGCTCCACATCTCAATTCAGAAATAAATACTTGTATTTCTTGCTGCCATTCCAGCCGAACGGCAACTGGAAGTCGAGAGCCTTGTTTCTCACAGCACAGCCATTCCGTCAGGCAAACAAGCAAACTTGCCAAAGGTTTTGTTTGTAGGCATTGGACACGAGATTTCTTATCGAAAGACAATGAAAGTCAACAGGAGAGCGAGCCATCGTCCCTTACAATTCGCTCATATGTTAATGTCAATATGATGGAAGCGCTATCGAAGACGACAATAGCTTCGGAGCACAAAAATAGGGTTTGTTCTGATGTGACCAGTCCTAGACAACACCAGAATGCTAGTGAACGCTCCCCAGATATCAACGATGAAAATTGCCATCAATCATCCAGGAAATCATCTTTATCTTCTTCTCTAGTTTCTAATGAGATCATACCCAAGGATAACCTACATCAAGATATCAATGATTTAATTTTTGGAAATATTTCAGTGAATGTGCGCAATCCTTCCACGGATGACTCCAGTTTCTGTTGCTTTAATGAAATTGCAGCAACACCTCAAGCCACAGAAACCTGCAGCAGTAAATTAGGAAAAGAAAAGGGCAAATCAAGGAACATGTTTAAATCAAGAAAAGAACAAAGAATGTTTATACCTGTTCCGTTGAAAGAGTTTCCTCCAATCGATCCACTGCGAGACTTGAGAAAGTCTTCCAAAATCCAAACAATGGGAAAAAGAAAGCTCCCTCGCCGGCCACATACAGTGGGTACGCCGTGCTCATTCAGTGACATCAATAAAAAGAAGACAGCAGAAAGCATTCGTATGTCGTCTTCAAAGTCATTGGACAATCACTTTCGTGGTATACACGGGAAAGCTGTAGAATGCCCATTGAAAAACTGGCAAAATCGTGGCAAATATGTAAGACCCTATGTTGGTTAAGTGTAAATCGATAATTGTAGAGGGAATTCATGCTGCTGACTGAGTTCCAGGTTGAAGTGTTATTGACATTAATTATTAAATTTACTCAGTTATGGAATGTTTATATCACTATATATTTTGAGAGCCGTAAGTTAGTTAACTGCAATAGGTTTTTGCGTGCATCTTGAAATAAAGTTATTGTATTGTATATGGAACTATAATTATTTTTGAAATGCAATATGACAACACCAAAAGGCACCCGAAATCAGTCGCTTTCATTTCGCAATAACAATTTACTTTTCAATTAAAAAGCTTTTGGAACATGCTTTAATTTAAATTTTTTGCGACACTTTCACACAAATTTCTCGACGTTTCGTTCAGGCATCATGCATCATTCTCAAAAGTGAAGATCAATTGAATTGCAAGTACTTCTAAAAATGTCAGCTTTGGATGGATTTTGTACGTTTAACGATGGCTTCGGTTATTTAATAAAGAACATCTCAAAAGCCAAACATCCCAGTTATTTCGAAACATGGTCATGTCTTCACATTTTGCTCCTTTTATTTTTTCTGGCATACTTAGTTTAATACTCTAGTATTTGCAAGCAACGCTTAATCTTTTGGGTATTGTTAAAGATGTTTCGCAAACTGTGTGACGTAAGCTGCCGTCATTGTTGAGGAGGAACCATACTGCCAAATCAGAGGTAACCCATGACAATTTTTTTCAGCGGATTTAATTGATGATGGTAATACTAGGACAAGCATAAAGAAGTTTGTCTGTCCCCTATATCAGCCACAAACCAGCGTATTTGAGGTATTGTTTTATGTATTGTTGTCCACAATAATCTATGATATTTTTTCCTTTTTACTTAAACTATTTAATCATCTATCTATTTACACTTATTAGTCAGTGAAAACTAAATAAATTGAACTGAATTGATGACGAAGTGTGTGACACCACTTGTAAGGGAGATAACGGAATGACGATGGGGATGATGTAGAGGATAGTGGTGACGCTGGAGATGATAGTGGCGATGATGGAGATGATAGTGGTGATGATGATAGTGGTGATGATGGAGAATTGGAGATGATATTGGTGATGAGGGTAGTGATGATGATGGAGATAATGGTGGTGCGATCTTTCAAGATATCAAGTTCTTTTGTGATTGTGTCAAGATAATGCAAGAAGTGTATAAAATCGTTGTTTAACTTGGAAAACACAACTTTTAGAAATAGTTTTACTTCAAGGCTAGTTTAAAATGAATTATGAAATTTGCCTTTATTTTTTGTGAATTTTGAAAATTTAAAATGCAAAAGCAATTATAGCTTCTATCAATAGTATAAATTAATGCCAATATAAAAAGGTTTGATTCGACTCTACGAAAGACCGAGTTTACCGGGAGGTACTTAATGTCCCTATTTTTTACTGATGATGCTCCCCCCTGAAGCCCCATGCCTTCTCCTCCCACCAATGAAAAAAACGTACTTTCCCTTATTATCAAAGCCGCTGCCGGACTTTTACTAATATATGAGGATTCGAAAGGACATCGTCCCATAAATACTATAAATTTTGAAGAAAACTGTATATGATTTTAGAACAAAGCTGCCGGACTTTTACTAACAATGAGGATTCGAAAGGACACCTCCCCATAAGTACTAAAAATACATTAAATGTTGAAGAAAACTGTATATGATTTTAGAAAAAATGTCTGTTTGTGTGTCCAGTACGAAATCAATTCAGTAAAAACTGCTTAGTAAATCTTTCCAGTAGTGAAATTTTGTGCTTCTATTTTGTGCTCACCTTTATCAACGAACTCAACTTTATTCCTTTTTTCGTTGTACTTCGATGGTTTGTTTTATGCTACAACTTTTTTCATTCACTGCTTAAAACTGACTTCTAGGAAGGGGTGTTTCTCAAATGGTGCAGTTTTGTTATGAAAAGCTGCGTCCGCGGCATTGCTATCACCACAGGAAACCCACCAACACTTTTGTAATGAACTGTACTAATCTGATTAGTAGATTAGCTATTCAAATAAATATTCATTAGTTTGTGTCAAACTAAATGTAATTGGTATTAATTATTTATTTATTTGTTGATTTATTTATTTATTGGGAATGCAATACAACTCCTACAGACTACTCATTCTTTGGGCTTCCTGTTTTGTCAGCGGTTATTTTCCCGCCTTCGACAGCCTTTGACTAGAATATGCGCGGCTCACTCTGTTACCCTTCGTCGCGTCGTGTCTCGTTTCGACTGGCAACCACTAGTAGTAGTGAATTTAAGCCACTACTTTATCTAAATATTCCTAAACTTTGGAACACATGCTGTTGAAGTAAGTGTAGCTTAAACTTATAAGGTTCATTCTGTTTATATTTTATCACTGAGGGAATGGGGAATTTTACTTGTTGCTAACTTATTGGTGAAAAATTTAAACAATCTTTAAAAGCAAAGGTTTTTTTTGTACTTTTTGTTTTTAGTCTTAGTACCAGTTTATTGTATACACTCGAGTGTATGTTTGATGACGCCGATTTTTGGTATTTGAAACTTTGGCATTTGTATAATTTTACACCTTGTCGCTGTTTCTGTTGAGATGCAAGGTGAAATTCAGTTCAGTCTTATATTTCTTTAAGTTTTATTTTCTATCACTTTGTCCCACCAGTTAAACCTCTTGCCCTCAAGTAATATGATCCCTATGATATATTTTACTGCACCTTATAGCCATTAGGGATATCTATAAGCAAGCTTGAAATAGATGATATCAGCCTATAGTAGCTAGTAATTAGGATTTTCCCCTTTGTAGATATTAGCCTTTTATATTTTTTAATCTTACCCCTCCCCCCAATTTTTGGGTGGTCCATTGTCCTTGAAGCCTGTTTTATCTGCTCGTAGTTATTTTTATAGGCCTCATAATTG
Organism: Actinia equina; assembly: GCA_011057435.1. Taxonomy (NCBI): domain Eukaryota; kingdom Metazoa; phylum Cnidaria; class Anthozoa; order Actiniaria; family Actiniidae; genus Actinia; species Actinia equina. Next base: position 868,131 of record WHPX01000897.1, read on the forward strand.
CGTATGTATGTGCTTTCCATTAGTTTTGCCATGATTTTATTCTTGTGTGACAGGTATAGTACATTAGGACATAATAGCTACTGTAATATTTAATGCGTAACATACTATGTTTCAGTTGTCAAAGTACAGAGAATCATAGGTTAATGTAAGTGTTTTTTATTGCAATGGTGCAAAAATGCAAACAATTTTAAAATCTACTGTATATAACTAGCCTTTATGTCAGGTGGGTGAGTTAAAACTTATAGCACAGATTTTTTTCAACTAACAGAGAACAACAGACAAATATGGTAGAAAAAGGTCCACCAACAGACCCATTATTGAAGCAATAAATACAGGATTTCAAAATTTAGTTATCAAAATTTACACTAAAACTGAATGGTCTGTTAAACAAGTCTAATATATTTGCCATCTAAATGCTTCATACAGTGTATAATGATGGTGTAGAGTGGTTTTACTTCATATAAATCCATGAAATAAGCAAAGAGTTTTATCTTTATATTATTGCTTTTTGAACTAGAAGGCATTGCCTATTAGTGGTAGATATTGAGTTTTATTTCATGGAAAATGTAAGTGAAATCACTCTTCCCCTGACTGTTAACTGTTAAAAATGAACATCCCAAAGTTTGAAACCATAAAGATTAAGCATTAAATAAATAAATATCAAATAGTTGTGCATCTCTATCTAATCCTTTCTATCAATTTCGTATTTACTGTCCTATGTACAATAAATAATTTTGCTCATCAACAATTCTGTACAGTAAAATCTAAATTATAATTTAGTGAAATGTATTCTTGAAATAAATAATAAAATGGAAACTTTGAGAGTACCAGGCTTCACCATTAAGAAGCTTTGTATACTAGTTTGCTGCAAAAATGTCAATTAATGCTTTTCTTTACTTCATTTTATTTTTTTATTCCACATCTCCATTCCCTTTCTCTGCTGACTTGGAATGCCACTTGGCCTCCTCTTGCTCATCCATCCAACTTAAGATGTTCCAGTCTTGTACCATGTATTACTGCTAAGATTCTACAAATGTTAGTCTGTGATAAGATTAACCATCAATTCTCTTGAGTCTCAGTGCTGGATCAGTCTTGAGAAGCTTTATCTCTTTCTGCAATCGTTCAAACAAATATAAGTTAGCACACAATATGATAATATAGGAAATTGGGTACTTATTAACTAAGATAAATTTATAGATAAATTCCATGTACACCGTAGATATACTACAATAAGAAAAGAGAGAGAAAAAAAGTAACACTATTGGTGGATGTTTCAAATTTCTAAGAAGTCGTAATAACACGATGCAATTCCATTGGAAACTATACCGTTTGCAGTACTTACGAGTTGAACATCAGATGGAATACGTGACAGGAAATCAGCTAGTTCATTGTTGTCTACTGCATTAGGTTTACGGATCTTCTTGGTGAATTTGTTTATACCCCATGCAAGCAGTAAGAACTTGAGTGGAACAAGGTAGAGGACTACAGTACCAATAGTGAAGGCAGCACAAGCCAGGTATGAACAGAAGGGGACGCTCCAGTTGAAGGTACTAAAAAAAGGAAAGGTTCCATATTTCAGTTTCCTATTTTTGCGATGGAAGGAATGCAATGAAAAAGACTTTACTGTAGTTATTAATCAGGTGTTTTACAGACACATAACTCACTTCTTTAATCTTTCGCCATTAGAAGCAACCTCATCTAGAGCATTTTGTACAGTGGAACATATACTGGTGATAGCATTGAGTTTGTCCTTGAAGCTCTTTCCTTTTCCTGTAAGAAAGGGGATTTCCACAAAATCACACAAGTTTCTCTACAATTAAGTTATCAACTGTACAGTAGACCTACTGTATGTGATGTACAGTTAAAAGAATAGCATTCTGAAACTTTGTAAAACTACTGCATGCAAGACCTGGTACATTGAATATTATATAACTAATGTCTTACCCCTTTCTTGCCTTTAGGCTCAGCATCGTCATCATCATCCATGTCATCATCATCATCTTGAGGTGCCCCTTCCTGAACATTATTCATATTATGAGTTTTGAAAGTTTAAGTTGTTTTGAAAGTATATTGTTTATTATCAAGGCACCATGGTTCTTTTTGTTTGAATCAATAGTAGATGTTTCCAGACACAACAATCTTTACTCTTACCTGATCTTCTGGATTGACGTTTCTGTCGGTCAGCAACATGCACACTACATACTGTTTCAGGAAGCTGAGTAGCAGGGTTAGTGGGATGATGTAGAAGTCAAAATTCAAACACAACATGATGTAGATCTGCAGACAACAATGTCACACATTATACTATTTATTTATTATTTTTGGCCATTACTTTTAAGGTCAGAAAAGGATTCAGTCAATAAACAACATTTTTTCATTTGATTCAAACCATTGGAATCCTTTGTTAAAATTTTCAAACTCTACAGCCTTTTGTTATCTTATTATATCCCACTAAGACTTTAGCATACCATGAATCCAAAAGCACTCCTAAATTTGTATTGCCATGTGAACAAGGATCCTACGAAAGCTCCAGCAGACACTAAACTTGCCACCAGCTTGTTTGTCCTGTCAATGTTACGCTGAAGAAGCTGTAATGAGATTTTGAAGTATTTTGTTTATCAAGTGATTTACAATTATTGTGATAGGCACAGCTACGAAGTACAGTATATTCTTACCTGTCTTTTGAATTTTGGTGGTTCATACAGTACTTTGGGGTCACGTGGATTGATTGTCCTGACAGCACCTCTGATTGGGTTGTAAATGAAATCCAAGGTTAAAATGAGGTGACCCTTGGCTCGTCCTTCCAAAGTCTTGTTTTTAAGCTGATACAAGCGTTTCTCACCAGGAGTAGTCTGGAAAACATAGGTCAAGTAAAAGAAAATCAACTGTAGTTTTAGAGTTATGTTGACATCGAATAGTTTAGACTAACAAGCTTAACCTAGCATAGACTGCGAGCTAAGTCTCTCTATTCCCTTGGTCACTGTCCGTCTGTCGTCGATTGGTTGAGGAAGATTGGTTACGATTCAACCCCACTCGGGGACTTTTGACTCTCAACCAATCTACCTTAACCAATCCACATGGACAGACAGACGGACAGTGTCCAAGGAAAATAGAGGGACTTGGCTCGCAGTCTAAACCTAGCATTTTTTCTTGACTATTTAGTAAATAAAAATACTGTACACAATCATTTATAAAATTAATTACTAACCTGAAGCAAGGGAACAACAACACGACCAAGAAATTCTGGTGCTCCTCTCTTGTCTTCGTCAAACACAGTGATGTCCAGTGCATCATGTGGGTCAGATATTTCCCTGTAAAACAGTTAATAACGAAATGTTAAAAATTAATGTACACATGTAGTTATGCATAATGAATCTCTGGTAAAGTGTGGATGGCAAACAAAGGGTTTAGGAGAGTATTTACTGCAATAGTAATACTTTATGTTAGGAAACATATTTTATAAGCAGCCAACACATGCTGACTGATGTATGTATGGCTTGTTGAGAAGCTGTTTGTTGATTTTTCAACTTACAGTTGATTATTTTTCAGCTATAGATTACTGATCCTTAAAAAAATGACCAAAGTCATAATATATGTGTCAATGCAGTACTTTCTACAAAACTCATTGATGAAAATTAATGATTTGTTTGACTACATGTATATTATTATTACAGTCTAACTCACATTTCATAAATCTTATTCCATGCAGGATTCAAAGTCTTGTAAATGGTATTTGTTACGAGACGCTGGTTATTGACCTCAATTACAGCAAATGGATCACTTGCACCACCAAGGTCAGCAGAGGTAAGCCCAACAGCTCTGTGTAACTTAACTTGAAGCCATCCAATTTCCTTGATCTTCTTAGGAGTATTCTTAAGACCAAATCTTTGAGCTATAGCCTTCCTGCGAACTGGGTCATCTTTGTGTACGCTAAGATCAGACTCACAGCCTGGTGCATCTAACCCAGTAATGGCCAAGTGCATGACAATGATTCCTGCACCATCTTCAAGTTCAGCCTCAATCTTGTGGGACTTTTCACGAGCAAGTTTATTTAAGTCAATTTGGCACCTGGTTTAAAATGTAGGTAGGAAAGCACAGTTCAGTTGTGTTGTTCTGGTAGTTAACTGATACTCACTATAGATAACACTGTCTTACAGTATGGGCTCTAAGCTTGAATGGAGTTTGTATTAACCATTACTCTAATCCTGATGCTTGGTTGTATTAAAAAACATGATTTAACACAGATGTTCAAAGAAAATTCTCCATTTAACTAAATTAATATGTCTGTGTATGGCACAGCATTGGACTATGAATGGAGATGCTTGCTGGATTTTTTACCTAAACTTAAAGGTTTTTGTTTTGATTTTCAATTTTCCCTTCCACAATTTATTCCAGTATTCCTACCACATCACACATTAATATATTATTAAGTTCAATCATGGACTTAATACAATATTTCATCATGTTGACAGTATGTTTCACTTATCTTATGCTTGTATATTCAAGACATTCAACCCTTACCTTCCCATGAATTCATCCTTCCTGATGTCTCTATCATACACTGTTAACTCTAGCACCATTGGGGTATCTGGATAGAACTTCAAATCGAACTGCTCAGCCCAGGAAGGGTTAAGGGTTTCTTTGCAAGCTTTGCTCTTGTACCTTTCATTCCCAAGACGGAATTTGCAGTAGGGATCACTGAGGCCTGTTTTGAAAGGTTGTTGTCATTACGTATTTGCTACTTGAGTTTTAATCAGAATAACACTGATGGAGATGCAGTAAACGGGAATCTTTTGCTGTCAGTTTGCATGCAGTCCTTCTCAGCTTTCTCAAGATTCAATATTACACTAAGTCTTAGTCTTAGTCTAAGTCTTAGTCTAGTATCATGCTAACTAGTGACAATGGTTGAGTTTATTTTATTGGGTCCTACCCAAAATGTTTTCTCACTATTTCTTCCAAATTTGGGTGTTGATTAGGAGTTGTCTGCAAATACTGTAGTATTACATTTGAATGATGAAAATTTTACAGCATTGACTGTTTTTGGATCCTCCGAAAAAGTCAATGTATAAAGAATTACAGAAACTACTATTAAAATAATCTGATATCCTGTGTAAAGTCAATAGACTAAAGATTACTTACCTGAATCATCCATAGGAATCATTTTCTTGCCCTCCACTAAGATGATTGATACTATTCCATCCCACAACTGTGTTGGGACTCCCTTGGCATCTCCTTTAGCACCAGGTGCTGCTTTCCTGTTTGAAGCTCGTCGTACAATCTGCCCAATAGCAAACCATCAGTAAAAACAAATTTAAAGAAACAAGCAATGGACATGGTATAATGATCTGTGGCATAATGATGACTGGTACAATACATGCAACTATTTACCTCTTGCCTGTCTTCAACATTTTTTGGAGACACTGTGAGTATGGCTAGGACTTTGCCAAGATTTTCACCATCTTCCCCTTCAAGATCCAATTCCATTTCTGTTGGTCTGCAAGGTTAGGACAAAAGAATAACTTTATGAGACTACACAACTACTGAACTGCTCACTTATCAGATGTCTTAGGTTTTCATGCTGAGGGTGTTCTCTTTCTGGTCTTATTTGTTAGTGGTTCTTCTATAAGACAAGTGCATAATTGCTAGAGCAAACAGATGAAGCATTGCTTTACCAACTAACATGAGCCAAATAATATGGATGGCAGCTACTACATGTATATAGGTATTAATTAAGACCAGTTAACACTAAAATCAGTATATTTAGTCAGAGAAGTTTCCATATGACTGTGAGAAGCTCAGTGCCTTACATGTTTGCTGGCCTTGCCATGATTGATGTTTTCTAGGATTTTAATTGACTGATTTTTTCTTGAGCAGTGTGTCTGGCCTGGTAGTGTTTTGATCTTGGCATGGCTCTGCATGCTCTGTGTTTGTGCCCTGTTTCAGGTTGCATAAAGAGTAAATTCGTGTGCACTATGTTTGGTCTGGCGCGCATACCATGCCATGTCACAACTGTATTCCTGCTGCAAACTTTTCACAGTCAAATGAAAACTGTTCTGGTTACTCGCAACATTTGCATGCCCGTACTTACTTTTCAACTTCCAGATTGGACAGGTCTACAACTGCTCTGCCCATGGGGTCATCATTACCAACACGGTCAAAGTCAAACACCTTCAAAACCATTGGTGTTGTGATATCCTCAATAGGAACACAGAATTTTTCATTCCATTGAGGATTGAGATTTTTTGAGATGGTACGACTTTTGTAAATTTGTCGTCCATCAGCCTTAAATTTCACATAAGGATCGCTGGTGCCTAAAAGGAGTAAGTAATTTTTTTAGACTTGGAAATTAATGGCAATATAAACAAGTAGAGTTGGAAGTAGAGAGCTGAGCATTTTATCTTTAAGTTGGTAATATATTAAATAATTTTATTTTTATGAGGCCTTTTTATGTTGTCTCGTAACTTTATTTATATTTTAAGTAAAACAAAATAATAGATTATTTTTATTTTTAAACCATTTTAATACTTTCAAAATTGTTTATGGAAGTTATGAAAAGTTCAAATTCATTTAATAAAGGCATTTATTTGGAAACATTTTATAATTACAAAAAGAAACACTAATTGGTAATTAATTTATTTTTAAATCAATTGAAATATTTAAGAAAAATGTAAATCAAATAAGTTTAAAATTTAAATTTTTTTATTTGTTTAGTATTAATGGTTTATGGTCAAAGTATTTTATATTGTTTTTTTTCTTTTAAGTTAGTTATCAAACCTGGACGTTGGACATTTTTAAGATATACCCCATCATCTTCAAATTCCACATGGTAGGTGTCTGTTACCGAAAAAGTTTATATTAAAAGTGTTAGCATTATTATCCATGCCACAGATGTGAAATATTGTTTTGTTTTTTTCTCTTATTTATTATTTTGTATTTCAAATCATTTGTGACTTGGTACAGTATATGTACATATTATTTTTAGCAACTTTATCATATTCCATCTTCGAAGGAATACAACAAAACAATATTTTACATCCTGCAAATATTTTTTTCAAAATCTGGGTCTTTAATAATGAACTGATAATTATTAAAAAATTAATTATTTTTGTTAATAATTTTAATTTGTTACCCGGATTTTTAGAATTAAGATGTTCATTATAATTTAAGATTTATTATTAAATCCTTTATACAGTCTTACCAACTGCAGATCAGGTCCTGTTATGATCTAAAATCTCATGAAATGTTTAGTAATATTAAAAGAAAAAAGAGAAGATGAATAAATGAAAAGTTAAGAAACACAAATAGAAAAAAGGAGAGTGCACACACTAAACCCATGATTATTATCTAGTACTAATTAGTAGTAATTCATACAGAATCATTTCTTTCCTATTGTTAGATTATCACTATTTAGTACTAAAAATTAGTATTTGTTTCACAGGTTTAGTGAGAGCACTCTAGCATGAAATATTGACTACGTAAAGTAAAATATACATTAAACATAACATTTTCAGATTTCATTAGATTTACTCTGTAAACAAATTCTTAAAATGTATGCATAGTTATTTTCATAAAGTAAATTTTAAATTTATAAACAGTAAATAGTGAATAAATGTTTTATATATTTGAGAGTAAAATAAAAAAAATCAAACTCGAATGAAATGTGCTCTACATTTTTCCTTTTTGCAAAACATAGCATTTATACATGGTATATATAGTTTGATTGATATTTTTGAGTCATTCCCTTTTTAGATGAAATTTATGGTTCCACCCAATTTGTTGCTAAGCATTTTGAGTCACCTGCAAGAACCTGCTCATTTAAGATGTTTATATGACAGCTTTGACTTCATAGCCAATAAAATGCCACAGATAAATATATTAACAGTTATTATTTGATTATGTTTTGAAAATTCTAGTTCTATTTCTAGGAATTCTCCTTTCTTTAGTGTAAAACCAATATTATTTCACAACATGTCACTTGGGCAAAGACAAACTCTAATAATATTATGTTTAACTATCATTTGTGTGACCATTTTCATAGGAAATAATATTTTCACTAAAAATGATAATACTCCTAATATATATTGTTTCATTAAGTGCCAGAACAAGCTCAATTTATCAAGTTGGAATTATAAGATTTAGTTTAGCAGTACATAAAATAAAATTTAAGTGAGCTGCAAAAAATATTAGTTAAAAATGCACATATCATTAAGTAGTTGAAATATAGCATAAGGCAGTAACTTTAGCTTGACTTTCAAATGCAATAAATTATGCAGTAGGATTTTCGTTAATTCAACGTTGTTTACAAGCTTATGTTTGGAGCAACAAGTGGTCTACTCTTAGCGTTGAGTTGGCTTTTTTAAAAGTGCATCTATTTATGTTTTTAATTAGCGGAGGTTATAATTTTAAACTTTGGTTATTTAATGTTGTTCGCTTTAAAATAATATGTTAAGTTATATATTTTCTTAAATTATAACATAGAAATCATTTATACTACACAATTAAATTTTTTAAATATGTTTTATGGTTTAGATACATTAAACACGAAAATTTACGAGTTATAGAGTAAATAATAATAATAAAGAAGGTTTATAATTTTACGTATGTTATCATGCATATACCTGTTTTATCCCGAGCAGCCAAGTCCTTGCCCTCCTTCAGCTCTACATCAAGAGCGAAGAAAGCGCATTTTCCGGCTTTGGCAACTTCGCCAGCCTGCAAAACAATTACGACTTACAATAAAAATACGCTCTTCAAGTTTGTAGGGAAAACCCTTGGGAGTTCTGACTTGGGACGTATTAATTCAAAAGTCTGTTTACATGTTGTCGTTGTCTGATTATACGACGTCGCTCGTCTCTATAGACTCATTTCGAGTTCGTTTGCATTCTAGGACTTCACAGATGAGCAATAAATTACTTTTAAGTGTACGATCGTATAAACGATGTAATTCTTACCGTTGACCCGGGAGAAACATCAGTTGCTGTGCATTCAACTACCGAACCTGCTTCGCTTGCAGGTTGAGAAGTCGATTGCAAAGCTCCAGGCTCAGCAGACGTTCCTTTAGCTGATTGAGAAAAAGTAACAGTATTATCAGTATGCTTGCTTTGTGTACCGTTTGAAAACATTCGTAGATCAAAAAGATGTGGCATGGATATTGACTTATTCGGTTTCCTACCACCACGACCGCCCTTCTTTCTCTTCAAGCTGAAGAAACGCTTTTTCCCACTTGATGAGTCGACATCTGAAAAGTTTAAAAACACGAATCAAGACGCCGATATTACTCCTAGACATTAAAGTTAGAACAAGTAAAGATATTGAAATAAAAAGATTGAGAAATTTAAGAAATATCGAGCTATAACCTCGCACATCCTCGTCCGACATCTTTGCTGCTTAATAGACTCAGCTGTAATGAAGGTGCGCAGAGTTCTTGCGCACTAATGTAGCGTCGGTTGGCGGGATTTGGGTGCATCCGCTGGCCTTGTTTATAAACAATTAACTTACATGGGTGATAAATATAACAATTCGCCACTTCAAAATAACATTATATGGTCATCAGAATGTCTACCAATACCGCATTTGCATGATAACTAAAAAAATCTAGTTTTGTAGTGAAATTTCAAGGTTGTTAGGGATTTTATTTCGAGTTTTATAAACTGATATCATGCTTTCTGTCATTGTTAAAACATGCAGGTTCCACGGCAGGTTGATGGTTTGGGCTGTTAATATTTAATAACATAACTATAAACCTACAATATCTAATGAGTTAAGGGTTTTGGAGTGTTTTATATATCCACCAAATAGTGGTTATTGTAATCTGAACCTTTATCCTACCCAAGCCAACTTTCTGTATAACACTTTCAATAAGCAATAAATGCATGGATATCTAAAGGCTTGGATCTTTATCTATTTGGAGAATTTTTTAAAATATTTGAACAATCAATATGAACATTTCTAAATTTACATTTACTCCAGTCAAGGCGAACTCTTCTGTCGATTTTCCTCTATTTACATTTTATTTTCTCGCTGTATTTCTTCAAGTTTCAATTGTAATAGACAAAGCTTCTCTGTATATACAAGTTTTATTCTCCCATTTTTTCTCTTCTTGTCATAAACGTTCAGCTGCATAATTATCCTTTGCTGTTCAACTGGCAGTTTGTGCAAATCGCGTGACAACTAAATTGCGTTACCAAGTAGCTCTTTAAACCTATAGTATTGAAGTAATTATCTTGAAAAACGTCAGGTCAAGATGTTTTTATATCACTAAGAGACGATTTCTAGTTTAAATATGTTTTAGGATGTTATTTTACTTTTCGTGGGCAATTATAAACCTTCTTAAATGCAAGTTTATTGTCAATGAATAAAGCCATAAACATTTTTCAGAATTTGAACATATATAGTCCGGCCATTCTATATATTCGAAACGATCAGCGTCGAAGACATTGATTGATGACGAGATTTTGCCGAATAGGGAAAATAAAATATATTAGGGATTTAATAATGGGATATAATATTTTTTGCATTGCAGTTTCATTTCAACCGTTTATGTGGCAAAAGTGACGATCATTTTCAAGAACCGTCCGTCTGTTGAACATGTGTTTGGGAACCAATCACAGTTTGAGTGGCCTGACTACTGGTAGATTGTAGTTCTGTATATATACCAAGGTTGGTTGTGTATATCATTGCATACTATGTGCCATCTAGCTTTTATTTTGCTTGCTGCTTCAGTAGTTGCTTTTTGGGGAACATTATTAAAAAGATGAATTATTCTAAAAAATAAATACTAATTTCAATTAAAAATACTTGATTTAAAAAAAAATTAAAAACGTCCTTGTCCATTTCAGGCCAAGGTGAGTGCAAATTAATACACTGTATTTTAGAGTGCATTAACTGATTTGTGCATTGTAAAAGACTGCTTTATTGCCTATTTCAAGCAATGCATGCAAGTAATTCATTTCTCTGTTCAATTTGGTATGCTGGAGCTTGCATAATTTGTAAACGTAGTTGGAAACCCTGTACGGCTGATGAACGTTTTTCTCCTAGTGGACTCTTTGCAGTGACGGAAGAGTCTAAGAATGAGCTAACCTGCTCAAAAATGGTTTTTCAAACAAAGGATAAGCACTCTCTTTGTGTAAGAAGTTAACTGTAAACTTGCTGACAAAAGTCTTTGATAGTTACTTCAGTCCAGGAATTGGATGTGTTCTTCATTTTAAATTAAAAAAGCGACAAATAAGCACGATTATCCAAGAAAACATTATTTGGTTAAAAAAATTCATTTAATTGGATGCGGCAATTTCTTAAATTAAGTCTTACACGAAATAGCACAAAAAAGTCTGATGCGACTGCATTCATGCTTTGGCCAAATGCAAAACTAATCGGCTGATGAACAAAGGGTTAATGCCTTTTCCTCTTGGCACTAGATTTGATTTAGTAAGTAGGTAGATTTTTCAAGAAAGTTTCTTCAAAGATGACTTTTCTTTTGGACTTTGGTTTGTGGTCGCTAGCATGGAATAAGGCCTTCAGAACAAGCGTGGCTTGGCATTCTCACAATAATGAATTATTTATGTATTTAAATATTTCTTGAAATTTTAGCCAAAACCACTTTTGCATCTTTAAAAATAGCGTAGAGGCTGCCTTTTGAAATATTCTTGAAATTCACTGCCGTCAGAAAATTTTATGCCCAATTGGGGCACCACTTACTAACACACTATGAAAGAGTACTTTCTTACGGTGCTACTACTGCTTTTTGGAACAGTTCTATTTACTGATGGACAAACTCCGTTCAATGCAGCGTTGAGAAAACGAATTGCAGCAAACATAACTTGCGGCTCTCCTTCTGAAAAATATTTCAGGATTCAAGATGCTACAGTACTTCCACGGGAAAGGATTGAGTATACATGTGATGCCAACGATGGAAATTATTCTCATCCACCGGACTACATGGTTGATGGATCAATGGGGACTTTTTGGCAATCGACGAAAAAAACGTCTCCTGAAAAAGACAATGCTTACATAGAAATCGACCTTCAACAGGTATGTGGTTTGACTAACAATGGACTTCAGTTCTAAATGCCAATATATTGGAAAAAGTGTGAAATACGAAGTTGAGCTTAGTTTGGACAAAATTGAGCAAAAAAGTAGTATATGAAAAGGAAAATGAAAGTTTCTGGAAAATTTGCGCATATTTTCAATGTTTTTCATTAGTCCTTTAATCCGTGGGCCGTTATATCCCATCCTGTAAGAGCTTTAAAGTTATTTCTTTCCACATTGCCATCGTTATCTATGAACTGTTTTAGTGATTTTAGCAATTCAGAATCGGAACTATATTCAGTAACTAGAAGATATAACTAGCTAAAAACTAGTGTGAACTGCGTCGGTGTTTCTAATGAAACAGTAATGATAAAAAGGTAAATTATACACCGTGAAAAAGATGAAAAAACTTACTGACGTTTCTAGTCCTTCGTCGGAGTAAAAGAGCTCTTTTTTCACCGTGTATAATTTACCCTTTTATCATTACTATACTCAGTAACTGAAATGCAAAACGTGAGCAATACGACTGGTATTGAAGCATGCGGAATACTAAATGAAAATAGTCCATATCCCTTCCCAGCTTAGATTTCAACATCTTTTTACGGCACAAATACGTTTAGGAAATTCTGCGTATTTTTATTTACTGTCACACTCCACTTATCCATCGAAAGATTATAGGCAAATCCATGCAGCTACAATACCACTCGAGTTTGTACAGATATGGTTGGGAAATTTCTAATGCAATAAGTAGAACAACAAGAGAATCATCTTAAACGCCATAAAAAGCCTTCAGCAGTACGTTAGCACTCAAATTGGTAAAATAGAGTTCTAGAGTTGAGGGAAAAAACTAGGTAGAGTTGGCATTTTTGTGCATCATGGGACTGTTTTAGGGAACATTTCCAATATAGTTTTTATTTCGTCCCGTATAAAACAGTCCTACTCAAGAGAATATTAAGTAAGAGAGCACATCTCCCATACATATGGGTCTGTAACCATGAACCATGAAAGTTTCTTGAAAAACTATTTTTAGCTCCGCGCGCAAGGCTGAGTTATTTTTAGCATGCGATTCCTGATTGCTCAGAGTTGTAGTGACTTCAATGCGAGCGGAAAATGATTTTAGTTTCCGACGAGAAAAATGCGTTCATAGTCAGTAAAAAGTTGAAATAATTAAAGTATCATGTAATGATGAAAAGGTAAATTATACACCGTGAAAAGATGAAAAAACTTACTGACGTTTCGGACGCTAGTCCTTCGTCGGAGTAATAGAGCTCTTTTACCTCCCTCTTTTACTCCGACGAAGGACTAGCGTCCGAAACGTCAGTAAGTTTTTTCATCTTTTCACGGTGTATAATTTACCTTTTCATCATTACTGTTTGATTAGAAACACCGACGCAGCTCACACTAGTTTTTAGCTAGTTATATCTTTTTAAAGTATAATGTGTTCATAGACGAATTAAATCTGACCAATCGGGAATCGCATGGTAAAATAGCTCAGGCGCGCGGAGCTTAAAATAGATTTTCAAGAAACTTTCATGGGTCACAGGGATATGCTCTCTTACTTCATATTCTCTTGTCCCACTGTAATGAAAAGCCATATCGACTCAGTGGGTAATTCCTCAACCTCGGTGAATGGCTAATATTAGTCGCAATATCGGTATCATGCATGCGTATTGTGTATAAAAAAGTACCATTTTGTGCGGGTTGTAAAAACGTTTTTACCACATTTGTGAATTTTCTTCCTTTCTGATTTTCTAGAGTCGGGGGAGTATTAATTACGTCAGTAAATTACGCGCGCGCTTGAAACCATTTTTGCTTTAAATTTTACCCTTGTTTTTGTAGAAAAACTGTTGTTAAGAGAGAATTCTTTTTCTTATTCAAGCAGTGAGTGCCAAGAACTGTTTTCTTGAAGAAAAGGCTGTTGTACAAGGTTAAAATCTTGTTTTTCAGAAAGTTTAACTTGTTTGGAAGTGAATATGACCGATGAAAGTTGAATCAAAGTGTTAACAAATCGCGTCTTCCCATTATTGCTCATTATTGGAAAAAAATTCCTCTTAATTTTCTTCGGTAAAAAACCATTTCCTGGTATGTCCTCTTATTTACCACGACTTTTGTCATCAAGCGTAGCGAGGAGTAGCCGAGTGAGTCCACAACATTTTGACGGCTTGATGACGAAAATCGTGGGAAATAAGAGAACATACCACGGAAAACTGGAAGAAATTGGTTAATAATTTATTAGCTAGCAACTAGACAGGAATTGACAGATACCGTTTTGTAATTTTGCTGTCACTGATTGCAGATGATACCTACCAATTTTTTAACAGTTGGATGATACTTTTTTTATTTCCAGATGTTTTTCGCTTACCAAATAAAATTTACATTTGGTGACCATCAACGTCCAGGTGCTATCGCAATTTCCAGGTCGAATGACTTCGGTGCCACCTTCCATCCCTATCACTACCTTGTATCACATCCTGAAACGATAGAGTGCAAGTCAGTTTTCAAAATGGATCATTACTCGAAAGGGACCCCTATTGACAGAGTTGATCGGGTGCTGTGCCAGCATTATGATCTATACGATGCACTGGACTATAATGAAACGGTATGACGAAAAACGAAAGATCCCTCTTTTCTTACCTGTAGCATTCATTTAAGTTTTCAGTGTCTAGTTGTCAGTATGGCAATGTACAATATCATACCTTACGTCCTTAGGGTAATTTTTCTTGGCCTGTGAAACAAACTGAATTGTCGGGCCTGCGGCCCTCGGTCTTGAATTCTAATGCAAAACCTCGCCCTAGCGTTTGAATCTTTATTTACAACCTTTTCTAACCATCGTCCTTTTTTTCATTTGGTCTTGAAGTTAAGTCAAAAGTGAAGAAGTGACACCTTAGTTTTCAAAATTTTATCGGTTCAGATATGTTAACATTTTTTTCTTCTTAAATAAGCTGGTTTGTTTTTCTCAATTACCTTGCGTAATAAAGCTTGCATAATTATAATTATTACGCAGGTCAGGGAATGCAGGGATATGTCACTGTAAACATTATACTGCAGTGTGCATGTGCATGAGTTTAATTTGGCAATTTGATTTTTAAGGTAACCGTTGAATTGAATGGTCGTCTACGAGGAGATGGCACACCCAACTCACATTCACCAGAACTTTTGGTAAGAAAAATTAAATGAGAAGATAAACATTAATACCAGAAAAATGCATGGACTTAGAAGGAAAAGAAGAGGAAAGGTCTATCACCTAGGCAAAGTATTATCTGACCTTTGCAAATGTAACCTGAGTTTCAGGCTTAAGGGGATGGGGCCAGTGCAACTTTTATTACGGCAGCCCTGTTAGATGACAGGAACAATACAATTCCTGAGAGCAAAGGGAATTTTGTTGTTCTGCCATCTAACCACAGGTAGCCCAAGCTGTATTATGGGCGCGGGCACGTGTTAGTGGAAGGCCTCTATTTTAATCAAAAAATCTCCGTTCAAAACGAACTCCGTTCAAGGGCCCTTCACTAGTGTGAATAAGGTGTGAAGAATATTCACACTTATTACATAATTTATTTTTGATTGTGGCCATTTTTCACCAACAGGCTTGGCTCAATATTACCAATCTCCGTTTTACGTTTTCTAAAATGCACCTGGCACTGGACAAATGGACTTACGAATTTGTAAGTAAATATGCCTTAAGGTTTTTCTCCGTAGTTAATTCCATCATGCTGCAAAACAATTTTAATATGTAACTATAGATATGGTTTTTTTAGCCTCTTTACAACATGAATAGATTGAAGCAGGAGCTATGCACTTATACGCTAAAGTTTCCATTTTTCATCACAGGAAGCCTAAGATTATTTTTTGTGTTAGTTTAGGAGTCAAATATTGTCAGGAGAGGGGGCGAGGGACGAAAGGAAATTATCACCCCCTCATGCCCCTCCCCTGGGGAAATTAGACTAGCTACTAATCATCGCTCTGCCAAATAACCATAGCAAACACCAGACTATTGAAACCAAAACCAAGCTTGGGCTCCCTGTGTTTTCATTTGCTCTTTTTTTGTTGGTCAGTCACTGGCGACTTTTAAAATTCCGAAAATACGGCTGGCTGCATAGAAAATACAAAATAATTAATATACTATATTTCACGACTTTGCGATCACATTTTTCACTACCCAAAATCCCTGAACTTCATAATAAACATACACAGGATATCCAAAAAGACTGTACTTTCTCAGGCTTTAATTCCTCTGGGATTTTAGTCATTTTAGAAAGATCTGGGAAGTCTCGAACCGATATATAGATAAACACTTTATTTAGAAGTAATTCTTGTTAAGCATAAGGCGCTATGAAATAATTCATGTTTGTTATTATCATTATTAAGTGATGTTAAATTCCAGGGATATAATTTGATGCACTCGCAAACCATTGGTTTCAATGACTTGTTTTTAATTGTATTGTTTTATTCTCTCGACAAGCATCATTATACGGTGCGTGAGATCGAGGTCCTTGCTCGCTGTAACTGTAACGGACACGCTAATGGTAACATTTGCCCACAAGATGAGATAACTAAGAAGAGGGCGTGCCAGTGTCAAGGAAACACATGCGGTGATAACTGTGAAATGTGTTGTCCGCTGTACAATCAGAAACCTTGGACAAAGGGCAGCAAAGCGCCATGGGAAGTTGACCCTGGAGTTTCTTGTGAACGTAAGTCCTTTATATTTTAAAACACTAGGTTGAGTAAGCAGCATATGCACTTTTTTAAACAAAAAATTCCGTTGCCTGGTGTCATATATATCATGATCAGATCCTCAGTTTGGACTTGAAAAATGAAAACCCGTCAAGTTCTTCAATGCTTTAGAGGTCCAATAATTTATCACTGATACAAGTTACTGTGCCATCCCACACACATCCAATACTCCGACAAAGTCGCTTTTCTATTCTATTTAATTTTTAGTTGGGCGCAACGGCATCGCGAGGCAAGTTTCACGGCACAATATCCTTTCGTGAAACTTTTCGCCAAATTACGCCATAACATCCCCGTAAAACTTGTCTCGCAACACCGTTGCACGTAAGTTTCAGCTAAACGTTTCAACGCGTAATTGGCCTTTATTGTTCTTGTCGCAGCTTGCAATTGTCACAATCATTCTGATGTATGCGTCTACAACCAGACTGTGAATGACTTAGGTATGAGTCTTGACATCCATGGTAACAAAAGCGGAGGCGGCGTTTGTCTAGATTGTAAGGTATGAGTTTCTTAAGACCCTAGTTACAAATAGATCTCTTTACCTTGTGCGTAAAGAGCTTTCCCATTTCGTACCGCATGTCATTTTCTTGAAAATAAAATTGTTTGAGTTGATGTGTCTTCTCGTGCACCACCTTTCTAACTAAGAAATGATACTCTGGCTAGGGAATGTCACGGTCCGAAATTGAAAAACATTACGTTCGAGGTAAAATGTTCTATTAAAATGAATAATAGGACTACTTTTGGCTTTCAAGATGGCGGAAAATGATCACGTGACCTTATCCTGGACTTTTGTAAAGTCTGTCACCCTCTAATGTACATCATATACATTCTGCAGAATCATACGCGTGGAATAAACTGCGAGGAATGCGAGGAGTTCTATTACAGACCACGGGAAAGGAACAAAGCGAGAGAGGACGTATGTCAAGGTAGGGATCAGTTCTTTGTCATTTGCATATTTTGGTTACAGTGGAACACGGTTAATACGGACACCATCGGGACCAAGGAAAATGTCCGTATTAACCGGGTGTCCGTATAAACCGGGTTGGTCAATTTACGTCACGTAGTGTGATTTATTGGGTAGAAATGACGTACTGTACAGTATTCTACATCCAAAGTCCTGAAGGACCATTAAAATACAGTATATAAACATAGTTATGATCTAAGACAAAACGACATTTTCAAAGTTCACAGTGCGTGATACACTTTAAAGTACCAACGCTAAAAAGTATACTATAAATCTTTAGAGACATTTGAAGTATTCGTATTAACCTGGTAGAGTTTGTATAAGATTGGGTATTGTCGGGACAGGAAAAGAGTCCGTTGTCCGTATTATCCGGTGTCCATATTATCCGTTGTCCGTATTATCCGTTGTCCGTATTATCCGTTGTCCGTATTATCCGTTGTCCGTATTATCCGTTGTCCGTATTATCCGGTGTCCGTATTATTCGTTGTCCGTATTATCCGGTGTCCGTATTATCCGGTGTCCGTATTATCCGGTGTCCGTACTATCCGGTGTCCGTATTATCCGGTGTCCGTATTATCCGGTGTCCGTATTATCCGGTGTCCGTATTATCCGGTGTCCGTATTATCCGGTGTCCGTATTATCCGGTGTCCGTATTATCCGGTGTCCGTATTATCCGGTGTCCGTATTATCCGGTGTCCGTATCATCCGGTGTCCGTATTATCCGGTGTCCGTATTATCCGGTGTCCGTATTATCCGGTGTCCGTATTCAACGGGTAAATTTTGTTGGCATTTGCATGGGTTTCGGCCGGGACCGAAGAATGTGTCCGTAATATCTGGGTGTCCGTATAAACCGTTTTCATTTACCTGGACTAGCAGGGGGTGACAAGTATCAAGTAGAACTTCTTTCGCAGACTCTCTCTTTCCATCTCTTCATCTATTGTCAAACAAATTAAGGATCATCACATTTTAAGGGAAATAATTAAGAGTAATAATTTGTTAAATTACGCATTTCAGGTCGATATAATAATAATATTTCGGTTCCAGTTCCAGTTACTTCACTGATGTGGTTTTTGTTTAGCACACGGATGATCGACCCTAAATGTGCAATTTAAAAAATATTTAGACTCATTTCACGTCAGATTGCAAATTCGTACTAATATTCATAACTTTTCTACGACTCAAAGGATGAAATAAGCGAAAACGTTTTGCATTACTTGAAACAAACGTGGTTAGCTTTTTGCTAATTAATGTCCAACAAACGTTTTTTCTGCACTCTCTTTTCTTGATGTGCAACAAAAAATACAAACGTATAAAATTAAATAACGCATATTGTCCAGACTCCAGAGGTGCAAGGTTATTAATTTGGTACCTTACTGAATTAGTCTTCCTCGCGTTGCGTGACGACCGACACCAAAAACGAATGCATGGGAGACTAGGTTGGCGGAATATACGCTTATTAAGAGTAAATGGTTTGAACCCAGGTGTTGAGGTTAGGTGTGTGACGTTGCGTGACGACCGACACCAAAAACGAATGCATGGGAGACTAGGTTGGCGGAATATACGCTTATTAAGAGTAAATGGTTTGAACCCAGGTGTTGAGGTTAGGTGTGTGACGTTGCGTGACGACCGACACCAAAAACGAATGCATGGGAGACTAGGTTGGCGGAATATACGCTTATTAAGAGTAAATGGTTTGAACCCAGGTGTTGAGGTTAGGTGTGTGACGTTGCGTGACGACCGACACCAAAAACGAATGCATGGGAGACTAGGTTGGCGGAATATACGCTTATTAAGAGTAAATGGTTTGAACCCAGGTGTTGAAGTTAGGTGTGTGACGTTGCGTGACGACTGACACCAAAAACGAATGCATGGGAGACTAGGTTGGCGGAATATACGCTTATTAAGAGTAAATGGTTTGAACCCAGGTGTTGAAGTTAAGTGTGAAATTTGATCGTCCAGGTGAGTGTAGTCTTGAGAAAGACTGTTGTTGGTGGTGACTGACGTTTAGACAACCTAAGCGGAAGTTATCTTCAGAGTCCAATTTCATCACTGGACTCTGCCGGACGACCACACTTCACACCTATTTTGTTATTACTTGACTTAGCTAGATGTCACTGAATTATTCCAAATAACGGTTATTTAGTCCTGTCACAAGCTGAATGAGGTAAGAATTACTAAGGTAAGAATAAAGGCAATGAAAAGAGACTAGGCTAGCGGCCTTAAAATCGTTCTTCACTTCTTTGCTGTGAATCCCCCAGCCCTCTCCCCCTTAATGCAAAACGTACCTTGCTTTGTACTCGTCAAATATTTGGTACTTGATACTTCAGTTCTTATGGATGGACAAATCTGGTTGCATATAGTTAATAGATTGCATCATTAGTGGCTTAATAGTCTTGATAATCGAATATCACTGAGGCTTCTTCAGTAACGACAGCAGAGATGAAAGTTATCTGTGCAGGTTTCTCCAAGACCGGGACTAAAACCATGGCATCAGCGCTCAGAATACTTGGTTATAACGTGCATGATGTCGAGGAGCAATGGGAATTTCACATGGACGAATATCATCAAGCGCTTGAATTTGCTAAAATGCCTGACTTCGTATCCATGTACGCCAATGTGGATGCTGTAGCTGATTCCCCTGCTATGTATTTCTTTGAAGAAATTTTTCATGCTTTTCCGAACTCCAAAGTTCTCCTGATGATAAGAGATGACGACGAAGTGTGGCTGTATGCTAGCCCAAACGTGACAAAACTTCAAGTTGCACTATTTCGTGATCAAGCTGTACATTTATACATCAAGTCGTACATTTATACATCAAGTCGCGCATTTTATACATCAAGTCGTGCATTTTATACATCAAGTCGTTTGTGATGACATTAACACGTTTGTATTTTATGTCGAGTCATTTGTTTTATTTTGTATTTGATATCAAGTGCGATGTTTGAAATCAACAAGGCAAGAATCGTTTAGGTCTTTGCCACTCGTATTGACGAGAGAATGCAGGTTGCAGTCGGGAGAAGATTGCTTTCGATCAGCCAGCAATCGGGGAATGTCACACGGCTGTTTCAAATGCCCGAATTAGCATTCGAAGTTGGCTCTCATTCAGTGACCTTTGAAATGGTAACGAGTCCAAAATGTAACCTTTAACATGAAGTTCTGACTTAAACTTATACTTAGGAACAGTTTTAATGCTAGGTTTCGGGAGGAGGATCACTTCTTTGAATGTTGGAACTTCAGCTGTTTGGTAGGGAGTCGTTCTTGTGCGAGATCTCCTTCTAGTAGAAGGCGCCGCCGAAAAATTTGCACGTGGCACTCGAAACAAGAATTTAACTCGGCGTACACTGCAGTAGCGTCGTTTTCCTGGCGGTTATTTACATCCGTATTGCTGTTTACACTACGGACAGAGCTAACAATTCTTCTAACTAATGCCTCGATATCCTCCTGTTCGTGAGACATGATGCATATGGTAGCCATCCAAGGGCGAACGCAAATGCACAAACAAGATGGCTTTTCGCGCCAATTTTGCTAGGTTCCAGACTGACATTCCCCGATTGCTGGCTGATCGAAAGTAATCTTCTCCCGACTGCATCCTGCATTCTCTCGTCAATGCGAGTGGCAAAGCCCTAAACGATTCTTGCCTTGTTGATTTCAAACATCGCACTTGATATCAAATACAAAATAAAACAAATGACTCGACATAAAATACAAACGTGTTAATGTCATCACAAACGACTTGATGTATAAAATGCACGACTTGATGTATAAAATGCGCGACTTGATGTATAAATGTACGACTTGATGTATAAATGTACAGCTTGATCACGAAATAGTGCAACTTAAAATTTTGTCACGTTTGGGCTAGCATATCTTCAGCCAGCTTTTCAGCCACTATGCTAGCCCAAACGTGACAAAACTTCAAGTTGCATTTTTTCATGATCAAGCAGTACGTTTTATACATCAAGTTGATTTTCATTACACCAAGACCCTCGTGTTCTATGTCTAGTCATTTGTTTCGCTTGTCTAGTCATTTGTTTTTGATATCAAGCGCAATGTTTAAGTTGACAAGCAGCCATCACAATCAAAAGTCATTAGGTCTTTGCGATTTGCATACGAACGCGCTAGGTCTGGAAGCTAATCGCAGGGCGGGAGGAGGGAACACGTGTTGGAGGAGGGAGGGCGTTGAAACGGGCATGGGCACTACTCTGACTGTCAACATTGGCGGACCGTTTGTGGAGGAAGTTCGGCTGACAAGAAGATCTTTCAAAGGTAAATTTAGGCTTGTTTATCTTTGTTTTTAGGCAATAAAACAATTTTATTGGTGTTAGAGAACACCCAAAACATGATAAGAGTTTTCATTACGAAGAATTCGCTAGTTTTTGTACTCAAAGAACCATTTTTCATGATGTTTACGCTAGGATTTCATATAGCAAATGCGGGCGCAGTTGTTAGTCTACATTTGAGATGTCAAAAAACAATATTGCTCAAAGTTGCTCAGTCTGATTGTTTTTCACATAAGTAGAACACTATATAAACATTTCAAAAAAATATAAACTAGGTTTTGGAAAACATTGTAATAAAGCCAAAAATACCCTGCGCCCGCAGTTGCTATATAACATCTAGCGGTAAACACCATGAATGAAGAAATTATGCGTTCGGTGTGTATATAATGAATCAGAGAAATAAGAGAAAAATATCATATGCCCTTGGCAGGATTTGAACCCACGTCTTCGGTATTCTAGTCCGATGTGTTAACCACTACACTACAAGGACCAACCACGCTGGTAACGCAGCCAGAATATGAAATGTAGGGTATTCGTGAGGATCCCAGAGCGATATTTTTTCTCTATAGGTAAGTTGAACACCGTAAATGTACGCAGATATAGACATAGTAAAGTAGAAATTATGCGTTCGGTGTGTATATAATGAATCAGAGAAATAAGAGAAAAATATCATATGCCCTTGGCAGGATTTGAACCCACGTCTTCGGTATTCTAGTCCGATGTGTTAACCACTACACTACAAGGACCAACCACGCTGGTAACGCAGCCAGAATATGAAATGTAGGGTATTCGTGAGGATCCCAGAGCGATATTTTTTCTCTATAGGTAAGTTGAACACCGTAAATGTACGCAGATATAGACATAGTAAAGTAGAAATTATGCGTTCGGTGTGTATATAATGAATCAGAGAAATAAGAGAAAAATATCATATGCCCTTGGCAGGATTTGGACCCACGTCTTCGGTATTCTAGTCCGATGTGTTAACCACTACACTACAAGGACCAACCACGCTGGTTGGGATCGTTCTGGGATCGCTCTGGGATCCTCACGAATACCCTACATTTCATATTCTGGCTGCGTTACCAGCGTGGTTGGTCCTTGTAGTGTAGTGGTTAACACATCGGACTAGAATACCGAAGACGTGGGTTCAAATCCTGCCAAGGGCATATGATATTTTTCTCTTATTTCTCTGATCCATGAATGAAAAATGGTTCATCGATCGCAAGCTGATCGAAATCAATCTTCTCCTGAGTGCTTCTAGCGTTCCCCTTGGTATGCAAATCGCAAAGACCTAAATGACTTTTGATTGTGATGGCTGCTTGACAACTTAAATATTGCGCTTGATATCAAAAACAAATGACTAGACAAGCGAAACAAATGACTAGACATAGAACACGAGGGTCTTGGTGTAATGAAAATCAACTTGATGTATAAAACGTACTGCTTGATCATGAAAAAATGCAACTTGAAGTTTTGTCACGTTTGGGCTAGCATAGTATTCTTTACCAGTCATCAGAACATATCATGCAAGTCATTCCAGCCTAACAGTATCAAATGAATGTATGGGAAGTGTATCCGAGTAAAAAGTCCTCATTAGAGCGAAAGCGCTAGAAGCTCAATCATTCAACTGTCATTTATCCATTTATTTCTTTTACGTTTTTCTGCCGAAATCCTAACATTCCAGAAAGGCAGGCACGTGTAGACGAACTCTTAACTTACCGCATAAACAAGAGCAAGCTTTCCTTGACAAAGTTTTTTGATAATAATAATGATAATAATGATAATAATAACAACAACAACAACATCAACAATAATAATAATGATAATAATAATAATAATAATTTTTTTATAATAAATACATTTATTGACAAAAATTAATAATAATAATATTGCATAACAACAATAATAATTTTAAATAGTATAATAATATTAATAGGTGATAATAATAGTAATTAAAAAATATATATATATATAATAATAATTTTATAGACAACAATGATTATAGTGATAATGAATATAGAATAATAAATATATATACAAATTCCTTATTTATCGATAAAAACATATTTACAAAATATAAAAAACAATTAAAGGTTAAAAAAAAAGAAAAAAGAAAATTTATTAAATATATTTAAAACCGAATCTAAGTAAATGACTTAATGGCTCCTTGGACAGTGTCAATGTCAATATCACAGTTATGTACATCATAAGGTGTTCGCCTTTTTGTTCTTGAACCTCTCAAGCATACAAGGGTAGAATAATAATAATAATAATAATAACTTTATTGACAATAATAATTAACTAATAATTAACTATAATATGAGACGTGATAAGAATATTGCTATAATTATAAACCAAAAGAGAGAGATTATAAATATAGAATAACAAATATATATAATAATTACTTATTTATCTATGAAAACATATTTGTAAAATAAATTAATAGCTCAAAACACGAGTCCAGCTCTTCACTCTGATATAATACTATATTAAAACAATACATTTATTATTAAAATCTAAATATTTCTAAATTTTTGCTACATTGGCGTTAAGGTTAAAGTCATTCAAGAATTCATTGTCCTTAAAAAAAGGGGTTCTTGTCCCCCTGACACACATGTGTACTGACTTAATTATTTCAAAAGATAATCGAGTTCTAATCCATGTTATAGTACTTGCATATGTGTCCCCTGTCTTCTTGGTTAATTTCTCAGCAAGGTGTTTTAGAAAAATCTGGCATTCTGCCCCAATCCCTCCATTCGTACCAAATACTAAGGGCGTAAAAGTTCCCATATCGACATCGATTACTCTTTGCTGGTACTTTCTCTTTTTTTCGCTTTCTTGATCTTAGAAGATTTTAGAAGTGGATCTGTTTTGTTTGCTCTTATGCTGATAATAATAATAAAAGTAATAATAATAATAATAACAATAATAATAATAATAATAATAATAGTAATAATAATAGTAATAATGGTTTATTCCAGCTTTTCTACAGAGTGGACCTTTTTCACGCGGCAGCCATGTTGGTTTGAACAATAGATTCCACCACGCGTAGCCTCAAATTCAAGCGCTTGAGAATTAATTTACTCACGAAGTTGGATGAAAACTGTGTAGCTCCATGTCTTAGAAATTAGAGATTACTTTAAATCTCAGTGGGAAGAACAGTGTAAACTTTCCATGCCTTTTATCTAACCACATTTGACGGCAAATCTAGACTAGCTCCCCAAGGAGAAAGAGAAAGTCTAGTAAAAATTTTATCAATTTTCCGTTTCCCGTTCCGTTCCCCGTTCCCGTTCCCGTTCCTAGTTTTAAATATAGCATAATAGCTTTGTCTCTTTGCTAAGAGCTTTTGTCAAGGTTCGCTGAATACGGTATACGGTAAATAATGGCCACTTGTGCTTTAAAGGAAGTTTTTTATTTCAGTCACGACAGCAAAAAAAATATCCAAAGTTTAGTCTTTGTCTGAATCCCGTTTCCCGTTCCGTTCCCCGTTCCCCGTTCCCCGTTCCCCGTTCTCCGTTCTCCGTTCTCCGTTCTCCGTTCTCCGTTCTCCGTTCTCCGTTCTCCGTTCTCCGTTCTCCGTTCTCCGTTCTCCGTTCTCCGTTCTCCGTTCTCCGTTCTCCGTTCTCCGTTCTCCGTTCTCCGTTCTCCGTTCTCCGTTCTCCGTTCTCCGTTCTCCGTTCTCCGTTCCCCGTTCCCCGTTCCCATTTCTAGTTTTAAAGATAGCATAATAGCTTTGTCTCTTTGCTAAGAGCTTTTGTCAAGGTTCGCTGAATACGGTATACGGTAAATAATGGCCACTTGTGCTTTAAAGGAAGTTTTTTTATTTCAGTCACGACAGCAAAAAAAATATCCAAAGTTTTGTCTTCAGTTGATAATTCTGGTCTCGGATAAAAAAGTATACCAAAGTATGTTTTCCCACTTGGGTAATGACCTAGCGATCGCTCGCAATCTTTACGAACGTCGTGGAAGGTTTAATATTCTAAAAACTATTTGTCTGAGTCTTGATATGAATCTTGATAACTAACCAACTTGATATTAATTTGTTGGGCCTTTCTTAACTTTATGGCAAAAGCAAAAAACAAAGCAAAAAACAAAGCAACACGCAACACGCAACACACACCACACACCACAAAAAAAAAAAAACCAAACACGCAAAAACCAAAACACACACAAAAACCAAAACACACACACAAATAAATTGTGTGCAATGTTAATAATCGTATTTTATATATGATGACGTTACCAACCAAGAAAAACCTGAAAGTATGAATGACGAATACTACCTTTACTACCTCTCCCCTCAGTAAAAAAAATTGCGTGCAGGGGTTGTTGCAAAAAAATAAATGTCTTGCAACATAAATTAATGCAACCCTCCCTCAATAGACCTTATTCGTGGTGTGACAATGTTTTCCCGATTCAGCGTGACAAACCTCTGGGGGAATGAAGAGCTATTGTTTTGCAACTCTTCGGGATGTCATCTTCATTCCATTCAATTTTTCGAAGACTAAAAACAAAAGAAAATGAATACCCAGGAGGTTTGTCACGCTGAATTGGGAAAACATTCTATTATCTAATGGTCCAGCCATTAACAAATTGATTGCTTTGCTACAGCATGCTCATGTGATGTGCGGGGCACCAAGAATACTAGTCGTCTTACTTTTTTGGATTGTGTATCTGATGAAAAGGAACTAAGCAGCCATCCCGGCAAGGTATAATCAATAAGATAATATAGTATAGGATAGTATAATCAGAAAGATGTGAAAGGCGGAGTTCCAATCACAGCCAAGGATAAGGTGATTTGCATATTTGTTGCATCCCTGCCTAACACATCTTTCTGATATTTATTCCTTGTCTTCTCATAAATGAATAGTCCTGTTTCTCTTAAGAGACATTTATCGCATCTTTCTCCGAAGCTCTAGAATGATGAAGAGAATCATAAACAATCTGTTGTATATTTGTCTGTGTTTTATTACAGGAACCCGGGGATTGTTACTGTAAAGAAAATGTATATGGACGACAGTGTGACCAATGTAAATTAGAATTTTTCAACCTGACTCGCCATAATCCAGAGGGCTGTTCAGGTAGGTATCAGAGTTTACAAATGAAGTTAAAAACAGTAAAATAATATTACATTCAGTAATACAACAGCTGGTGATGCCATAATGTAATGATGAAAGTTTGCTGCAAAACATGACTGGCAGGCAAAATTCATTGGATTCCCAACAGAGAGGCCCTTCCCTAGGGAGTGAGAAGAGATGATATATGGAAAACGCTGCCGCTTCGATAATGGCTCCAGAATTGCTAATCAGGAAGTCGGAAGTCGGAAAAATTATATAGTTTTCATCGTCAGGTCAAGATCGTGCCTTTTTTAGGTGTTGCAAACACATAAGATGTTTTCTGAGGAGATAGAGTGACGAGTTGGTGATGCATTTCTCCCAGTACATTAATTCGAGGTCCAGAAAATTCATATTTTTGGGAGAGGCGCAAATATTTTCTTCCACAAACCATTCCACACTGGGACCTGTAACGCGTATTTTCAGTTCTAAAACTCAGCAAATATTGTTCTTCTCTTTCAGAATGTAGATGTTACTTGCCAGGAACGGTTAAAGGCTCTAATATTTGTAACGCGGTACGAAAATATATTCGATCATATATCCCAAAATTATTTTTCATTTTTTTGATCATTATTTTTGATGTAAAGGCCG
The DNA here is from genome assembly GCA_011057435.1 of Actinia equina. Lineage (NCBI taxonomy): Eukaryota > Metazoa > Cnidaria > Anthozoa > Actiniaria > Actiniidae > Actinia > Actinia equina. The sequence goes on from WHPX01000897.1 coordinate 895,832, forward strand.
TCGTGCCGCCGAACCATTATTTCTCATGATACTCTAGTATTCTTTATACTTACTCTGACCTTTTTTTAAACAACAAAATGCACGGCATTTACTTTTAGGGCGAAACAGGACAGTGTCCTTGTAAAACCAAGGTAGAACTGCGTGACTGTAGTCAGTGCAAACACGGATACTACAATCTAAGAAACGAAAGCACTGATGGATGCACATGTGAGTAACACTTAACTTGTCATTAAAATGTACTGGTGTCGGGATTATGCGTTTTCAATCATGGATTCATTTACCTGTCAACATAGAGCATACAGGGAGTGATGCTTACCGAGCTCAGTATCTGGTTGGCTGGGATACCTGTGTTGGCACTTACTTGTTGAGCTGAGGCTGTTTCTACAGTTCAAATTAGCACGAAGTATAGCTTACATATTTTAAATATTATCTATCTTTTATGTGTTTCTTTGTGCTTAGCTGTATATAGACATCATGTGATCATCCTAAGCCACGTTAAATTTCAATTACCGACAAACTCTCTTTTTTATTGGCTCAACATCGATGGTATTTTATATTGTGTTTACAGCATGTGAATGTGATGAAGGTGGTACCTATCCTGTCAATACTTGTGACAAAGTATCAGGACAGTGCCAGTGTCGTGCAAATGTTATCGGCCAAAAATGCACACAGTAAGTACATAGTTCATCAATCGGTTTTTCCATTATAGACCACGTGTCCTTCCCAAGAGTATCACTTTTTTGGCAATTGGTCAATGTGAGGAAATACACTAAAAAATGGAGTCAAACGTTCAAGAATATGTTTTTATCTTATTGAATGCTTATATTTGACCAAATTGAGGCCATTCCCAAAAGAATGAAATAACAAAAGATTCGACGGCCATGTTGGATTCATTGATTGTTGATTACTAAAGCTTTATACAAGAGAATATGAACTAGTTCATACTCTCTTGCTTTCTACCATTGCTAGAGGTTTTTCACGGCAGCCATGTTTGTTGTCAGGAACAATGCAATATTTTTGCATAATAAGACAAATTATTTTCCAAAGGAGAAAATTTATTTTGTTTTCATACCTGCTGTGACTGTGACGTCATATGACAAACTTTTATACGACTTGGATTTAACTTTTTCTTACCTTTTAATTAAGATAAAGATATGTTGAATTATTGACATATGATATGTTAAACCACAGAGTTCCTGATGGCTATTACTACCCAGATTTTCACTTTATCATGGCGAGACGGGATCCCTACAAACCGGCATCTGTAAGTATATATATAAACCAGCTAGATTTTGAAATAAAAACAAAATAGTTATTAACTAACAGTCACAATTTAGTACCTATTTAGTCGATATGACCCAAGTGAATCAGTCTATATATGAATACACAGGAGATATGTTAGTCATTGATAGTCATAGTATTGATGAACAAATGACTAACATGTTTCTTGTTTATTTGATGTCTCCTGTGTAAATAATAACTAGTTATTGTTTGAGCTCGTACCCAGACCCTTGCTCGATATGAAAACCGATAATAACTACCCTCTACCTCCCGTTTTAATTTAGAAGAACGTGCCTCCCCAAATAATATGTATGTTCCAGTGCCAGTGTTCCAGTGCCAAACTCTCCTCAGGATTTGTCTGTTTCCTGATTATCTACTGCTAATTATTGTTTATTGATTATCAAAAATTGTCTTTAATTATATCTTGGCGCCTATATTCAAACCTCACTAAACTTTCATTACAGAATAATCTGTACTCTTGGCTGTACATCCCAAAAACGACTACTTACAGTCTTTTTTTAAAAGATACCGAGGGAAAGTTAGTGCCTAGCTCCAACGATATCTTACTGGCAACCAGCTTTAACATAACTGCCCTGGAGTTAAAGCGTTGTATAAACATCAATGAAAAGTACTGCCTCTTGCCCCAAGGAAACTATTCTGTCAATGTTACAGTTAACGGCTCAAAAAAACTAGTAGGTTTTCATAAAATTGTATTTTATGCTTGCTTGCTTCCTTTTTTTGCTTCCTTCCTTCCTTCCTTCCTTTTTTTGCTTGTTCCCCTCCTTTTCCAATTTTTCCTTTTCCTCACTTCCTTTTTCAGAGTACAATAACCTCATTCAAGGAATTTTATCTTCATGATTTTAGGAGAGCATATTTGCTATACCAGAGGAGATTCTGAATCTTAGTATTGTTCTTGAAGGACCAAGAAAAACACCGTTCGATTTCCAGTGCAATGTAAAAGCTAATGACGTAAGGTAAATAAATAAATACCTAACAACAAATGGCGGTAACAAGTCAGCACATACCCTTCCCTCAAATAACTATTGTTATACTGAATTTTGGGTTCAGATATATATTTAATGCAGCTAACCGTTTTCTACCCTGGATTCCAGAGGGGCTTGAGTCGAGTCGCGAATCGACGAGAGTTGAGGAGCGAATAGTCCCTTCCACAGTTCCCTGCATCATCTTGAAATGTAGCCGTGCCTTTGCATCGAAGCGAGACGAATGGTGAGCTGGCAATGATAGAGACCTTTTTTTAACACCTTGGTCAATTATTCACACGTCTCAATCATGGCAAGTTCACCATTTGTCTCGCTTCGATGCAAAGGCACGGCTACTTTTCATATGGCGCCTGGAACTTTGAAGGGGACTATTCGCTCTTCGAAAATAATTAAAATGAAAATTGAACAACAAGGAACCTCTGGAACCCAGGTTGTCTGTTTTCAGATATGTTCTGTTAATAAGTTTGGTATACTTCAGGATAACTGAGTTGTTAATGTTTTATGGTTTCATATAGAATTGGTACGGACAGCGAAAAAACTTGCTTGGCTGGAGCGTTCAGTTTAACTGTAGCATTTAACAACGGATCTTTGCGTAAGTAGTCTAAAGAACGAATGCTTCTGAACATCTTTTATAAGTTTCATGTTGGGCATTTTCAATGTTAGTGATTTTCCATGATCTTGCGCAAAGGATACTGTTGGCATACACACCCACACCCACACCCACACCCACACCCACACCCACCCACATACACATACAGTTTATTCAAGACGCAATAAGAAGTTACATGGATATTAAAAGTAGCGAGCGAGCACATGCAAACTACGCATGAACAATATTAGTTAAGTAATGTGCATCTTGAATAGGAAGTTACGAGGTTATCCCTATGTAAAAACTCCCCTGGATTGATGATGGCACGGTTCCGATCGATTTTCTTTTCAGAGCAAGTCAATTCGACCGATCTTTAGGTCCAAAATTTTCACGGCTAGATGCAGCACGAATTCTCATCCGGATAGCACAGTTTCATGTTGGGTCTATTTATTTTCTGAAGACAGCAACTTTGTTTATTTCATTTAAATGCATCATGCGCACTAAGTTATTACCAGATGTTTTAACTGTTTCCTTACTTAACGCCTGAACTTTGGTCAGTGGCGCCTGTAATGGCTGCTATAGTGTTGTGAGCTCCTCGTATTTGCTTTAAAATGTGCTGTAACATTGTGTTCCATGTATTCATAAGTGTATTGTAAGGGTCATTAGTAGGGTCCTTCCTGACGTGCAGACCTCAGAGGGTTAGGATCGGTAATTCCATCTCGTCGTTTGTTTTCCCCCATGTGGGTACTCCCCAAGGGACCAAATTTGCCCTTGTCCAATTCGCTATTCTAGTTAATACAATTGCACACTCTTGGCCATGCAGAGCAAAATTTGAAGATAATGCCACAGTCTTTGAGGTAATACCTAGGTGTAGCCCGAGCCCTCATAGTTAATAATATCTATAATGAACCTCAAAAAATGCAAGGAAGTTGTAATTAATTTCCTTAAGTACCAACCATGCCAACCTGCCCCTATTGTCATCATGGGTTCCCCAGTACTTCAGGTGTCCTCTTATAATGATCGAGTACGCTGCGCCCATCTGGGCATCCTTGCGTTAACCTAGTTGAGTCTACCCACCGTATGGCGCTGCGCATTATTTTCATTGACACCAGCTATAGTGATTCCCTAGAGTTATCAGTCCTTAACTCCTAGAAACGCGGCGAGCCGACATTTGCAAGACAATTATCAATAATGTTAAGAAATCTGGTACAGAGCCATTGCGTCCGCTGAACCTACTGTCAATAGGCTTGACTAATGACTAATGTAGCCCCGATCAACACCGATATGTTCAGGAACTTTGTTCCAACAGATACAGATCAACATTAACTTCAATTGTTATATGTTAATTACCACTAATGTGTCTATGTTTATACCTATGTGTAATTATTATAGCGCTATGCTGCTGTTGTTATCGTTTATATATCCTCGGAAACTCCCACTGTAATTCAGTCCCTACTGCAAATGTGGCGAAGTAAACTATATTATTATTATATACAATTTTTACTATTATTACTTAACCAGCTTGTTCATGCGACCCTATTGGATCATTTAATCATACTGCATGTCAGAAGTTCGGTGGATCTTGTGAATGTAAGCCTGGTGTTGAAGGCAGAGACTGTAGTCGATGTAAACCAGGTTATTACAATTTGACTGCAGATGGATGTAAACGTAAGTATTATCTGATTTTTTAAAAATAAAAGAATACGACGTTTTGTTGTCATCTCGACAACACCATCAGGCCTGTTAGGAATGTTTGCAAACACTTATACGCATCATATATCATTACAATTGCAGTGAAGCTCAACGAGCCAAACAATGAGACAATAGTGTAAATATATGGCTACTGTTTCTAGCTTACCTGATGATGATAATGTCGAGATGACAACTGAACATCGTCTCAATAGTATTTATATTAAATTGTCTTTCTAAAGTAGCCTTTATCATCGTTATTTCCTTCCTATATTTATTTAATACTGTTATTATTAAGTGTATGATTCATCTATCTAAAAGTAATCTATTCCTTTTCTAGCATGTTCGTGCAAGGGACGTAACGAAGTATGCCATCCCGTAACTGGTATGTGTGAGTGTCCTGGTAATACCACTGGTCGCACATGTGAGCCATGTCAGTGCAATAACAACACGAACCAATGCCTAAGGAGTGGCGAGTGTCTGGGTTGTCAGTATAATACAACTGGCTTTTACTGCGATAAGTGCGTCAATCAAACATATGGCGATGCATCGAAACAGCAATGCAGAGGTAAATAAATGTCAGCTTTTTAATTTTTTTACATTTTTTACTCTTGTCTGAATATATGTATTAAGTAAGTGAGTTCTATGATAAACTCGTTTCTCTAGTCTTTTCTAATGTGAATGTCTTGTATCCCTGAAAAACTAGAGTGTCAAGATCTTCTTTTCGTTCCTTTTTGGTGTGCAATGTTTATTTAAAATGACATGAACCACTTAAAGCCACTTTTGTTTACTTTCCTTTCCATTCCTTTCTTGTTGTTTATCTTTGCTTCCCATCAATACTTACTTTCTTGAATAACTAACCATCATGCATACGTCTCTTCTTCTCTTTTCTTTAGCCTTCAGTGTTTTTCATTTTACCTACTTAAAGTTATATTTTATTTTTCATTAACAAGCTTGTGATTGTGACAGTGTGGGTTCATACGGATCCACCTGTAACACTGAGACTGGACAGTGTGCTTGCAAGCCCCACGTAAAAGGAAGAACCTGCAGCCAGTGCAAGGTAGAATCCACTTACCTGTTTCGCATTTCATGCCTACAAATTTATTTGATTTTAATCGAAAAAATAAGTTGTCTTTGTTTTACGAGGGTAGCACTTGATATCCAAAGTCTAGTAACAAACCTGTGGCATTCTTTCCATTGAATTGGCATTTAGAAGTTGATTTTTGCAGAGGGTAGAAGACTGGAGGAAAACGTCCAGTCACAGTAGTAAACCAAAAAAACTCTACTATCATATGACACCTAGTCTGGGAATTGAGCCCGGGTGCATGGGGGGTCAGCGCTCTGGCCGCTACGCCACCCGTGCTTTCCATAAACGTTTATACCCCTTTGATCTTGAAGTAGTTTTGAACCATCACGGTCCGGCGCCCATAATACAGCTTGGACTGCCTGTGGTTAGATAGCAGAACAATAAAATCCCTTTGCTCTCGGGAATTGAATTCTTTATCATGTACGAACGATTCTATTTTACTGCTATCTAAAATGGCTGCCGTCACGTGATGATTCAAAACCTCATAGCCGTATAGAAGTTAAGATCCTGGGAGAGTTAGTTCCGGTTTCTCTAACAGTAAAGTTTGGTATTATATTTTTCTTATAGAACAATACGTATGGATTTGGATCAAATGGTTGTACTCCTTGCAGTTGTAGCGAGTTTGGGTCCTTGAGTCTTCAGTGCAACAGCAGTGGCCAATGTACTTGTAAACCCGAAGCTATTGGCATCAAGTGCTCGCAATGCAGAGTGGGATATTATGGGCAACCAGCCCAAGCTTGTACAGGTAGCTATGAAATTTTTAGAAATATGGAATTAAAATGACAAATACTATGCGGGCGGAAAAGAGAATATTGCCATTCCCCCCCCCCCCCCCCCCCCCATCCCTTCCCCTATAATCGAGACCTCCTTACGCCCCTGAGTAGTAGCTGTCATGTTGCCCAGCTACCAATTTGTTCAAAGACTGATTACATACGGTGATTTAGATTTAATATTTAGAGAACCTAGGCTAACGGATACGGTTTTCATCATTAAGCACGAATCTCTAAATTCATGTCTTTTAACCTCTTTTTAACCTTTCAAGCTTGTTCCTGTAATACGAATGGTACAATAAATGGCAGTGTGTGTTCCAACGATACATATGGTCAGTGCCAATGTAAACCTGGAGTTGCTGGGCGAGCATGTGATCAATGTAAAGAGTATCACACCAATTTTTCAGATCAGGGATGCTCCTGTAAGTATTTTACTTATTTACTTAATTCCGTATCTTTGCTTGGAATAGAAAGAGGATTAGATGGAATTAATCTGTTTTAGTGTGTTGTAAAAATATTGTATTTAGTGGTAGCGTGTGTTGAGCGAAAACTCACGGAAGAGCCCCCTACGTGGAGTTTTGAAATTGTAAAATGTAAGTTTATACGTATCCAAAAGGTAATTTAAGGAAATACCTTGGATACTGTTCAAAAAGTGTTAAAATCTTTTATGGATTACATTGAGGCTTTGCACCATCACGTATTGACAGGCATGACAGGAAGTAGAAAGGTGCAGCGTGGATATTTGAAAGGTACTAATATAGCAGCAATCTTATTGATCACCAATTTTGTTTGCTTCAAGCTTGTCCCGTGTGTGTCATGAAGTTAAAAAATACAATAGAAACCACGGGGTCTGAGCTCAATACCACTGAAGAGATGGCCAAAAACTTAATTGAGTTAGCAAAACTGCACGAGCCTCTACAAAACGCTGAGCAGAAAGCTGATCAAATGGCTGTAAGTATCGTGATGTCGTGTGCCAGCACGACCAACTTCGTAATAGTGTCTTTTTTGTCTGTATATTTTCAAGGGAAGGAGTGTATGCGAGCAATGGATCAAATCTACCAGAGCGTAGTGTTTTCCTATTTGAGACCACGTGCCATTCCCTAGAGTATAATTTCTTTGTTTAACGGCTTCACATACAACTCACTGCAAATAAATTTATTCTCAATGGAATAACACGCTTTCTTCAGTGGGAATCATTACGCCCAAGCTGATTTGGTGTATATACCCCTTGCAGCACGTAGGAATGCAGCTAAATATGGAGGACATAAAAACAGGTCCTAATTCTCAGGAGATTGAAATTCGTTTCTTTTGTTCTCCAAATTGAGCTGCTTTGACGACACATATTAAGGGATCTATTGCATGAATATTAATTATGATACCATGGTATTGATAAAAATTCCACCCCATTTTCCAGGTCAAGGCATCTGCGTTTTCTGCTCGGCTTGCTGAAGCAGAAACCGTGCATCAAAGGCTTAATAGTACAGACCTACCTGTGGCAGAGTCTGGTTATGAAGAGCAAGTAAAAAAGGTAAATTTAAGTTAAGATAAAAAACCTCAACCACCACAGCATCGACGTTAACTGAAAAAGCAGCAATCACAGCAAAAGATGTAGTAGCAAATAGCATCGATATCTGTTGTTAGGCTCGGGTTAGGCTCGATTTTGTGTAGAATGCTCATTCGTTCCAATGAAACATCTCGTTACTTCAAATAAATATTATTGATACGTGCATTCCTTATTTTGCAATTGACGTTTGTAAATATTTTGATACTGAAATAAGGCTAACTCTTAATAAACCAGTTATTAACCAAAAAACCCGGCGGTAATTTACAATTTCGGAAAAGGCCTTATCATGCCAAACAAACAAGTTCACATAGCATTGTCAACCAATGCACCATAATAATTGGTATCATTTGTAGAACCTCAGGCTCACTGTTTGATACTCTCCGCCGTATCAGTGTATTGCAGTGTCGACATCCTTTAAGCCAGTTTTTCAATACAAATGAATGCACAAATGCAAGCGCAAGCACTGAAAAAGAAGGAACATTATGATCCTGTTTCCTTATGTTTTCATAATGAAATGAGGACCAATAAGAACTCTGCGCTTGTTGCGTTCATCGCTAGTAAAAATCTTGCTAAACAGCTGGCCAGATATTGCGCGCGCGAGTTCACTGTTTTGAAAGTGAGTGACTAGAAAAAGCACTCTTTTTGCCAGTAGTTCCCGAAAGTTTTCCCAGTCACGTGCTCTAAAGCTTCCGGCGCGTTTATATTACAGTACAACAGCACATTTTATGTTCATGGAATGCAGAAACCAAAAAACAAAAAACACACTAATGAATGAAGGAAGGAAGGAAGGAAGGAAGGAAGGAAGGAAGGAAGGAAGGAAGGAAGGAAGGAATATGGCATTGGCATTAAAAAACAAAAAACATTTTTAGTTGGCATTTAACCAAACTGACAACTGTTTTTTCCCTACTACAGGCTGCTGAACTAAACACTCGAGCTCCCGCTACATCACAAAATGTGTCACGACATCTAGAGGGAGTAAAGGAAGTGTATAACCGTACGGTGGAAGCAGATCTCTTTGTTAGCAGTAAGGAATATTTTTAGAAAAGCCTTTTTAAAAAAAAACTCATTAAGGTGGCTGCCTACTTTTGAACGTTCGAATTGAGCCCACGATGAGCGCGCGCTCAAAAACCGCTGAAAAATCTACAATATTTTATTGAAGGACCATACGCGTTTTGAGCTTCAACAGGGCAAAACCCTCAAATTTTGCACGGGACTCTATATTTTTTAATAGCGCATTCGAAAAAAACTCCCAAAAATCTATGTTATATCAACATTTAAGAAAAAGTTTAAATCAGCAACACATGAAAAAATAGATTTTCGTAAAGATTTTTGTTCGAATTTTTAAGAGCACCGAAACTACAAAATATAAGAAAACAATTTATATTTTTGTCTTTTTGTTGAAAATTTCCATGTATTATTGTAAAATGATTGACTAGCCTTCATTTGTGCTATCATATAGTCTACAAATAACTTTGATCTTATGGATCTTATATTTTTCCTAATCACTTCCGGTGGCGCAGATTTTACTCCAAAAGCTCGTGCGTAGGCTTCCATTAAATGCTGATTATCTCGAAAACAAGCTCGGGACACCCAATTTTTCTTTCCAGATTTGGAATCAGCATTAAATTTCAATTCGGAAAATCGATGTTTAAAAAAAAGTTTAAATCAATTTTCAAAAGTAGGCAGTCACCTTAAAGCAAGAAAATATCTAGTGTCAATTGAATATACTGTTACTAAAAATATCGATTACTCGATTTAAATAAACGATGGCCAAAGTTTTACTTTGATAATAGTGTTTTCCCTTCTGCATTCCATCCCTTTGAGTATTGTTCCTTTGTTTAACGGTACTCTCTGAAACGTCATCTTAGTGTGAATATGACTCGAAACAAATGTTATAGTTTCAAGGGAAGACGCGTTGCCGGAGTGAAAACCCCAGTCCCACATTAAAGGTCCTTTGTTTAACGGTACTCTCTGAAACGTCATCTTAGTGTGAATATGACTCGAAACAAATATTATAGTTTCAAGGGAAGACGCGTTGCCGGAGTGAAAACCCCAGTCCCACATTAAAGACCTCTAGGAACAATATATCTTGCGCAATAACCGTTTTCCTATAGTATGTCGCGTCTAGTGTGCATGTGCGCGCAATAAAATCATAAGAAATATTGCTAAGAACTTTCTGGCCATCCAATTAATATCTAACTCAATTGTTTTTGATTGATATGATCTTCAGGCGTAGATGGACTTCTGCAAGATATCGTCAATAGTTTTGCATTGAATCAGCAAGATGGCAACTTATTTTTAAATAAAGCAAAAGAACTTGTGTCCGAATCTTTGGTACGTGACTACAGCAATCACGAAATGCTGGTTGCTCAATCAATACAGGATGCTGAGAATTTGACTGCCTTTGTTACTGGACTAGCAAAAAAGGTGTGTGTAGAAAAAAACATTGAAGATTAATTAATCTATAATAGATAAATATACTTTATGAAACAGGGGCGTAGGAGGACCTTTAGGATTAACATTTTGCGTGTTGTTTTAGCGGTTTTGCAAGCAATTGGACCCGGAAACACGTGACAGCTTAACAACTATACTGTGATTGTACATTGTTTCAATTTAATATTTGATCAGATCAGTTCGATATATTTATTTTATCTATTAATTATTATATTATTTATTAATATCATTTACTATTGGTATGCTAGTAATAAGCTAAACTTTTCCGTTTATTAGCTATTGAATCAAACATCTCTGGCACGTGATCTGAATGCGCAAGTACTAACAAGCAAACACAACCTTTCTGAACTACTGATAAAATGGAACAACACTCAGGCTGAGTTCATGGGATTCCTCACTGGTATATCGGCACAGTTTGGTGGTGTTCATGACCTGATCAATCAAACCAAAGTAAGTTATAGTCGTATTTGAATGGAAAGATAGAATAATTGCATACCAATGAATACTACAAAATCATGGCGGCCATCTTGGAACGGTTTGGTAACGATCAGTCTTATTTTAAATAGCAACAACATAACCGCGATGGCGTAATAGTCAGGGAGCATGTGTACTCCCGTGGGAATTTCGTGCTGAAAGCAAGCCACTAGTCTAGATGTGTTAAGGGGACCTTAAGGAACATGAAAAAATTTGTCGGCAACTTTATAAGTCGAACCGACGTGTTTTAGGGGGGGTTGAAAATCGTCCTGTAGTATCTCAGCATGGAAACGAGGCTACATATTAAAATGCCCTTTATACCTATTGCATTTTAATGTATCGTTACCATATTGAGTCACAATGCAGAAATGGCTATTTAGAAACTTTTCATGCACTTTAATGTGGAAAATTCGATCACATGACTTATAACATGGAAACGAGGCTCTCATGAGAATGATCTATAATCTCTAGTTTCTTTCTATTTTTTACACTCGTATTAGTGATATTCTTTGCTTTTGCATTTTACGTTTTTGAATTCCATCAAAAAATCTTTAATTTCCACATAAAGTAAAGGTATATTTTATAATTCCTTTTAACTAACTATACTAGCTTTAAATGATTTCTTAAAGGTTTTGTTTTACCAGTTAAAACAATGATTTTGTGTACACGTCCTATAGATAATCTTAACACCACACAAAGTACATCTCAGTCATCATCATCGTTATTATCGTCGCCACCATCACCACTATTATCGCCATCATCACTATTGTCATCCCCATTATCACTACTATCATCTCCATCATCACCACCACTATCATCGCCATCATCACAACTGTCATCGCCATCATCTTCTACAATAGTGTTCTCACAGGCTTCGTCATCATCAGAGCACGTGCAAAGCTCGGTGCATCTTAGACCAGCTTTAGGGCACTGACAGCGATTTGTAGAGCATCGTTGCTTTACACAACCACATTTCACCAACTCGATGATTGCCTCGGGAGCTGGCGGCATCTTTGTCATCACAGGTAGCCACTGGTCGTTGTTTTTCTTCCATCCATAGTTTTCTGGTGGTGGTAAGTTTGGATTTGGCACCTTGTCATGATTCCAAACCATGGTCTGGTAGTGAGCTCGAAGAATTGTCTCATGTAAAGCACCTTGTGTAGGTGGTAATCTCTCTGACTGCGCTTGTTTCTTCTTAAATAAGGACCATCTTAATTCCTTTACCTCAAAAATGCTACTTTTCGGCTGATATAGTTTGCAGACAAACTTTTCTATCCCCATCATGGTAGCGTCATTCGGGCGTAATGTGGTTCCCAGGTTTGTAAAGGCAGTAATGACGTCTTCATCAGCTGTACTAAAGGCTTTCCAGCAAGCTAGCTTTCCTTTTCCAGAGAAGCTACCAGTAAAGGCATGAAAAGCAGGGAGCGCAGCTGCTTTAGCCGCTCCGAGCACCTGGAAAATTGGCATCAAGATTATCCTTCGGTGTCTTTGGCCTGACCCAGTAACAAAGTAAGTGTTTTGGCAAAGCTCTGGATAGCGTCTTAAGGATAAGACGAAGACATCTGTGTCTGGAGAGTGGATATCCAGTATAGTTGCACCTTTAGCAGTCGCATCAATAGCGTGCAAGATCATCTTGGTGTCAGCCTCTTCTTGATCACTTTGGAGATGTTCCGTATTTTGATGAGTAGCTTGACATTGACATCCCCATGATACAACGAAGCGTTTCCCATTACGTACAGCATATTCCATGGACTTCTGTGCCAGGTAGATTGTTAATTCCATCTTCGTCTTTGAATGTGACAGAAGTCGTTTCATGTTGACTTTGGTGATGCGAGTTGAGTCAGTTATGCGGTAATAGACTGATTCTTCGTTTCCCTGTCTGTGAACTCGGGTTGCAGTTTTAAGCGAAGATGGCAAGTCGTATCTGTCAAATATTAAACGTACTTCATCACTCTCACGATACTTATGAAAGAGACAGTCATTAAAGTGTTCGGCTAACTGTTCACAGCAGTTTATCCAATGCTGCTTCTCTAGAGCTTGAAGTTCTGCCATTCCATCAATGATAGCAACTTTCATCGAGGTGGTTGGGATGCCAACGCTGTTGTCAGCAGTTGAGTGACTTGAGTTAGGTAACTTCTCTAGAATGCCCATTAGCGCACTCTTCAATGAACAATGGAGCATTGTCCCATCACTTGCAAAAAGAGATCTTGGAACTACTAAAAACTCATGCTGTCCGATAGCCTCTTTGATGTCGGTTTCGGGACGACTTTTGGCGACCATCATCAATCTAGCAAACAAAGATCTGTCTTCCTGTAATTCTATTATCTTGTCTTTGAGAAACACTTTGACTTTCTTCCCGTTACTTTTCCATGTTTGGAGTTTTCGCTTCTTCATCGTAGACCAGATGTTATCTTTGTCTGACCGGATCCGCTCTTTCACAAAAGTTTCTAACATCTCCATCCCAATCTCACTCTGGTCACAAAGATCTTTCTTAACATTATCTGGCACAACTACTTTGGTCACCAGGTTAAAAAGGTCATCACTCTCTTCTGTGAAGGGGTTGGAGATTCTTTTAATGGTGGTCGTCAGCTGTTTGATGTTCTTTTCTTCTCGTACTATTACAGCTGTAGTAAGACTGTGGTGTTCCCCCGTCTTCTTCTGCTTCGACAGTCCTGCCATATTCTTTGCTTCCTCAGCTAGCCTTGCCATTTCCGGAGCGATGAGAAAGAACTTATTGCGTGCGTTTGGATTAAGGGTAATGCCAACGAGGCCTCCTGAAACTTTCATGGATCGATTAATGTGCTCAAGAGCATGATCAGCACCTAGTGCACAAAATGATGCTTGACTGTTCTTGTTGACCACCCAGTTTCCTTTTTTGAACTCGTCAATAACATCTGGATCGGACTCTTTTAATGCTTCCATCTCTGCTAAATAAATAGGAATCATTCGTGCATAGTTTATCATATCATGAGCAAAGAAGTATCTTGAGAACTTCGCCAGAGTTTTAAGGTGTAGCTCCCAGTCACCAGTTCTTACAGCTCTGATAAAGGACAGCATCTCCATCACCATGCGCATATAATGTCTCATAACCTTGAACATGGGCTTCTTGTCATTCGCCATATCAAATGTTGACATCTTTTCTAGTACTTTTTAAGATTCAATAGTGTTGACCATCCGGGTGTGCATTTGCTCTACTTCCTCCTTCTTTCCTCTTGCGGTTGCTTCACTAAGCTCCGTTGCCACCTTCGAAATACTTTCGTGACATTGGCTTTCGAACTGGAAGAACGCTTCTTGGTACATAGAGAAGAGAGCTTGGAGAGTAATTAGGTGTGCTGCTTGGCCTCTTCTTACGTGCTTTCCTTCAATTATTTGTTTGACTGTTGAGGGGCCATATAGGTCGGACTCAACCCAACACAAATCTATACCACTATTTTCGATAAAACTTCCGATCGTTCTTAATTGGGCCATCACAATATGCAGCTCACCTAAAGAGGATGATAACAAGACATCAATATCAAAAGAAGGGTAAATAAAATACATTTGCTACTGTGAACCAAAAGAGCAGAAAAACTTTAGTAATCGCACCTGATCGATATCCATAAAGATAGCTTGATTTTCTGATAGCTTTATCTTCTCTATTTCAACTGCAAGTTAAAATGGCGTCGTTCTACTTTGATGATGGCAAGCGCTGACCACGAGAGCCTCGTTTCCATGGTATAAGTCACGTGATCGCATTTTCCACATAAAAGTGCATGAAAAGTTTCTAAATAGCTATTTTTGCATTGTGACTCAATATGGTGACGATACATTAAAATGCAATAGATATAAAGGGCATTTTAATATGTAGCCTCGTTTCCATGCTGAGATACTACAGGACGATTTTCAACCCCCCCTAAAACACGTCGGTTCGACTTATAAAGTTGCCGACAAATTTTTTCATGTTCCTTAAGGTCCCTTTAACACATCTAGACTAGTGGCTTGCTTTCAGCACGAAATTCCCACGGGACCTTATTTCACGACATTTGCTCCCTGACTATAACGTGTAATCATACAATTAGTGATTATCAATGGACCTTTTTGGCGTTAGCCATCACGTATTCAAAATGGTTTGTTTTTGTGTTACGGTCACCGATTATTTCGACATGGGAATCCGAGAATTATGTCTGAACCTCTTGACTTGTGAGTGCTAGCGCCGAAAAACTGAACTCAGTTAAGTTTGATGACATTATCTTCTTTACAACAGGGACTTTTGAGTCTTGAATCACAGAGACTGAACAAAACTCAAGAACTTGGTTCTCAATCTCAAGACACTCTCAACCAAACTAAAACCCTATTGCAGGAAGCGACTTCTGCGTTTGAGGTAACCTGTCATATACTATCTAACTGTTACCACTTCCATATCCCGCAAAAGTTGATCGGTCTTTTAGAGAAATACGAAACAGCGCGCGCGTGCTGTGTGCAGTTAAAAAGCACTCGGGGTCGGCAGAACACGAGGGGAGTGTTAAAAGAAACACGACGCGTAGAGGAGTCCTTCTCGACACTTCTTGAGTGTTCTGTCAATCCCCAAGTGCGTTTTAACTCCACACAGCACGGCAATGAAGTTTTTTAATTGTTTTATACAATAAAAGAATGACGCAACTAAAAGTGCGCGCATGAGCTGTGTGCTCTCATGACGCACGCACGCGCTCTCAACCAATCAGAACGCGATATTTTAATGTTTATTTGTTGCTATATTTCTATTTTTTATCAGCAATACAAGGCTATGGTCACAGCGGTCAGAGGTGAAATACAAGTATCCATGCTCAAGTATGATGAAGAAGAACATCGATTTGCGGTAAAGGTCCTGGAGGGGCGTAATTTGTCACCAAGGGATCAACCCAGTGGAAAGGCAAACCCCTACGTCTTGGTGTCTTTGATCCCTGATAACTTTGGAGTACAAAGATCGATTACTATGAATGGTAAAAAAGATACGTTTTGATAGCCGAAACATACGTTACATAAAATAGAAAAATTTTCACCACTTATATCATTGATAAGTCGTACCGTTGCTCTGACATAAATATGATCAAACTGATCCATTGTAACTGATCCATTGTAACTTGTCATGTCTACAAATAAATGATACTCTGGGAAATGACAGAGTTTTAAAAATGAAATTCACCAAAGACGTCTGTTTTGGAGCTAACAGCTTGCTGTTGTTTTGCTGTTAGTATGATGTTGCTTTTGTCACAGAGATTCGCGACGATGCTGACCAATTCACAATTCTCCTTACATCTAGATACTTTGAACCCAGTCTGGTCTGACACATTGATATACCACTTCGACATCCAACACGAACAGCTCCTCAAATCCAAACTCAAACTGAGAGTGTTTGATTATGACCCAGAAGACGACGATGATTTCATGGGAGAGGCAACTGTTGACTTGTCAACACTTGGAGACCAAACATCCACCAAGTGGTACCCCCTGCGGTCAGAGGTAAGGAGTACTCCAATCGCATTGCATTATCATCCTTAAATGTCTGATACGCATGCGTCACTCGTTCCAGTCTCCCCACACAACGGTTTGATTCCAGAATGAGCTTAAATGGTACTAGTATAGAATGTACGGTATGAGTGTTTCGTTCGAGAATAGAAAACTTGGATGAACTCATTCAAGAGTGACTCGTACCGGTATGTAACTGCTGTTGTATATGCTGTTGTAGATGTACTCGTACCAGGAAAATCTCATTCTAGTATTTAAAGTTTGTTTTGTCGTTAGGATCTCCAAATGCTTCTTATATTTAGTATAATTTAACTTTTACTCCCCGTAAGAGCCACTTCCGTGACGTTAGCTCAACACTCTCTGCCTTCACTATTTACGACACATCGCCCAACTCAAATGCCAACAAACTCGTACCCAGAACCTGCGCTTCTTTTGGCCTGCGACGAAGAACGAGGGCTCTGTCACAATCCATTCAGGATCCCATCAGGGTTTCTGGACTTCCGGTATAAGAGCGCATGCGTCACAAAGACTTGCGAAAAATAGTAAGATAAACGTATTAACGAGCGAAACGCAGGCTCTGCGTACAAAATTGAAATGCCGAGGGTTTTACGAAGGTAGGACTCGACACCAGAGAAAACCCTTCGTTGAAAGGCAGATATTTTATAAATACTTTTCATTCCATTTTTCTTAGGATGTCTCACAAATTGAAAGTGGTAATTTCAAATCAACGAGCGGCTTGGCAGATGTTTCTAATCTACTACTATCACAGTATGAAAAAGTGAGCGCAGTACTTGGCTCTGTTGAAGGAAAATTAACCCAGGCACATCAGCATGCTCAACAACTAAAAAGCCTTGCAGAACAGCTAGAGCTGTAAGTGTGTTAAACTACAGTATTGTCCAAATGATTAGAACAGCTTTTGCATGACTGTAAAAAGCTCGGTGCCGTTTTTCCAGAATTTCGATTGGCTGATTTTTTGTAATTAATGTAATTGGTCTGGAGTACTAACGCAGTGCCGTGACCTTGACGTGTCCGTGTCCGTGCGGTGTTCATGCCATATTTACCTTGCCTTGTCACGTCCGCGTTCGTGCAGTAACCTTTTTCACGTCATATGAAAACTCCTGTACTGAACCAATGGCATAAAGTAGAATTTCACTCGCGACAGAACTGTTGTCAAAATCGCAGTTGGAAGCAATACTTATTGGGCGACGAATCCTTCCGTTTCCGATCCCGATGCGCTTCTGACACCAATTCAGACTGTCCCTGATTTTCACTTCGCAATAAGCTGATTCATCGTAAGTGAAAACCACGCATTACTAGACTTATTTAATACTTACTTACTTACTTACATGTACCCTCTTACTTTGGACTATTCCCCCCGTTGCATATGAATACGCTTCTGTTTGAGCCGGTTGCATCCATATCTTAAGCGTCACCTCCAAACAAAGAAACACTTCAAGGGAGACTGAAACATGGTCTGAAATAGGAGAATTGATGCTTAAGATACGGATTTATAATATAAATATTAGTTTTTTGCTGTAATGGAAGCTAGTGGACTGGAATATTCATTTTTAGAAAAACATGATTTTTTAATGCATAAGTGTCTATCATTAGTCTATACTTTAATGAGACCCTGAACTCACATAAGAGTTTTAATATTTTATTATAATTTGTACAGGGAGTTCAATAAAAGTAGAAGTCATGGAGCTGCAGCGGTACATGCTATCCAGCGGTATTCTGAAATACAGCGAATCATCAACAGCTCATTTGATGCACTTTCACGTGCTCAAGCTACTGTCATTCGTATTGCAACAGAGGTAAGAATGGCCATGTTGAATGCATCGCACTCAAAAATGCATGTCTTCAGAGGTTTTGCAAAATTATAGATGCTTTGCCCCATCACGTGATGGCAGTCATGACAGGAGGCACAACAATAATCTTCAATTGATAGGAAGTCACTAAATAAAAATAGATAAGAAATACATGTTACTTTATATTCTTGGTTGTTAGGGCGGTTATGAGTGTGGGAAACGATACGGCACATTTGTAACCGCAGACGTGAACAACGCGATGTGATTGGATGAATTATTGGAAGACTATGTGAAGTTATTTTAATGTTACGCGGCATGTTGTACCGTGTGCCTTTTGTAATGATTCGTACCAAATATATACCAACTATTAAACAAACTCTATGGTCTAATCTATATGTATTTTCATTGCCTTCAGCTTAATAGAGTTTCAGTATCAGAACTATTGGCCAAGGCTAACAGTGAACTACATAATATGACAGTATTCTACAATGCTACACTACAGCGTAATCTTACATCAACTGAAAAAGGTTTGTAAACATCTAGTTCCTATAGCTGTGGATTATAATGCTGGAATACTTACTCACTTGAATTGGCCTCAGTCTGCTCAGGTTTTACTTTCCAGTTGAATCACAAGTTATCGATGATTCATTCTGGTCGACAGCACATGGTGGTTAGTCAGTGTATGACCACCATATCTATAGCATATAATGGGATTCAAAGACTTTAGTCCAGTGAAACCCAGCAACACTGATAGAGAGCTTTTGTTTGGAATATAACAAAGTATAAATGTATGTAGTATTTATAGCTTTCTCCAGCAATGTCAATTTTTTTAAATAACTACTTATTATTATCGTTAATAAGATATTAATCTAATAATTTCATTATTATTTTGCTCATGTATAGCCTTAATTGAAGATGCCATATCAGCTGCTAACTCAACAATACGGCTCGCTGTACAGCAATGGTACGAAGCCTACAACTACTACCCAGCTTTGGTTCAGGCTGAAGCCAAGCTAAGCTTAGCAACATCTCTTTATGGTATGTATCTTTTCAACGTACCTTCACAAAAATCTGGAAACTAAAAAAAAGAACATGTTCTAAGAATTCGTATAGGTCATTTGAAGAAGAGATTTTAAAAAGGAGGAGACAAGACTCGTGACCTAAGGAAAATGAATGAATGCCAGTGAGTGAATGAATGAAAGGGAATAAATAAATGAAAAATGAAGTAATGAAATTATCGTTTAACGAACGAGATAACTAATAGATGGAGAAATATACCAAAATGGCAAATTCCCTATGGCACATTTATTCACGTCAAGGAGAGTAGAATAAAGAGAAGTTATTTGGTCTTTCTAGTAGTTTTTACTTTATGATAATACATATAATACTGTGTTGGTTGGTCCTGCAGCTCCAAGTGCCATTGAAACTGTAAGACATGCACAAGAAAGAACGAATTTTTTCAGTGAATCATTAACCAGCCTGAGCAAACAAGTGGCTGATTTTGAATTCCAGTTGTCCGACGTGTTCAATAAAACTGAATTCGTGAAACGATCATCTGAAAGGGACTTAAGAGTCATCCAAGCTTCTTATTTGAATCGTAAGTTTTTGTGATTGTTACGAGAATTTGCTTATTTTAGTCACCGTTCAGTTCTTTTGCTTTTGTTTAACCCACTCATAAAGATAATATTTCAGTGTTTCACGCCGCTCTTCCCGCCATATACTTTTCGAAAAGGAACCTAATAAACCCGAAGCGATATGACTTTTTACCCCCGACTCTATACCATGATAGTTTTTAAAATTCTTTCATATTAAAATTTTTGATTCCTAAGAGAATACAGGAACAATAGTCATAATTAAAGAACAAAAGCAATGTGAAAAGGATTATGGTCTAGAGACGGGGGTAAAACGTCATCTCGCTTCAGGCTTATTCCCTCCCCCAGTACCAGCCCCACTCCCCCCACGAAACGAAAAGAAGCGAAACGAAAGGGAGCGAAACGAAAACGGAACAAAAAGAAAGGAAGCAAAACGAAACAAAACAAGTATATTTTCTCCATATAATCATGTTTTGGTATTGGTACTGTGGATAAGTCCTATATTACATTTTGGTAGTATTAAAGTGTATATTTCCATTGTTCTCATTCTTTTAAAGTAAACACTACTTCCTTGAAACTAAAGAACGCCTCATCAAACGTCCTGGAGGCTCTTAAGCAGCAACAACTATTATCAACACAACAACAAGAGAGCGATAATAACCTAAATGCATTAGAAGAAAAACTAAGAGCTCTTAACAAAAGAATGATTGAAGTTGAACTGGCGTTGAATCTAAATGGTGAAGGAGCTAATGAGTACGCTTTATCAAGTCGAACTCTTGAGTCACCAACAAGGAACGAACTATCGATTACTTTCAAAACGAATTCCAGTGAGGGATTATTAGTGAACATGTTGGGGGAAAATGTGAACTCACAGGTAAATAAAGATGATTTTATAGCAACCTTGTTTCAGGGCAGCAACAATGCAATGCAATGTGGTTATAGGTTTAAAAAATCCACTTGCCATTTCTGTTGGACTTAATGTTTATAAACATTGCCATTGTGAGGTTAATGAATGTACCAAATATTTTAACAATAGGTTTTGTAATTTTGCTTTTTTGGATTGTGCAATAGATTTCTGGTTCGCAATTTAAATAATATAACAAATTTTGCCATCGAAGGCCCACCTAGTGTCTAACCCTCCAATGGGTGCCGGCGCCGGTCAAACTTCTCTATTGATTTTGTTTTTTTCCGGCGAAATACTCCAGTTTCTAATTCTTTGTTGTACAGGCGTTAGGCCTCAATTTCGTACAAAATTATGTTAAATATTTATGCGTTCCAGTGTGTGTCCAAGGAATTTCAAAGCGTTTGTATTGTTGAAGTTGTGGATTCTTTACATTTCCGTTGGTTTTTTTGAATATTTGTTAACTGAAATGAGACCAACCCTGTAAAAATGCGGTTTTTGGACTAAGTCAAAAACATTCTATTTCTTTTCTAACCTGACTCGATAATCTTGCTTGTTTCCCCCCACAGCAAACAGGATTGGCTGTATATATATCAGATGGTAAGGTGAATGTCCAGTACAATACTGGACAAGAACCTATTACACTCACTAATCCTGTGCTGGTCAATAATGGACAGTGGGTCGATGTCTACTTTACAAGGTAGTGTTTTAAATACCAATTGTTATGGGACTCGTTCTCACACTGGAAGGAAGGAAGGAAGGAAAGAAAGATAGAAGAACGGAAGGAAGGAAGGAAAGAAGGATGGACGGAAGGAAGGAAGGATGGATGGATGGAAGGAAAAAATGGATGGATGAATAAAGGAATTAATTAATCAAGAGAGGAATAAATAAATATTAAAGAAAAAAGAGAGAAAGAAAGAGAAAAGGTAGTATAAAAATGTTATTTTCGCACACGCTCATTAGCTTCTTGTCCATTCTTACTTTCTATTTTTCGTTCAGAATTGGCGAGTCCTCAGGCTTATCAGTCACATCTTCCCAGCAGTCTATAACGGTTACCCACAATGCTGGTAGTGGAAGTGAGAATGCTACTATATCTTTCACTAACGCCACAGTTGTTTTGTTGGGAGGACCATCAGTCATACCGAGGGTAAGCTCGTTAACATCCTATCCATGTTAGATTAGATCATATCTTATTTGCCAGCCTTTTGGCCGCGAAACATTTGCATGATATTTTTCTTATAGGGTCATCGTAATCACAGGGTTTTGAGGTCGAGGAAATTGAAAACAAAATCGATAATACATAAACACTAATATCATTTCAAAAAGTAGTAATAATCATCCATTCCAGATTGTATGAAACATGATTATGGTATCTTATTTAAAAAAATAAAAAACGGGGAAAATAGGGTTTGAACGTTCTGTAAAGCACTCATTCTCCATACATTCCCCTATAATCCGAGGTGAGAGAACCAGGATTTTCGAATTACCTTGCTTTTTAAATGGAGCTACGATACTAATGAAAAGGCTTTTTTATTCTAATGTAAACGGTAGCAAACTACCTAAACTAACTGATCTAAATATGTATGTTTTCAATAACAGACTAGATCAGCTCGGGCAGTTGAGCTCACTTCTCTACCGTACTTCAAAGGAACAATTTCTTTGTGTTCTATGGATCAAGTCACCTATGATCTGTGGAAGCCTCAGAGATCTAGCAACAATGCTTTGTATGGTCTGCCGCGGTTCCCCAATTTTTATTACCCCAAAGATGGACAAGCAGCCAGTTTCTTCCATAATGGATTTGTCCAACAAAGCACTGGCGAGTTTACTACAGATTCCGGGTACGCTCATGTGGAATTTGACTTTAGGACGTCCAAGGGTAATGGAACTTTGTTTGCTGTGGCTAGCGAAGTAGAACGCACGATTGCCATGGCTATTCTCATTCAAGACGGAAGTGTAGTTGTGATGGTGTTCTTTGAAGGTGGTGTTGCGTCAGTGATAACCAAAGGGTAAGCCGTCTGATATTAAGCGGTCCAAAAGTAACAAGTCTTTTCCACATATTATATAAACATTTCCCAATAATCAAAACAATACTTTGATACAATGATTTGACGTCGGCCATTATTAGTATATGTTATATGTTCATCCTGACTGGGCTATTATTTTTTAAAGGTGCAATGATGATTATTTCTTTCGATTTTCGTGATTCCCACAAACACTATAAACAAATTTATATCAGATATCATAATAATGCAGCACGTCAATCAATATTCCGACGGTCCGAGTTAGCTGGGGCATTTTATTTTGGAATGACGGTAGCCAAAAATCCAAGACTTGTTGTTTCAGTCGTGCAGTTATGAAAATGCGTGTAATAGCCATGAATAATATCGATCGTTCAATTTATTGAAAAAAATTCCAGTTCCAAATACAACAATAGCAAGTGGTACCATGTGTCAGCAGTTGTCAACAGCAATTCAGTGTCTCTATCAGTATCACATAATGGCACGACCTTGGATAATAGCAGTATGAGCAGAGCTGCTTCTAAACTACCCTCTGGGAACTTCATATTCTTTGGTAACCTTCCACCAAACAGGTAAGGACAGACTCGGAATGAAATCGGTACTTTTTAGAGGTATAATTGCTGGGTTACGAACATTCCTAAGAGATTTAAAGACAAAAATATGGTGGTCATTTTAAAGCGGTTAACTGACTGGATTTTAAAGGTTGAATTGCTGGATTGCAAACACTTCCCAAAAGATTCAAAAGACGAAAACATTGTTGTCATTTTTAAACGCATTTTCAATTCAATTTTATACTTTTAAAACTGGAAAATGTTTCAAAGTATTTGCAAGTATTTCTTTCTTTACTTTTCCTCTTCCCGCAGTAAAGTGTCTCTTCCCGTAAACGAGTCATTCGTCGGTGACATGAAGGATGTCAGACTCAATCGCAATGGCACAATTACACTAGTACGACGTCTATTTACCGCTTCCAGGGGAATTTCTACTGATGGTGTCCTGAAAGGAGAGGTATTGTTTGTGTATTTTGATACTCTTAGGGCGAAAGAGTTCAGTAATAATATATGCCAAGACCAAATAAATAAGAATTATCAATATTTAGACCTCAAAAAATAATCATTAATAAGGCTGCGTTTACACTGACTTGACGGATTATTTAACCGGTCAAACATTTGACCTGTACATACTGTTTACACGAAACCGTTACTTCCATTGTATAAAACATGGTAGTAAACACTAATTCCATTGTTTTCTTTTGATTTACTATGACTTTAAGTAACTTTCTTTAGTGGACGGTCTATATATTAGACCATGTTTTGTTTCATATTCTCTGTTGCTCCGAAAACAGTTTTTGCAAAAACAATATTTACGAATCTAACTATTTGCAGGTTCTGTCAGGAGCTGCCCGTTTCTATGGCTACAGAGCTGCGACCAGATCCTGTTGTTACGTTGCCCTGTCTACTCAACGACCAGAGACCGACAGTCTCAGCTTCACCTTTAAGACTTCAAAAGCAAGCGGGGTTCTCTTGTTTAGCTCTTTAAAAGTAAGCCTTATATATGTAAAATTGTAAAATATAGCTAGATAATAGCCACCTTTCAATATTCTGGTTGAGTGGGAAGCACAGACAAATTTCGAGTCGAGACTCCGAGGAAACAATAAAGTAATCGTAATGATTTCTATATTTCCCTGGACCCCGACTCGGATCGTTTTGTGCTAGATATTCAAGCAGAAAATCAAAAGTTAGCTTTTAAGCAGATAGGAGTTGTTTCAAATGATTGCGCTCCCCGACAGCCACTTTGGATGAAGTTATGGATTGCATCGTTATTCCTACTAGAGTTGAGTACAACTAGATCATAGCATGCGCTACTAATGCGCCGCTATAGGAGTAGAGTTGTTTGTTGCTTCTTTCCTGTACTTTGAGGGTTTTTCCTCACTCCACAAAAATCAATTTCCAAATTTTAATTCGACCTTTGGCTGCTTAATCAATAGTCCCTTTCACAGTTCCCTGCGCCATCTTGGAAGGTAGCAGTGCCTTTGCATCGAAGCGAGACAAACGGCGGGCTTGCAATGATAAAAGACGTAGGGAAATGTGAAAAACTGTCTAAGACACCGTTCGGCGCAGGAAACTGTGAAAGGGACTATTGGGTTGCAAAACTTGTTAGACATGATCACGTCCACCCAGGAGTCTTATATGCTTTTTTTTGTATCTACAGGTTGGAGGCAGGTCTATTTACCTGTACATCGCTCTATTTCACGGCAAACTTATGCTCCTAACGCACGATAATACCAGCTCCAGCCAATCAAAACCAACTGTGATCAATAACATTAAGTTTGATGATAATAGGTGGAGGACTATACACTTGAACAGCTCTGAGGCAGGGTGAGAAGTTAAATTATCATATTAAAAATAAGCAGTATATTTACTGTAGACTAAGAGGGAGGAGGAAGAAAAAGGATAGAATGAAAAAAAATTAGTTGATCGTCTCGTGGAGAAAGGAATCTCTTTGGGTGTTTGAATGAATGTTACAAGTACTTGCAGGTATTCTCTCAACGTGGATGGATCACTCGTCACGACAAGCTGGTTCGGCACAAGTCGACTACATCCACTCAGGCTCAGCAACCCATTGTATATTGGCGGTGTTGCAAGTGACGTTGAAATCAATCTACACGTACCTGTCACGTGGTGTTTCAAAGGAGCTATGAAAGACTTCAAAATTAACTCGAAGTAAGTTTTTCTTTTCTGAAACCACAACAAATCATGAAAATCAATTCTTTAGTTTTGATTAGAAATACTTTCCTTGTCTTTCCAGAATTAGCCATTTCGAGGTTGAGAAAAAAGCTGGGTCGAGTTGGCATTCCAGTGCATTGTCGATGGCGTCTATTTCATCCCCTAAAACAGCCTTAAAATGCACTGCAATTCAACTCGACACAGCTTTTTCTCAACTATGGTTAATATCAATACGGTATGACTAATCAGTGTACTTTGGTATAAACCCAAAACGTAATCTTTGCAACTGTACTTATCATCTTTCAAATAAGCAGCAATAAAAATAAGAGTCCGTTAACGTGAATGGCATGAATGATGAATCTAATATATATTAGAGACAAGTTGTTTTCTTTCCCTGAATAAATTCTTGGGACTGACCAAGAATAAAAATGTTAGCCCTAGCAGTAGGTTACCCTACCTTGTTGTGAAGCTTGGAGCACTCATCTTTTGCTTTTTATGGCTTCGTCATTCACTTACATTCCTTATCAGGGGAAAGTTACTACTAATACTACTACTAGTAGTTAAAAGGTCAATTGCAAAATCATTGTCGGGTTCAAAACATGAAACTGAAGCTGGGACCTGAAGGTATTTTAATAAATGACAATGATTTATTCATTGGCGTTGCACAAGCGAGGGAGCGTTTGCCATGAAAATAATCACAACACGTACTTCCAGTGTACCAGTCGGTCACAGCTTCTATGTTTTAACCCGGCAATACCGGGTTTTGCAATTGAATGTGTATCTTACATATATATGTTCTATGAATCTTTAATTTTTATAAAACTCTCAGAGTCAATAATATATCTTTTTTTGTAGTGAAATAGACCTTTTGGTTCAAGAATCAATAGGTGTGTCTGGAGGATTTGTCTCACCACCTAAACCACCCCCTCCACCCACACCTGCTCCTCCAACATGTGCAGCCAGTGCTGGCTCCCTCACTTTGTCAACCGACGCAAAAGAAGTTGGGTTTACAGCAGGATTCAGTTCAAACCCAAGCCAGCAAAGCTACTTGGGATTTATTGTGGATAATAACTTCTCTGGCATAAGGTGAGAGGATCGAGGATTTAAATGCATTGTTTAGACAAATAGAACAATCATCTAACTATCCTAGCAAACAGACAGAAACGCACTATAGGCAGAAAAACGGAGGAAGGAACAACGCAACCCTAACAGCGACTGGTAGACATTAGTCCCCTTACAGTTCCTTGCGCCATCTTGGAAGGTAGCCGTCCCTTTGCGTAATAACATATTAGCATATTGGAAGTATAAACCTTCATATCTTAGAAACGTATCACTCAAATCAAGAAATATTTTACCATTCAACTATTTACTTCTAATCAGTACTGAAAGTATTGTCGAAGGGTTCATTTGCACTTTAAAGGGACTATTAAACCAAAACGACGAAATAACAGGGCCGTAGCCACCCAGGATTGTTGGACCGGTTATAAAGTAAAAAGTAGGTTACAGCGAATCATCACTCATAAAAATTTTTTGATAGAGGGAAGTCATTAAACTCGTGAAATAGATATTACACTAATACATATTTAGGCATTGCCTAAAAGCGGAGCTCCTGTTACGGAAGATACAGGGAGAACAATTTGAATGAAATTCTTCCATAATAAAACCCATGCAGTGAAATCGAATTGAAATGCACTACACTGTTTTTTTTTCCCGCGAGTATACTCTCCCACTTAGGAATTTTGTACACTACTCACCACCACCCCCAGGGGCTAGAACACATTATTAGACCTAATTCCATTTTTTTTCTTTTGTGTCTACTTCGACTATTATACGCTAACTAGTATTTTTCATTTCGCGGGTTAAATACATTCACTCTATCTTTTTCAGCTCCTTATTTACCTTAGAAATGCGTCCATTAACCTCCAATGGTTTAGTGCTGTACATAGCTGATAACCTGACACACCCAGAACAGTTTATTTCCATGGAGTTAATAGATGGATACATTAAGTATCAGGTGAACTTTAACCCAGGTCACATTCAAATGAAATCGTCCATCAATTATGTCCAGAGGAATCAATGGTTCAAGGTATAGTACTCTTTGTTCATTCTTTCATTCCTTCCTTCCTTCCTTCCTTCCTTCCTTCCTTCCTTCCTTCCTTCCTTCCTTTCTTCCTTCCATCGTTTTTTTCTTTCTCTCTTTCTTTCCTTCCATTTTTTCTTTTTTTCTTCCCCTTTCTTTTTATTTGTCTTTTTTTTACCTCGAACATTTTCCGATTTCGTTCAAGTTTGAAAAACGCCATGTTTTCAAAATCAAAGAAAATCGGGAAACGTTCCAAAATGGAATACGAATAGCAGTATATTCCTTTCATTTTTTTGTGCATTCACTTCATGTTGTTAAAAAGTAAACATAAGACCTCATTCCAAAAAGGTAATTATAATCTTTCCTAGGTCCATCTTCTTCGTATTATCGATTTCGGAGCTTTTCTTGTTCCCGAAACCAAGGAATACCAAAAGGACAAGTATGATGGTGCCATCAAAAGGGATCTCAACCTAATTGGTCCTCTTTACATTGGTGGAGTACCGCCTCATGTCACATTACATCCTTTAGTGAGCAAAAGAGTTGGGTTCAGTGGATGTATGAAAACCTTGACTTATGGATCTGATAAGCTCGATAGTGAGCTTGAATTTGATTTGCGGAATCCCACCGTTAGCTCGAAAACTTCTTCGTGCTTCAACGACGTACAAGCTGGAATGGGATTCAATGGTACTTCATGGGCCAACTTTGGTAAGCCTTATTCGTAATTATATACACGACTTTCAAAAATGGCCGCCAAACTTGGTTGGGACTAGGGACAATTGAATGGAAGCGAGGTAAGTAAGGCCTCATTAGTAAACAAAGTCTACTCAGTACGATATTTTGTGTCTGAGTCATTCACCCTTACTTCAATAGACGATCAAAAGAACTCGGTGAGATGAATAACTTTGACACAAAATATCGTACTGAGTAGACTTTGTTTACTAATGAGGCCTTACTTACCTCGCTTCCATTCAATTGTCCCTAGTCCCAACCAAGTTTGGCGGCCATTTTTAAAAATCGTGTATTATTTGTTATTTATGTATTATTGGATAACGAAGAAATAGAAAACGCGCGCGCGTGCTGTGTACAGTTATAAAGCATGCAAGGGTTGGCAGAACACGAAAGGAGTGTTAAGATATTATCGACCCTTCTCGAGTGTTCTGCCAATCCCAAGTCAGTGCTTTATATCCCCACACAGCACAGCAAGCAAGTTTTTATTTTATTTTTTGAAATACAAATTACAACAACCGCTATTTTGGATAGGAATTACGCAACTGAAACTGCGCGCACGTGCATTGTGCTCTCATAATGCACACGCTCCCAACTAATCAGAACGCGAAATTTATAACAGTGATTTTATAAATTTGATTAATAATTTTATTACAACCACTTTTTCTTCCATAAGGTTCGCTTCTCATGCACTACCTTTACATTCATTGTTTACAACAGAAATTATTCAACTTACATGTTGAATTTTTCGGAGGAACGAAAACCGGAGAAACCGGAGAAAAACCCTCAAGAAAAGGGAGAGAACTACACCTAAAAAAACTCAATACAACTCACTCGTATGCGGCTCGGCAGGGAATAGATCACTTGCAGTACGTCGGAATGCAGATCAATTTGGAAGACATGACAATAGGTTTTTAATTCTCGATAGATTGAAATTCTTTTGCTTTTTTTCCTCCAAATTGATCTGTCTTGACGTCACGTGCAATGGGTGTATTGATCCAGGAACTCCAGAAACAAACTGCAACGGGATGAGAAACATTGCCGTAGCAGCGCGTGCCATCGATGCCATAGTTGGAATGTGCAATCTGGGTGTTGGCGTAGAAATGGTGATGATTAACTAAACAAGCGGTTATTGCTAGTGTGAACCAAAAACTGGAATCTGAGAAAAAGGAATCCATCTACAAAAACTATTTAATGGTTATTGTTGAAATATTTTGCGAACCTTCGTTCGTGATCGTTTAACCAATTTCCTTTAATCAAAAATGACGCCAATCAAACCCAAAGACATCTATACGTACCAGACTCATAAGTGTTATAATTGTTTTATATATTTTAGGTGAAAGACTTGCAAGTCCAAGTAGCTTCAGTCTGCAGCTAGAGTTCCGAACGTCTTCACGTGATGGAGTTCTTGTTTACCTTGTTAACGATACCGCTGGACAACAGGCTTATCTTAAGCTAGAACAAAGCAGTGGTCAGGTAGGATTTTCGAAAATAGCTTGAAATACAACGTCTTCAATGAATAAAAATAAACAATGATAATATATTTATGAGAAAATACTCTTAGCCTTATTACGTAACTGTTAGTGTAAAAATAGACATAGTAGACAAGTATGCAATCTGTGAGGTCTGATCAGACTAAGTTACTATTGGTCTATTTTTTTGTAGTCTAGGAACGACAAAAACGTCGATTTTTCCTTTTTTAATATTTTTGATTAGATTGTCGGTACTAGTCTAAAGCAATAACTTGGTGTTAAGAATAGCCCAAACGGGGAACTGGTGTAATAATTGTTCTTTTCTAATTTATTGGCAGCTTGTTCTGTCGCATCGCAATTCCTCAGGAGCAGTTTATCAAGTAACTTGGTCAGCTTCGTCTTCCTATTTGCTTTGTAACATGAGTTGGCACAAACTGGCACTGAATGGCATTGGTGATGCTTTGAACTTGACGATTGATGAAGAGCCTGCAGTATCTCTTGGGTTGTCAGCAGATACTACACTCAGCGGTAAACTGTATGTTGGAGGAGTTCCAGGTAAGGTGGTGCCTTGCGTGATGTCTTACGGTTGGATAGTCCAACTCCTATATATGCCCCTGATTTGTTCAGTGCTGTTTGTTTTGCTTTTACTGGCTGGGACTTTTGTTATATTGTTTTTATGCTACACTGAAACCCTTTTTGTTGTGTTGTTTTGTGTTGTTGTTAGCTGTATCTGCGTGAAAATATTTATCTTAATACATCCTCACTAAATCCATTATCACGTCGCAGTGAAGTTAAGTTATGGGGTGAAATACGCAACTGTGATGAGGTAAACAGCGTCACCAGGCCTAGCCTAGGGGAGGGTGGATGGGTTTTCCGAAGCTCCAAACGACGTTGTGCAATGATAGCGCAGCGCACTGATTCTAAAAATTAAATAAAAAATTAGCTTAAAGATTCGGACAAATATTGCATTCTGTTATACCGCTACGAGGATTATACGAACCGATTTTATTATTTTTACTTAAAGTTACAATAATAAGCCATGTAGACTAAGATAAACTGCGTTCGGCTGTGAAAATTATCTGCTGAAAGTAAACTTGTAAGTTGGTTTGTCCGAATTTCACCTTTGTCTTCGTTTTTATGACGTCACGGTTGCGCTGCGCTATTTATATGCGTTGAGGCAATTCATTGAGAATAGTTGTGCACGGTCAGCATCACGTGATTTTACAGTTCAACCTCAAACTCAAAACAATAGCTTTATTTTATGGAGTTTCCAAACCATTCCATCCCATTAAATATGCTTCGACCTTAGCGATCCTACAGGAAGTGAATAGCTGACTGGTAAAATATTTCTAGATTTGAGGGATCCGTTAATGACTGTGATGCTGATGCGATGGTTGGTGAATGTTGTTTGAGTTTTTTAAAACTCTAAAAAAAAATCATTTGACGTTTTAAACAAATTTTCTATTCTTTTTTTTTTTTGTAGGAATTTTATCTATTAAAGTAATGATTTACAGCAATGATAACACTTTGAATAGATTACTCAATGTAAAACGTACTACTAACTTACTAATTTATTTTCCTGATCTATTTTTATCAGGAGGTTTATCTTCACCCTCATCTCCTTCAATAAAAGGATTTTTAGGCTGCCTAAAGAATCTGAGATTTGGCAATAGCGTCCTAGATCTTGGTCGAGTTGTTGATGCTAGGCATGTTACTAATGGTTGTCCATCATCCGAAGCCCAACCTGCAGCAGATATTTTTGCTTAATAATGCATTGCTTAGAAACTAAGCCTTCTCTTTTGGTCCTTCGAGACACCTTTTTGATTACTATGACTTGTTAATAATTTTTAATGTTAAACATTGAGATACGTTTTATGTAAATTAGAGATTTTACATAAGAATTCCTTCGATGGGATCACGGAAACCCTGTGACCACCTCCTGGATCCGCTAATGTAAGATGTAGTACTGAGAATGGCAGCAAGTAATTACTGTATTTGTGGTAGTGGTTATAGGTGGTTATATGGTGTATATACCTTTATTTTGATTTTATCATTTATATTATGTTTTTAGCTACGGTTTTGTTAACTTGAGTAGATCTTGAAACCTCTATTTATTAGCGTGAAAATTCATTAAAAGGAAAAGCATTCTGGTATACATTCTTCTAATTTTCTTTACTTAAAATCGCAGGCTTTGTTTGTCTTCATTATATAAAAATTAATTACCGCAACCTAACATCTATTTCACCCCGGCCTGCTCTCAGTCTGACCTCTAGCTCAGCTGGAAGAGCATCGGTAGTACAATTCCGAAGGTCGTGGGTTCGAATCCCAGCGAGGTCGGAAATTGATTTTTCCGAATTTAATTCCAAGGGCTTTCGCCTGGAATAACCTCGTTCCCAAGCACTATAACTTACTTCTATTTATTTTTTTCCGGTCCGGTATCCTAAAAAATCGTGCGTTCTGATTGGCTGTTTGAGCGGGCGGTATTTTGTCAGTATCTGCCCGCTGTCGCGGTCCGGTATCCTTGGCCGCTAAACAACAAAACAAATATTGCAATTTGTTGTTTTTACTGGCAATATTTATTCACTTATTTTCTCTACAAAACACGCTGTTTTACAGTCACGTTTATCTCAGTAAGATGTCTGATGACGAGCATAGTGATAGCGAATTCTATTATCCTTTGGACTACGAAAACAAAGAAAACGAAAGCGATAAAACCAGAGAAAAGCAAAGTTTTTCAGTGGACGACGTCCAAAGTTTCATACAGACTCAGCGTCCAGAAAATACTATTAAGAAAACTCAGTATGACCTAAATGTGTGGCGAAGATACTTGTCCGAGTGGGGAGAAACTACAGAAGTTGAAAACATACCTCCACAAAAGCTAAATTTGTTGATCTGTCGTTTCTTCATCGAGATACAAAAGAAAGATGGCGAAGCGTACGAGCCCTCTACACTAACCTCTTTCCATCGAAGTCTTCAGAGATACCTCAATGATAAGCAGTCCACAGTCAATATATTTAAAGATCAAGAATTTGCCATGTCAAGAGACGCTTTAAAGTCTAAAAAGAAACAACTGGCTGAAGTAAAGGCCAAGGGAAATCTTCCTCAAGCAGCCCGTGGTGTAACAGATGAAGAAGAAGACCTCTTGTTTGCATCTGGTGAGTTTGGCGAGCAAAATCCTGAGTCTCTTCAAAGGACTGTATGGTGGCTCCTATCTCTACATTTTGGTTTCCGTGCTCGCGATGAAAGCCGTAAACTGAAGTGGAGAGATGTTTCCCTGAATGTTGACAGCGTTACCGGAAAGGAAGTTTTAACTTGGGGCACAGAAAGAGGCTCAAAAACACGACAGGGCGAAGGAAATCGTGCATTCAAGCCAAACGCTTACGCTTCTGATAATGAGCGCTGCCCAGTAAAATATTACCAAGCCTTCCGTAGCCACAGACCACAAGAAATGCTTCATCCAGACTCTCCGTTTTACCTGGCTATCAAGCATAAACGAATGCAAAATTCAAATGTTTGGTATTGCAAAACTCCACTCGGTAAAAACGAGATTGGAAATCTTCTCTCGAAAGCTGCCAAACGAGTAGGGTTGAAAGGAAATGTGTCCAACCATAGTGTAAGGAAAACGTTCATTTCTCGCTTGATGGATGCTGGAGTTCCACCAAACTACGTAGCCCAGCTGAGTGGACATAAAAATCTCAAAAGCCTCGACTCTTACAGCACAGCTTCGTTGACTTATCAGCGCGAAATGTCATTGACTCTCAGTCGGTCAAAACAATCAAGCCGCTCTATGATGGCTGCCAATACAACAGAAGTTTCTTGCTCTGAATATGTCAATGCCAAGCCAAGTACATCCACAAGTTCGTCATCAGAGGGTGGACCATTTGGCTATGGTATTTTTCCTGGTTCGTCCATTGGTAGAGTTGAAGGCTGCTCATTCACTGTGAACATCGTTCATCAACACGTGCAAGCACCAAAACCAGCCAAAAGGCGAAGAATTCTTGAAAGTGATGACTCTGAATCGCAGTAGACATGGACTTTGATATAATTTAATGCACCCATCTGCAGTTAAGCTTTTTCTGATGTGATCTTGTGCATTTCTTAAACGAATTAGAATTTGATAAAAGCTCTTTTTTAAGTCATCGTAGCACTGCTGTGCTTGTTGTTTGATCCATATCAGTGCGCATGCACGGTTTCTCAATCGTTTGATTGACATGACATGTTATTGGCTTTTTTTGTAAATATGAATAAATTACTTTCACTTTTCCTAACTCTTCAACTTGATCATATTGTTATTACTCAGTGAATAAAATCTTTTTTTAATGATATTACTTTCCTTTCAACGTATGCAAATTTTTTTCTTTCAATAAATATTGCCATCCATTATCTTTGACGTTTTTCAAATAATAACAGCAACGTTGCACGATTAAAAAGAAGTAAAAAAATATGGGAAAAAAATAAATAAGTTATTTACCGTCCTATAGTCGGTCCGGATAGGGAAAAACTGTGCCCTCGGTCTTGAAAACGGACCTCGGCCTAACGGCCTCGGTCCGTATATTCAAGACCTCGGGCACAGTTTTTCCCTATCCGGACCTCCTGGCCGGTAAATAACATATATATCTTTCACTATTTCATTAGTGCCACGCGGTCCATATACTTTCATCTTTGAAGATTACTTATGACCTTTAAAAAGTAAAAACATGTTTTGTTACTGGAAGTTTTTTTCATCTTCAAGACTCCAAATATTCGGGCATTTTTTTGAGAAAACAAATAAGCATATTGCAAAAATTCTGCAAAACTTACATAAATCATCAAATATCTTCTTTTTTCAATCCCTAAACACTCAATGGAAAGTTGCATAAGTTCCTTTCCTTGTACAGGAGTATTATATACCTCTTTACGGATATAGTAGGCCAAAGCTCTTGAAGTTTCAACATCAAGTTTCAACGTCTCTTGCATGAACGTTCGCGTCAAGTGACCTTGAACAGCTGTGAAATGGGCAAACTGATGTATTCTTTCCTTCTTAATTCTCAAATAACAAGCAGCGAGTCCTCCTTTTGCCATTCTCAACCTTTTTTGCTGGTTTTCAACTGACGAAGCTTGACTTTTTTAGCATTTTTGAATCCATTTTTTAGATGAAAATCCGCCATCTTAAATTTTCTGAGAACTTCCAGAGACTAGCAGAGAGGGAAGGATGTTCTGTTGCTATGACAACTGCTGTGATCTGATTGGTTATAGTTTGAATTTCTTTCGTCTTTTCAGCCAATCACTGAAGAGTGTTTCACATTTTTGCACTGGTGTTTCAGGAAAACAGCACTGCTCTCAACCAATCAGAAGTGAGAAATTTTTGCATCTATATTATTAAATATTTAAAGGACGAATAATGTGTTTGGGTTACTGATGTTGTAGCTTTATTACATGGTGAAAATATGGCCAATTCACTGAGAAGGAATTATAAATATAGAATGAAATATTCCACTTCCTATAGTTAGGTAATGGTTCACGTGTATACACAGTGGCTCAGTCTTTTATTTTAAGATTAACTCTTGTTTCCCTTAAAAAGATATAACTAGCTAAAAACTAGTGTGAGCTACGTCGGTGTTTCTAATGAAACAGTAATGATGAAAAGGTAAATTATACACCGTGAAAAAGATGAAAAACGGTACGATCAATAGTAGAGACTTTACGAATGACGTGATCAATAACATTCCGTTCTCGCAATTTCTTCGTTTTCGTCGTTTGTGTAGTGATGATCTTAATTTTTCTGTTAAATGTTCTGAGATGCGTTCCTTCTTCCTCAAGCGTAATTATCCTGCTCATGCTCAAGTCTCTACTATTGATTGTACCACCGCTCTCACTCCTCACACTCTACCCTCTAATGATCGCATTCCTTTCACTCTCACGTATCATCCTATTAATAGTTCTATTAAACCTATTGTTAACCGCAACTTTTCTCTGCTTGACTCTGATCCCGCACACTGGATTCCGGATTCCAAAACCTAAAATTTCGTGAATTCCGGTATTGGGCGAGTGCCTTAACTGGTTTTCTTCTTCGATGTTTGGTTAGAGCGTGGGTGGCATTCCTGCCTAAGGGGGGTAGACATAGGAATCTTTTTGATTTGGTAATTTTTGATGAAAGAAATATTTCTCTTTTGAATCCAATGATTAAGGCGCGTTGCTTCGACCACATATTTCTACTTAGTGTCAGGAATTTATAATGTGCGACTTTCAACAGTTTTAGATTTTTGGATGGTTGGGTTATCTACTAATACAGTAACTTCGTGCCACAAATATCTTAGTAACACTCCTATATATCAGTCTATATTTGTGAAAAAAGCGAGGATTTGTTGTGAAATTATTACAGCACCTGTGTTAATGCTACGTATAGCTTGAATGTTCTTTTGTCTAGATGCCACGCTGCATCTGAAAGATGCATTGTCTACGTAGGTAGAACAAACAGTAGGTAGAACAAACAGTAGCCGTACAAAAAGAAGGCAACAAGGATGGGAAAATAAGATTGAATATCTGTTGGCTACCATTGGATTCGCTGTTGGCTTTGGAAACGTTTGGCGGTTCCCGTATCTGTAGGAGTACTTGCTTTCATTTGAAGCTAGGTTTCGTAACTCCTGCTCACGACATAAAGATATGAGGAATTTGTATGGCGTTATATTCCCGACAAAATTCAACATCAGGTTTTCTACATTCTAATAAAGAATTCAGTGTTTCAATTGCAATGAAATATGATGATGAAGATGATTACGATGATGATGGTGATGATGAAATATGATGACGATGGTACAAAACAATGATGGTAAGGTGATGATGATGACAATGATGATTATGATAATAATGATGGTGGTGTTCAAAGGTGATGATGACACAAAGCGATAATGATGATGATAATGATTATATGAACACTCTTCTTATCTTTTTTTTCTGTAAAAAAATATAAAAAAATATTTTATATTTAACTATTTATCATTATTATTATTTTTTGTTCTTTATTATATTTTACTTTTTGTATTTTCAGAGTATGTATATATTTCACTATTGTAAAATCATCGAGATTTTAAAATGCGTTTAAGAATAAAAGTATTATTATTATTATCATTGTTATCATTATCATTGTTATTATTATCATTATCATTATCATTATCATCATCATTATCATTATCATTATCATCATCATTATCATCATCATTATCATCATCATTATCATCATCATGATCATCATCATGATCATCATCATGATCATCATCATGATCATCATCATGATCATCATCATGATCATCATCATGATCATCATCATGATCATCATCATGATCATCATGATCATCATCATTATCATTGTCATTGTCATTGTCATTATTATTATTATTGTTATTTTTATTAATATTATTATTTTATTGCTATTATAATTCGTATTATTATTATCATTATTATTATCATAACCCCAAGCAGCATGTATCCTATAGTAACCCCGCAGTATTTCATAGCACCCAAAGTACCCAAAATAGTATCCTTAATGGTATACAAGGTATCCCGCATAATAAACTATTAACAGTACCCCAGCACAGTACCAAAACAATATTCAGATCTCAAAATGTTTCAAATCTTCACCACAGTCGGGCCAAGGATCAGGTTTAACATTTTTGCATTTACTGAAGCCATCCTCGAGATGCCAATCTCTCCGTTGTGGGCTGTGTTGTTCTTCGCTATGCTTATCACCATGGGTCTCAGCAGTCAATATGGGATATTAGAGGGTGTTGTTACTCCTATCTACGAGAGCAAGCTGGTTCCCATCAGAAAGAGGATCTTGTCAGGTATAGAGTATTACTATATTTGTATCAGTCATTACAATTCTCTCGTAATACAACAGCTAAGATGAAGCACATTTTAGACTATTCTACGTTCTGGTTAATCATGACCTGTTGTTGATCTCTCCAGGTTGTTTGTGTGTGGCTTCATTGCTTGTTGCCTGCTGTTTTGCCAAAGGTCTGGCGAGTACTGGCTGAAAACATTTGATTCTTTCTCTGGTCCTCTTACACTGTTAGTTGTGGGTTTCTTCGAGTTGATTGGAGTCTGCTATGTCTATGGATTAAAAAGGTTTGATATCAAAAAGGTTTGATATAGAATGACTGAGTTCTATCGCGTGCTCTGATTGATGGAAACGCCGTCTTAGATACAAGTATCTCAAATGCTTATATTTTATTTGCATGCGTTCTCTAAATTCAAACTTCTATAGTATTTTACGTTAAATTTGTGTGCTTGTGTCTGAATGTCTCCACGTATTTTTAATATAAAACAGTTATCCCTTTCAGTTAAGAGAATACAAGAGAAGTGATACACGACAGAAACAATTATGTCTATCGGAGAACTGTTTTATTTTTCTTCAACATTTAATTGTGTGCGCATTTCACCACATACAATAACCCTAAATTTGTATAATTCTGTATTTAGATTTGAGAGTGACATACAGTTCATGACCGGTGGGCGCCCAGGATGATATTGGAGGATCACATGGTCTGTACTGGCACCTGTCGTCGTCGCTGTCAATATTATTACTAGCATTATGAATCTGGCGACCAACCCTATTACTTACTCGGTATGGAAGCATGCAAAGGTAAGTCACACGAGACACGTCACGAAATCTTTTGTCTTTGTGTCACACAATCTCCTCTCCCCAGTATTCAACCACTCCCCACTCACCAAAAAAAATTGAAGTTTTGAAGTGTTTCTCTAAGGGCCAAATCCACTTGAGAATAAAATTTTCTTATGTGCAACCGTTAAACAAAGAAATGATACTCTAGCTAGGGAGTGACACAAGCTCTGAAATGTGAAAACAGTGGATTAGGTCTATTGAGGCAAATCATACAATATTAATGTGACTTTCTTTTATTTTCACTGTTCCTTCAGATCAAAGTAGAACCCATGTCCTTCCCGCCCTGGGGATATATTGTCATTGCATTCCTAATTGGCGGTTCGTCATGCATTTTCATGCCCCTGGTTTTCATACTGCGGTTCATTGGTGTTCTAAAATACAAGGGACGACTTTCCCGGAAATCTGCACGCAAAGAACAGTTTGGGTTGGTCGAGATTGAGAAATCACTGATGACTGGAACAGAGAACATCAGAACAGGTAGTAGTAGACTTGGCTCCTCACAGTATTCTATCAATACACAAGAGTCTGGAATAAGCCAAACTTAATTTAGAAACTGAAATACTGTTTTAGGTTGGCATTGCAGTACATTTTGGGGCTGTTTTGGGGGGGACAAAACAGTTGCAATCTTGCCATTATGTGGGTCGGTGTCCACTAGTAAAACGAAGCTTGGGATTATACAAAATAACAACAAAACAAAACAAAACAAAACAAAAAACAACAAACAAACAAAGCATGGATTATGGTGAACAGTGTGTATTGTTCTACATGTGAGCTGCGTTCTTTGTTTTATCTCGCCATTCATTGTTTGACAGTTCTGCCGGTTGTGGATTACCCCATTATGTCCCCTCAAACGACCCCACAATGCATTGCAATCCAAAATGACTCATTTTCTTACTTAACCTTGCAATGGCTCATATTCGTCCATCCAATAAAACACTTCAATCAACATTATGCTAATACAAGCAAATAAAAATACTTAAACACCATGTAAAAATGTTTCAGATGTTATTCCTTGGCTGGAGTAAAAGGCACTAATAGAGTAAAATACCATAATATTCAGTATATTTAGCAATGCTCAAAAAAAAAAAAAAAAAAAAAAAAAAAAAAAAAACTCAACTTCCAATACTTCGATTTCAAAATTCCGGCAAAATTCAACTATTTTTTATTTTTATTTTTATTTTACATCAAATCATAGTTTAAAAAAAGATAAACCAATTACAAGCACAAGAGAGGTAAGTGTGTCTGGTTTAATGGGCCACGCCCTACTATGGGTTAGTGGTTCAGAAACTTCACAATAGTGGATGACAGCAAAAATCGAACAAAATCGAAATTTCTATTCGTGACAGTGAGGAATTTAGATTTCGCTCATATTTACAAGTTTGGTAGAGCTATAGGTCTTATGAATCCTGGTATAATTGGTTTGTATAAATTCGTTTTATTTTACGAGAAAATCGAAAAGAACGACTTGCGGTTGGGCTTCCTGTGGTGCGACAGACTTTCTCTCTTTCTTACACAAACGATGACATAATGGTTACCACTTCCATAGAAGATGGTAACCACAAAAATAGTAGCCTGCGTAGCGGCCCTCTGGTAAGGAGTTTTGGGCGAGAGAAGGGAGAGGGGACTGGGGAGGGAAACAGGGGAGGGGAGGGGAACTGAGAAGAGGAGGGAGGGGGGAAGGAGGGCCTGCAACGAAACCCCGTGTATTTGACTGAACGCCCCCTTATTATCATAAGCTTTCCTGTTGTTCATCACTGTAAAGATCAACCAATCAGAAATTAATCGGAAATGTACAGGAAACACAAGATGTGGCCTTTTGAACTCGATCTTTACAGCTAAACTACCTCAAGCGTGAACACGTAGAGGTAATGAATGACTTTATTTTTGGATTCTTGATTTCATCAATGAAAAAGAATCTTCAAAGCCTGGCATATACAAAAGCCAAGCATACATGCAATTGAAATGCAAAACAAAGGATTGTCTTGTGCCAGGAATGTGTAATATTAATGACTTACCTTCTGTATGGTTATAAACAAGAGCTTATAAGCCAAGTTAATCGAATTTTTCAGATTATTATTTTTTGAATATTCGTTTTCATTAATGAATCTTCGAATCGAATAATGAAATCAAGAATCCAAAAATAAAGTCATTAATGACCTCTATGTGTTCACGCTTGAGGTAGTTTGACCGTTACTAAAGATACCAGAGGGCAAATAACCAAAACCAAAACCAGTGGGTAAAACGGCTAAAACATCTACTCCTTGCAATAAGGCGATAACTGCTTCTTTCTGTTGTGGTTTTAGATCAAAAAAAATCTTTTTTTCTCGCGTTTTTCAACTCTAAAATACATTCATTTATAATACTTTCACACTCCTGTTCACTATCTAACGCCGCCATATTGAAATAAAATAAAGTGAGTATGACATGTGACATGCCGGTGATTGATTCTAGCGGCTCGACCAATCAAATTCTACGATCAAATTCTGATCGTAGAATTCAAGCATTCAGTCAAATACACGGGGTTTCGTTGCAGGCCCTCCTTCCCTCCTCCCTCCTCTTCCCCAGTCTCCCTCCCCTTTCCTGTTTCTCTCCCCAGTCATCTCTCCCTTTTCCACTCGCCCAAAACTCCCTACCAGAGGGCCGCTACGCAGGCTACAAAAATAGACCCTATGATATTACTGGGTTTTACTTGACGTCATTTCCTGTCTTATGTAGAATCGGTTCATTAGCTGAACCACATATTTGCACTGTACATTCATCACAAATCTCCAATCATCTTCAGTTTATCATTATCAATTGTTGTCAGATTATTTTATTCTTTTCCTTTTATAAGATTGCATACCAAATATCCGTGAAAATTTTTGTAACAAAATTGCACAAAAATTAGAAAAGTCCGTAGCCCTCAGTGTAGCGTAGACCTACAAACCTTTGCACTTATATGTATAATTTTGAATGCAAACATTTTCACGAATATATGGTATGCACTTAAATGGTTATGGAACGTTGAGCAAATGAATAAATTTCTTCTTGACATTGGCAAGGGGTAGAAAGATCAAAAAGTAGTCTAAATCGCCTTTGTTATCAAAGTCGAGCTTCGCGACACTCATGTGTGGGTGTAATGCAGCGGAAGTGAGTCATGCAAAAGAAACTGATCGTACGTAAACATCTCTATTCACATAAATCTAGTAGCAGTCAGTAACCCAGTCAGTAGTTTACTCAGTTTATTGTGATCGGTAAGACAATTCAAGCTTGTGCTAAAGTATTTACGCGATTGAGGATAAAAGAAGATTGGTTAATGTATACAAAAGACGGTCACGCATGGCACGGTTAATGCTCTCACTGTCTTTGTTGTCTTAACCATAATCGTTCACACTGTACAAACAAGTCTCTGCTTCTATTATATATAAATTATATGCATTATTTGTCTTCACAGCAGAAATATACAAAGTAGACCATTTAAATCTAAGAAAGATATACAATTGGTTTTGCTAATGTGAATTTTTTTTAAATTTAAGGTTAAAGGACGAATAACGTACGATTCGGTTGGGGGGAGAGCAATGGGAGAGCAATTGACAGCTTGACAGAGTGTCGTGAGCCCAATAATTGAATATTAATAGATAATTTTTTTTGGTAGTTTTGACTACCAATTAAGGCTATTGCAGTCATAAGAAGTGAAGGACATGCTCTCATATTGCTGCAGTCCATGTCATATGCCACTTAATCCAAGTTCTTGGTTTTCTTTTTGACTTCATCTCATATTCAGAAACAAGAACTTTTTGAATACTTGGACGAGTTTTACAGGCTCTTCTTCACAGTGAATTTTGAAAGATGTCTGAAGTTCTTGTTCGTATAGCGGATCATAATGAATATAAAAACCTAGATAAAGTCTTCCCTGCTCAATACAAAAAATCTAAACATGGATTTGGATCCAATCAATCATTTCAAAGTCTTCTTCTTCGAGAATCCCATAAGGTGTTTGTGGCAGAGAAGGACAGTAAAGTTATTGCCGCACTGATTGTTTGTATAGTTGACGCTGGTTCAACGCTTGTTCACAGAAATATTTTCATTCAACATTCATATGGAGGAAACAATTCGCTTTCAGCATCCTTTCTGGAGGAGATTTACAAGTATGTGCAATCTACGTTCCCTCGGCTTCGGCGAGAGCGATTCGTGTCAAGTTGCGAAGCGATGACTCGGATGTTGTTAGGAAAAGAAACCCGAATTTCGGACATCAAGAAGCTCAAGGAACGAACCCCGTTTAACAAGGCGTTTGAAATTCACCGCAAATACATCGAAGTACCTGGCGGTATCTCATTTGGAAGGATTCTGGACAAACTGGCAAGAGAATGCTCATTGGTTTATCTTTCAAAGAGGCAGGCGGGGAAATATATTCTAGAAAATGTCAGTACTTTTCAATGCCATACAATAATTATGGATGATGTACCATATTACGTACAGTTATCAGATTCGGATGCTTTCTTTGATGACACCGAATGCTTATTGGGAGAAAAAGGAGGTCAGAGTGAAGAATCGGATATTTTTCAAGTAAAAGTTCGTCAACAAGAGTTGACTCCATCGGGAAGGAACAGCCCATCGAGACGGTCATCAAGTCATTTAATCAGCGTTCTTGACAGTCTACATACGAGCCTACGATGTATGAACGGCACTTTAAGAGGTCTATACGATAGTCTGCTTGCTTCAATGCCCAAGTCTTTTAGCCATGGCAAACAGCTTTCAAGTTCCAACAGTTGTACCAATTCTTGGGAAACTATGATTTACACCGACGATGCTAAAGTGTTCCGAGACCACATCATTGAACAACTAAGGGCTGCTCTATTAAGGGTCAAAGGCCGCTTTGTTTTAAGACTTTCGTTCAGTGGAGATTTAATCGAAGTGGCAATAAAAGTACTAAAGGATGAGCTTGGTCTGAAAATATTAGAAGAAACAGATGATAGTGTGGAAGTATACGAACGACTGATACAATTGCCTTTGCAAAACGTGGCACAAAAAGAGGAACAGTGAACAAAAGTGAAATAATTTCCATAACTTGAAAAACATAACGGTTCATTGATTAGGAATTAATGTGCTGCAGAATTCAAAAGTGGATCCAAAAGAGCGAAGAACTTGGATCAATGCAAGCGATAACTTATGTTTAAATAATAAATAACTAAAAAGAAAGAACGAATAGAATCATAGATCATACTAAAATTTCCTTTCATTTTAATTTGTCTATAGTGTTGGAAACAATACTCAAAAGTACAGCAATCGCTTTTATAAGCTAATAATCATATATAGAGCGGCTCAATATTAGAATAGTTTAACTTTATAGAATCTTAATATTTGAGATTTTTTGCGAAGACACTTGAACAATGTAAAATTCTTTGCGCAATGCAGAAAAGTTCTTCGGCAATGGATAGCTCTTCAAATTTATAGTCATATTTGATATCTAGACTTGAAAAGACTTATAATCATGATTGTTTTAGGGTTTTGGGCATCTAATAGGTCATTTTTGGATGCAATTCATTAAACGCCGATTAGTGCGTACGTGAGCGGACGTGTAAGAGGTTCATCACCTTATATAAACGATATCTTAGATTAGTAAGTAAATCAATTCAAGAATATCATCTTTATAAAGCCTTAAAGACCCAAATTAGAGTAAATGTGCAGTGTCAAAGTAGAACGGGAAATTGATGTAGAGTACTAACCCTTCCGATCGAGGCTGAGCAAAAAACTGGGTCGAGTTGGCATTACAGTGCCGTGATTTTGGGATGTTTTAGGGGACGATGTCGTGACTACTTACCGTTAATGTTTAATGTTTTCCCGTGTGACTTAAAGGTCTTAGTGGAATTAAAGGGAGAGGGAAATCAGGGGGGGGGACTTCCTTTCTATTGCACTTCTCTTCCTAGTACTCTCTTCCATTTTTCTTGCTTTACTAAATGCATAAGAAAACGAGAGAAATAATGGAACTATGAGAAACTATTTTTATTGTCAAGAGCACCCACTGGAGCCGCTCTGCAAAATATCCGCTCCACATGCAGTTGTTTGCTAGCTGGGAAAATTTGAATGATGTTAAGTATTTGCTGGCAAATATGATATTGACTAGATGCTGGCTGTCTAAATGAGTATTACTTTTATTTACTTGCTCGGAAGTTCATGCCTTGCTTATTTTCGCTGGAACAATGCGCAAAATGATGCCTGGGAGATTTTCCTCTAGCCTGTGTACAGCCGCTTCTCACCCCTCGCCGCTACGGAGAAATACTGGGGAAGGGGTGGGAAGCGGCTGTACACGGGATAATTTGCCTCATGAGCTCCTCCTCGTTTACACTGATAGCACGTGGATATACGAGGCGCAATAAGGCCCGGGTCAATCACGTGTGCAGTATATAGCATGAGCATGCAGATCAACATCATCTTCGTCGTAACATTAATTGCGACAACAGAAGTATCAGTACGAGTAGCTAGTATCTCTTGTCGCACACTCACGAAGTAAAGAACAGATTGAGAATAAATTTACTTTGTGACTTCTCGAAACGCGTACGTAACTT
Organism: Actinia equina; assembly: GCA_011057435.1. Lineage (NCBI taxonomy): Eukaryota > Metazoa > Cnidaria > Anthozoa > Actiniaria > Actiniidae > Actinia > Actinia equina. The sequence goes on from WHPX01000897.1 coordinate 940,749, forward strand.
CTCGAAACTTCCCAAGAGAAACAGCAAGTGGTCTTTTTGATGCTTTTGGCTTTTCTTTAGAAGTAAGTACTTTACAGATTAACTCAATTTCTGAAATGTTGATTTGGCTGTGAAAGCTTGACCAGCATGCAGCTAACTCAGTTTCTGTATTTTGATTTATAGGTTGAACTAGATAGTTACAACTAAGATTATCGTGATAAGGTTTTCTGTTAAGTGCTCAACGTTGAAATGATCGATATCTATATTTGTTTACGGGATCTATATATCTCTTTTTAGTTATATTACTGCTATCCATTACGTAAGAAGATTTAGTGCCCAATTCCAGCACATTCAAGTCACAGCTGACTTTTCAGTTGTTTGAAGAAAACATTATCAAGTATTATTATTAATCATTATTATTATTTATATACTGCAAAGTGTATCCATTATCAAATTGTCTTGAATCTAGTAACCAACAAGACGCTTAGAATTCTTTCATAACTTAATTTCCTTCTCTTATGGTTTTTTTCGTGCATTATTTTTTTATAATAGAGAGTTTTAGATTTACGTTCACGACAAACGTGAAACGTCAGTTGACCAGTAAAAAATTCTTTTAAATGACTGAAAAAGAATCGCAAAAACGTCCAAGTAGTAGAAAAACAAAAGAGTATTTGCGCTTGGTGAGAAGGTTTGTAAAAGGTAAGGTAAAATACAGGAAAACTATGAAAACGTGGTCACGTTTGCCGTTTGCGGGGATAAAAAAGAGTCAATCTAAAACTCTCTAATGCCTATAATGCTCCGGTGAGATCATTCTTAAATTTTGGAAAGGAACAAACTTGACTAAAAGGTCCTATTCCCTAAAGCTGGATTGACTTGTCAAAATGTTAATAAACAAAATTTATGACATTAATGGCTTAAGTGATTACTGATATCCATTTCTTTCTAATTTCTTTCTTTTTTCTTTCTTTGTTGGTAATCACTTAATGAAATAAACATAATTAACTCCCTCTTGTCCTACACCGTCCCAGCACGCAGAGCTGTTTCCGTATTTCGCATATGTGTCCACAGCAGAGGGTCCGCTCCAGCACTCTCCATAAAACTGGATACCAAAAACCTTCCATCCTTGAAAATACAAAAGACTTTTGGTTATGGTCCACACAATTAATATTGACGATGAAGTGGACGCTGACATTGTTGCACGCGCTTATAATGATCAATAAATCTATTTGGCGTTTAGAAACAAAAGCTTTCGGCCCATCCACCCACATTTGGATCAAGGAGAAGAGAAGAGAAGTTTACGAACACGTTTCATTCCCTTAAATAATATTCCTCTCTTTGTCATTTGCATTTTAGAAAATGCATTAATTTTGATTTTCTCTAACATATATAGTAATTTAGCTCCAAATAAAGGAAAATATAGCTTGAAATGAAAGATGAAAAGGGTAACCCTTCCCACTTTCTTTTCTTGGGCCCTTCTCACTAATGATAGAATATTTTCCCTATTTTATATGAAAACTAAAGAAACCAGAGAAAAGTAGTCTTGTTTCATTAGTTTTCATATTAAATTATCTTTTTAAGGTCGATTTTATCAATATTTTCCTACCTTTTTGTTTAACCATCTTAGCGCATGTATTTACAGTCTTATCTAAGTGCCACCAATCGAGATCCGGTCGTAGGTTCTTTACGAGGATTGGAAGCGCTCTGGGTTCATGTTCATCAAAACAGCCCACGCCTTCAAAGCGAAGTTTTACTGACGAAGCAGAACGATTTACAGACAGCATAAATATACTCCAGGTAATTATGATATAATAATGAAAATGAAAATCGTATGCGAAGACAGTAAAAATTCTGAGTTCAAGATGGTCACAACCTTCCATACTGTAGTTGGTTTGCTTATTTTTTTAAACCAATTTCTATTATTTTCTTTTACCAGTACAAAAGTTGTTGTTTTCCAATTAGTGTACACGAAATATCCTGTTCTGCAGTTCACGGCCCTGTTCGGTGGGGGACTCTCTCTCTGAAAAGTGGGTAGGGGGCTCGACGGAAGGTTTTGAAAATGACCCTAAAAGGTACGCATAAATTAACTGAGATGCTGACTTCAGATCCTAAAAGAGTCAACCACGTTTAAAATGACAACGTTTCTAACCATTTTATTCATGTATGACGTTTGATAATTTTCAAAACGAACAAATCTGACCCTAAAAGGTACGCGAGCTCTCATTTTCGACCCTAAAAGGTCCGTCGAGCCCCCTACACACTTTTAAGGAGAGCACCCCCTCCACCTCGGGGGGAGCTGTGCTGCCGATGGAAGAGGTCTTCTTTCTTAGAGGTCCTTGAAACTTGGATTATTCGAAGATGCTTTACAAATCACGAAGGTGGGAAGGAGGAAGGGGACTGGGGAATTGGTAGGAGGTTGGTGAGGGCTGATAAACTGTTCTATATAGAGTGGGTCGCACAAGATCAGTACACTTACCAAGAGGACAAGGGTCTTTATTGCAAACCTTCATGAGAACCCCATACCCAGTACAGTTAGCTTCAGGTCCCTTGTAACAAGTACGTCTCTTTGATGTACATCCTGCACCGCATGTCTTGGTGCATGGTGACCAGCTACTCCATGGTCCCCAACCCAAAACTGAAAACAAACAATTACCCACGGTGACTTGAACATGGGGAATCAAATGTAGTGTAACAATAATGCGCAAGCCTTTGAAGCTAACCCTAGGGCTATCGTGCTCGATTCCCGCGATTGAGGACTCGAAATTACACACATAACAGTATATATTAGTCTGTTGGATCTTTCCCTTGATTCGACTGAGGGATGTTTTCTCCTGGTTTTGGGGTTTACTTTCCTCCGCAACACCCGATTCAATCTGTTCGCAATTGTTGTGACCGATGAAAGCCTAAAATATACTTCAAACAATTAAAACATTTGGTGATCGTCCGCCATGCTTTACTCAATAACGTGTCTGGGTGAATATCCCGTATGTAGACATGTGGGGCGACTGGTAACAAGTTATGTCATAACAGCAATTACCCATGTATTCAATGACATATGGACTCAAATTGGCTTTTTCAGGGACGGGGATTCAATCGTGTGTATGTGTGTTTGTGATATTTCAGTAATCACTATAGACATCTAGTTTGGGTACTCATACTGCGGCGGGATAAAAATAAATACATATTTTAATGCGCTCAGCTTGATAAGTCCTTATTCTTACCCCTATCGTTGCAGCATTTCCCAGTGTGGCCCTCACGACAAACACACATTCCTTGGCTATTCATCAATCCATCGTTCATACATCTATTACCAAGACAGGAACGCGTCTCCTTCAGAGCAGGGCAAGATAAACCTTGACAACTGGGGGCTTGTAGTTGGGTTCTGAAGCGGGTTTGATGTCCAGGGATTCCCAGGCAGGACTCAGAACACTCGGACCACAATGACCAGTGATTAACCTTACAATCCAAAGGAGAACAAGATGAATCCACGCCACGAAAAGATGCACTCCTGTGCTTAGCAAATGTGCTTTGCTTTGCAACAATGACTAATAACAGAAAGTAGATCATGTTTATCAATGAATTAGTCTGACATGACTATCGACGAAAAGACTTTAAGCAATTATTAAGGCTAATTTTGTTAAAGCCAGAATTAAGACAAGGAAGACAAAAGTAGGGTAACAAAATGTTCTAGTTATCGATAAAGGAATGTCAATATTGGTAAAGCCTTACAAACTTGACATTTACATCAGTCACTTATTTGAGTTGTTTACCACTATCTTTTTGTTTCGATTTCCTATGAGAAGAAAAAAAACCAGCATATTTTCAATTACAATTCTGGAAGGGAGGGAGGAAAGGGGTTGTGAAAATTCATTTATTATAAAATTATCAACATAATTACCGCAATGGTTATTTTATTTTGCTATTTTCACGCGTGAAGATATCAATTTTTTAATATAGAGAAAAATAGATATTTCATTGGTAGTTATATAATAAATATATTATATATTTCTGATTTCTGATAGGTTTTAAAAAATGACATGGGCTTTAGAGATAGAACAAGCCAAAAGAACATAGTACATGGTTTTGCCCTTGTCAGTAGACTAAATATGACAAGCAAAGGAAGAATAAAAAACTTATTTGCACTACATTTATCACCTTTATCCCATCATTCCAATTATTTTTGTAAAAAGATGCCGGTATATTTAATCTATTTTTTTTACGTTTTGAATTTTCATCGAAACTTGTTGACATGCTTTTATTAAATCTTGAATATTGATCTTGAAACGACCTTGGGATTCCGCTTTTTTTCTTTCCACATGATCTGAAATCAGCATCAATTTGGGTCCAAGATCTAGAGTTCGTAGTTCAAAAAATGGCATACTAAAATATATTTCCTCTAGAGAGCATAAATAAGAGGGGAACTTCTTAATAACGCGAACGTCATATAAAATCCCGGTTGGGCTATTTTTGTTAACCGCGGATGCAGTTTCGACTTACCCCAGTCGAAAAGCAAGTTGATGACGCACGGGAGTAGGGAAAGGCGAAATTTTAAACTGCATCCGTTACTAAATATAGCCTATAATAACTAGTAATGATAATATTGAGAAGTTTTCCTCTTTTCATGCTCTCTTGATTTCCTCTAATATTAAAAGAATGACATACACTGAAAATATCATGTCTTTTGATCTATTATTTGTGTTCACAGGCTGGTGCTGCACAATAGGACTCCTTCCTCAATAGGTCCCCTTCGAGGTACCTTGCACCAAACTCCAATCCCATTTAATCCTCATACCCACCTCACATTAGTAAAGGCCAGACACTGAGGGTGGTTACTGCCAGGGTATTTTTACCCCTTCCGGTGGTTCTTTTATTCCTACCGATACATGGCGAGGTAATGTGGAAGAATGAGACCGCCATTAAACGTGGTCATCCGAGCCACGTATAAGGTCTAGAACAGTTTTCTCATGACTGAAAAGCTTACGGCACGAACAAGGTCGTGACTCAGAAACGCCCTCGCGCTCGCTATTAAATTTCAGTAAATCTTTGAAGCATTTCCTTGGAAAACCAGACAGTGACGCAGCTAAAATTCAGGATTATAAGCACATTCGCATGATTCCTACTTCTGATTAACGCAGAGAAGTCAAGTTTCAAACGAGTAAAGATGGGCAACCAGGTAAAGACAACTAATATATATTTTGTACATAAAATTTCTATTGATTGACACTTTAATGGATACGCCAGACCAAACATATTGCTCGTAAATTTACTCCTCATCCAATCAAATACACGAAAAACACATGGTATAATAACGGCGCGGACATAGGTCACGCCAGTGTCACGACACTGCATGACAAATCACATTGCGCGGGAAAAAGTCAGCAAATTAAGATTCTAGAAAACATCACGGTCATGGCAAGATAAGCTTACCGGTCACACGATAACTGCTCTGGCTAACCATTTATAGATGTTATTATGAAGGCAGCACATATTCTCCTGGAAAGAAATTTTGACAAATCCATGGCGCCGCTCGCCGTTTGGATGTCGGTCCCCGCAAAATGTTCCACATACTTGCATTATAAAGTATTTATAGCGCTTCGTTATTTCTTAGAATTGCTCGAAAAACTATGACGTGTTGTCACGTGATCTACTTTTTATATCACCTTGACGGCTGACTCAGGACCATTCAACCGCTTCCAACGAGACGAACAAACCCTCGGTGCCGTAAAGAACGACGAAATTCCAGCAAGAGTAAGAAACCAAAACGAATCCAAACAATGTCTAAGGTAAGATAAAAATCTAGTGAACGTTATGATTTTCCTCAGCGAATATGTAATATGAAAGGAGTTATCTGAACAATAATAGTACCTCACTTGGAAAAGAAACTAATAGAAAAAAAAAAGTTTCTTCTTAAATTGTATTTTCCAAAATATCACTACTATTCATTGAAGTATATTTTTATATTGTATAAACTATGTGTATATGTAGGCTTTTTTTATTAGGAAATGACGTTGGTAGATAGATTATATACAGTGACTTGACTAGCCGGTACCGCGTGCTGTTTGACCGAAAACGAAAGTGTAGCGATAAATTAGTGCAATTTTGCAAATAATTGCAGGTCATTCTCTTAAAATAGCAATTTTTACCATACAGAAATACTCACAGAAGAATTGAGTTGGTTAGATTGTGTGTGAGTCAGGAGGCTTAATAAATACAGTTTAAATTTTCGCTTTCATCCTTTTCTTAGAAGCAAAAGTCAGATATATAGATCGGCGAATTCTTGGAACTGGTTTCAGATGAAAGAGCAGATGTTTACCAATTCTTGGAAAAATATATATCATATTAATGATTCACTTTTATTCAGACGCAATGACCTTTAGAAGGTATTCCTTACTATGAGTAACTAAAATAAAAGAGAAGATATGAATAGCTAAAAACTAGCGTAAGCTGCGTCGGTGTTTCTAATGAAACAGTAATGATGAAAAGGTAAATTAGAGACCGTTAAAAGATGAAAAAACTTACTGACGTTTCGGACGCTACTAGTCCTTCGTCGGAGTAAAAGAGCTGAGGAATAACACTGTGGCATTTAAGATATTCTCCCTCGCTCTTTCGTGCTTATGCAAAATTTCTCGTGCGTAATTGTTTAAGCCATTTCTCTTTCCTCAAACAAAAAAAAACAACGACAAAAAAACTGATTTAATTACAATTATCTTCTCACTTCTTTTTATGCTGATTCTCCCTTCTTCCTATTGTCCGTCGTTTCTCCCTGTCCTCCCTGTTTTCCAGTTCCTCACATTTTCCCCCTTTCTCCCTAATTCGTCCTCCGTTGATATTAGTTTTTGACTCCTATTCTCATTACAGAATAGTTGACTACCATGTGGTCGCCTAAGAAGAATTTGACACTTAAATACATTTTCCAGCCTCGGCCATGTGATAATTATAGCACGACGATGATTCGAAGACTATCCGTAACTATGTTAAGAGCTATCAAATATCTTTTTTTATCCTCGTTATAGATAACGCTGTATCATTATACTAATGAGAGCAGTGCTCAAAGCATTGAAAAGCATAAAGTCATTAAAGGATCCACCGATGCGACTCCAAAACAGCGCCGACGTTATGGAAAAGGTAAAAGACTGCATCAGCAAATCTTACGGTTAAAATGTTCTTGAATAAAACTGCATAATGTTCCCATTGCCGCTCAGTTCTGGTTCAAAATTATTTCAAAGATTAATGGTAATTTTATTATATCAATCTCACCATCTTCCTTATTTCATATTTTTGCTTTCAGGAGTGTACTTCACATCTATCGACCCATCCAATCACCCCAAGTCCATTTTACTTAATAACTATGATGATGCTGGTCATGTTATCAATAGTAAAAAATTGTGGGACAAGATAGAATGGGTTATTGAGGTGTATATCCCAGAAGATGAAGTGGAGAAAGCGCAAGGCAACCGTGATGTCTACTTGTACGGGGGAGACGTTGATCTAACTCTTTACCAGCATCGAATCTACCAAAACCCAAGGCGTCATTGACACTGACAGTACCATTAGTGTAATCAAAAACGTCAATCTGATAGTTCTTTCTGTGAAATACTTATTCAACCCATGATTTTTTCATTGTTAAGATTCATAAACATGATACCTAAATATGAAATAAAATATAAAAGCAAGTTGTACCGACTACTAGAGTTTTACCGTCATATAAACTAAACGCACTATGAGCTTTCAAAAAACCCGATCCGATTGTGTTCCGTGTATCCTTAAGGTTTTTGTTGCATTTTATTATAAATGAAGTGTGAGTTTTCAACTCAAAGTAATACTGAATACATAATCTATGACTACAACATAGCTACTGTTTTATAGGCCAATAATAAAAGCAATAAACATTGAGGTAAGATATGATCAAAAAAAAAAAAAAAAAAAAAAAAAGAAAACTAAAAGAAAAAAATAAATGAAATTATCATGAAAATAAACGTAAAACTGGAGAGAAGAGTTGTGTAGTTGGTAAACCATCAAATAGAAGAAAAATCATAATCACAGTGAAATTGCAAAAGTGCTTTGACAAGTCTACGCACACACCATATCAAAACAGACTTCAAGTTCTTTTTTAAAATAATAAGCTTATGTAACTAATGAAGCAATATTCGATCTGGTATACAAAACCTTCTGAAGAGAATATCAGCTCAAGTGTTACCTTTTATATAAGACAAAGCAATAAATCGACCCAAACATACAGAAAATTGATAATTTAATAAGTATAATAAACATATAAGCGTATATCGGTAGAGTTACTAAATATGATTATGAACTTCAAACTTATTCGCAGTTTATTGAATAATGATCATTACCCCGCGTTTGTGGCAATTACTTGAGTCTTGAAAGACATTATTAGAGCAGAGTATTTCCTTTGATTCTCAGAAAACTTTGCGAACCCAGTAAACATTTAAAGCTTTTTCTCGGAAATCATGCAAAGCGCATTCGGAATAGACCTACACGACAGAAAAACGACAAGCCCTTTACTTTCGTGATGTTTTTATTTAACTGAGTTTAATACGTCAAATTTTTAAGCGTTTCATTTGTGTCACGGCTGCTCTAAACTTGTGATAAAATTTTTGTCTAATTATAGTAATTAAGAAAATCAGTTTTTCTACTGATCAAAATATCACCTCTCCCAAAGTACACGGCTTTATATCTCAAATACGCACTCAATAAATTCTGGTCGCATTTGATGTTTTGCTATTTGGCTCCAAAAGAACGTGTTTACGAAATATTGAGCTTAAATACGCAATATGGCGAAAGGCAAAAAACGGTTTTTTCTGCCCTGTCGACCTACACAATATAAAGCATGTTCAATAAGCAATGGACCAGAATGTTCCCATTGATTCTCAGAAACGCCCTCGCGCTCGCTATTAAATTCCAGTAAATCTTTGGAGCATTTTCTTGGAAAACAAGACAGTGACGCAGCTAAAATCTTTGGAGCATTTTCTTGGAAAACAAGACAGTGACGCAGCTAAAATTCAGGATTATAAGCACATTCGCATGATTCCTACTTCTGATTAACGCAGAGAAGTCAAGTTTCAAACGAGTAAAGATGGGCAACCAGGTAAAGACAACTTTATACATAAAATTTCTATTGATTGTTTGGAAGTTTCTCAAAAAGAAACTGACTTTAGTATCTGAAACAATTAGCCAACGTGATGAATTATATCAGTAAAGCGTCATGTGTATTTGGTAGTCAAAGAAACACTCCTGAGTTTTGTGAAATTAGCTATAGAATGTTAGAAAAAACCTATAGCAGTCATATGTTCCTACTGAAAATATAAAAAAGACACATTCGAAATTAGGAAAGATTTTAATGGAAGTGACAAACGCGGCTTTCAATTACGACACAGGCAAACTCCGACTGAGTTGCGAATCAAAGCAGTTTAATTTCTTTGAGCTTCTTTGATTGTTTTAAGACCTTTTTTACCTTTGAGCACAGTTGGCGCAAATTTGTTCGCCTCTTTAGTGCTTTTGGGACACCATTTTCTTACATCAAGTTCTAATTCCTCTCCGGTAACAAAGCAAAAAAGCGGCTGGCCGCCATTTTGGATTATCGTTTGAGTTGATTATCATGTGATAGTGTGAATTTCTCGACCAATCAGCGCACGAGATTTTCAACAATTACCGGCTGTGTATTTTTACTAAAGATTGAAAATTTAGGTAAATTTTTTATGCGTACTTGGTAGTCAAAGAAACAATCCTGAGTTTTGTCAATTTAGAATGTTAGAAAAAACCTATAGCAGTCATTTTTTTCTACTGAAATTATAGTTTGGTATTAGGAGGTAAATGTTTGACCGCCCTCCTCTCCCTACGGAGAAAAACGGAGAGGGAGCTTAATTGGTGCGTTAGCTCTGTTTGTTGCGTTCCTCAAGATTTTGAGGAAAAATCTGATTGATGTTACTATATCCTTGAAATATCAACTTCTTCAAGTTCTTGAATTGAACCTCATTACACGAGCTTTATGACGAAATATTTAGAAATTAAATTAAATTAATTGATTAAATTTGTCTTTATTTAAGTGTCTAGAGTTGTCATCGCACAGAATTGCCCATCAATTCTGGTCATTTCCAATTGATGGAAATTATGTGAAGAATGGGGAAGCATTTTTTATAGAAACACTGTAATATTTTCATACTATTTAAAGGATTTGAAAAAAAGTTGGAAAAAACGATTAAAAATACTTTTAAAGCAAAATTAGCGGGCATTTTCTCCAAATTAGGTACCAGTCTCCACTCGGACAGCTTTTCGAACCAGTAACAAAATATATGCTGAGTTCGTGAGCAAATATGTCCGTTTTAAAAAGCAAGATCTGGAGACGAAATTAAGGATATTGAGCAATATAGAGACCAGGTTTCTATGGATATACAAATGGCGGTAGAAGGAGGATTTCTTATATCAAAAAAGCACTAGAAAGTCGTCATTTTTGACTGTTTTGCTTTGTTGGGTCAGTTAAAATTCCTGAAAAATCGCTACTACTTTCAGCTTCAAAGAGAGCGGAATTTTGGAAGCAAATAAGCAATGGTTGGGCAACCAATTTCAGTTGTTACTTTGAATGATTTTCCTCGCGACGAGCAGAAGGACCCGAACAAACTGCAGGAATGATAAATTGAATCACTAAAATAAATGGTGAGCTTATATTGTGTGGTTGTCATTCTTTAATATTCTTATGTTATTATTCTTGCATTAACTTTCGATTTTTTTCACGAAGCGCTTAAACTTTCAATATTATAACCTGAATTATAAACTGGAATCTAGTAATCTATTCTCTAATTTCCCGGTTGTGTCACTCAATCCTGTGCGATGTATTGCTTTCGCATTAATTGGACACTTTTTACTCACACAGACACACTACCACTACATTCAATGTTCTATGCACACGACACTCAACTCACATGTTGATTTTTACTGAGGGAGGAAAACCGATGAACCGGAGAAAATCCCCGTAGCATAGGAGAGAACAACACATCAAACAAGCTCAATTCACATTTGGTGTCCGCAGGGCTCGAACCAGTGATCCGAACCTTTGGAACCACGGTGGTGAAGCTTCTGCTTCTTGGAAATTAAAAAGCAAGTTTAAGAGCTTGGATTTGTTCTGAAAACAAGCTTGATAATTCCGCAAACATTTCAGAGACTCGTGAAAACGTAATACGGTATTATATATATTTGCAAATTTATTTCTGGAACACGATTAAAGAAACGTAAAAAAGTAACACACTGCCGCTTTCTCCCCGTTTTTCGCCGTAGGGGCCGGGGGAGGGGCGGGAAGTCGCTGTACACGGGCTCAGTAACCTGACATCGATGACCGATTAAACGTCTTGAACCAGAAACGAGAGATAATCCGATCCTAAGAGTCCACTTTTATTCTTAAAATAACTTTCGAGGAATTAGAGACATACTGAAAGAGCCACCCTCCCTGTCTTTCGTTCTTGAAATCCTGCAAAACGTGTTTTCTAGGAATATCCTTTCTATAAAGTAAGTCTAGAAAAGTTTCAAAAAGAACAAAATTCTAATCAATTGGTTTAGTAATGTGCATAATATCATTTATAATTTTTGTGAATAGAAAGAGGTATATGATCTAGCGATTTTTATTTACATATCTCACCTATCGGTGTTCTACTAGGAAAGTACTGAAAAAGACACATTTTACCATTACACCGACGACAAAGGCGCTGAAGGGATAAAAAGGGAAAAAAAAATAAGACCATCTACCGACCCAAGGGACATGATGATCGGAAAAGGTAATCAAAAACATAATTATAATAAAAGATGTAATAAAAGATATTATCAAGCTCATTAATTATTAATGAGGAAAACACAATAGAAATCATAGTCCGTGGAGGAGGTTGTATATCTGATACAAAATCGTCCTGATTTGCATATACTTTAACTCCAATTTTCTTAGCCAAATTCAATTTTATCTTTAAAATTATAGTAGAACATGAACGTATACACCTAGACGTTTCATAAGTTATATACAATATTCGTGTCTGTGTTATATCAGATATACAGTCACTCACCTATGGCTCGTGGTTGTATATCTGATACAACACGGCCACTCATATTGTATATATTACTTACACGGCAACGTGTACTACACTGTTATTTTTCAGGAGTTGATATAACTCTACCAAAAGAGTTAAAGTTACTCTACAGAGTGGAGTAACTTGAAAGAGAGTTAAATCTACTCTACAATGGGAGTAATTTTGACGCTTCCAAGAGTAAAATGTATTCCTCCAAGAGTATATTTAACTCTTTGGAAATGATGAACAGTTGAACATTACTATAAAGAGTACATTATCAATAATGGAGTAGATTTAAGCTTATTTTTAGATAAAAAAGATAAACCATGCTGTTTTTAAGTCATGTTTGACGGAAACAACCAGAGTAAGTTTGACTCTATTTTTGGAGTAAAATTGATGGGAGTCGTTTCAACTCCTTTCGTTAATACGACCCTAGAGTAATTTTAACTCTGACGTATCATACACAAAACTATAATTGTCTGTAGCACTCGACCCCTTTCTTTAAGTTCCACAAGGGAAAAATCATATGCCGTTTTCTTTTTTTTTTTTTTTTTTTTTTTTTTTTTGTGGGTCAAATTGTCCATTCTCTGGCCGATCGGACCGATGGTAAAGTTCTTGGGCTCCTAACTCGTCAGATCAGCTTCACTTGCTCTAGAGCACTCAAACACTTCCAGAGTCGTCATTTTCTGAATCGTGTTGTTGTGTATCTCTCGTGATGATGTGCTTGCGAATTAGATGATTTCTGTAAGAGAGAACATCAGTTTTTGTAGGTCTTCGCACAGTACATGAATGTTGGACTCCTTAGACCACGTGCACATTACATGACATGTATCAAATTCTCTTGATCGTGATTGGTGGATCTTACATCGGTAATGCCAGGAATAATTTGGACTATGACCTCAGTGGTATAGAGTATCACTATTTCCTGCAACAACGTCCTGAAGCTTGGAGTTGGAAAGTGCTTGTCTCGGAGTTTAGAGGTTAAAAACCAGGCTAAAACCTATTGAATTGTTATTTCAAAAGTAACTTTTGTGGTAATGGATGACTTACTTTCAAAGGATTCAATATATTGTGCAGGTAAATAATTACTATTTTGTTCGTATTATTTAGATCAGAAAGTTTAAAGCTTAAGTTTGTTGCGTTAATACTGACAAGAAATCTATAAAAAAATAAAGCTTTCGGTGTTCTGTAACTGCAAAGCGATGCTCCTAATTAAATAAGCATAAGCATCCTTGTATATTGCTGAGTTTGATAAGTCATTAATAAAAGCTTTTTTTGTCCTCTCGTAGGCTATGGGTGCTGAATTGTATGATGCTTTGGTCTCCGCTGGAGTAAAGCAAGAGGCTCGCACCTCACCAAGCTTGTTGACGATGAGGTAAATTCGAAACGAAACTGTCTTCCAAGATTTGTATTCCTTCAAGAAATACTGATATATACACCACACAGCTGGAACATTGAAAAAAAAGGGACCGATGGCTTAAGAATGAAAAGATTTAAGAAGATTGTTAATGAGCATGTTTATGTCGATGGCGCCAAACATGCTCATTAACGATATAGACAAAAATTTGAATTTGAATTTGTTTTTAAACTCGTATTGGCGCCCGGCATTAACTGTGCACATATCTGTGAAGACATAAAACGATTTTTATCTGTGCCCGTTTAATTAAATACAAGTTTCAAAACAAACTCGAAATCAGAATCTTAATAATTATCATCTAGCTTTGAAAGGAACGTTAGCTGGTTTGATTGCAACGGAAAAATGAAGAAGTATGAGTAGAGATTATGTAAAGCAGTGAACGCAGGCGACATAAAATGTTGTTATTAAATATACCTATCAATTCTGCATCATTGGTTGTAACTATATTGCTGTATTGTTAGTAAATTATTATATGTAATAAATGTTTTTTTAAAAACCAAATGTAATTTTGTAGTCATTTTTGTTATTATTCTTCAAGGGAGGAGGTGATGAGAGGTATCTTTAAGTAGGATAACGTACAGTGGGAATTATTGAAGCTTAAAAAGCAAGAAAAAATCTACTCCTGAAAAGGTGTAAATTTTACTCCTTTCAAAAGTGACAAACAGGGAGTTATAACAACTCCGAAAAAATAAATTTTGACTCTGTTAGGGGGTTCAAAACAACTCCCATGTAGAGTAAAAGTCACTCTTTCATGGGAGTAAACGTTACTCTTCATGGGAGTACATTTTACTCTTGGAAGGGAGTTAAATCAATAGAGTTAAAGTTACTCCAAAAAAGGAGTTATCCTGTACCTTTTTTTTCTACTCCACTTTTGGAGTTATATCAACTCCTAAAAAATAACATTGTAGACATTTAACTTTCATAGCAAGCAAGACAATTTTTGATTTAAAAAGACATTCCAAAGAAGTTTGCATTCTATTTTGAAAAGTACGAATTTTTAGGAAAATGACTTTATTGACAGCAATTGGCTAATCCTTTTGTTTTTGTTGTTGTTGTGTTGTTCCAGGGGTCTACTTGACAAAGAAGAATCCTGATGAGCATAGCAAAGAAGAAATACTTGACAATAACTATGATGGCTCTGGCCCTTCCACAAACCTCGATAGAGCAAAGAATGTTATTAAAATTACTTTGCCTACTAGTAAAGTAGAAAAAGCACATGGCTCCCGTGATGTCTACAAATACAAGGATGAGGATGGTCTCGACCTCAGAAACTATTCCCACGAGATAATTAAACGAAACTAAGATCAGCCCAGATGACGAACTGCATTTGCTGCGTCAAATCTCAGCTATATGTCTATAAGGTATATAATTAGTAGAAGTAAATATACCAAACTTTACACATGCTGTCGGCTCAAAATCACTGATTAGTTTTTGATGTCTGAACTTCCTGCTATAGCGAATTTTGCTGTCTGCCTACCATATTATGCAATAATCAATAATTTTAGCTCTTTAGCTTGTGCTTTTAGAAAAAAGGATATAGCAATCTAATCAGTAGAAAACATTCAAAATTATCTTGGGTGCTAAAATTCCATCGGCAAAAAGTGCCTGAATTTTTCCCTGTTAACCTTAAATCTCATATTATTTTACGAATAGTTTATATCTCCCACCTCTATACCAGCCAATCCCCCTTTTCCATTGAAGGAGGAAGCATTAGTGGCATGGGAAACTCTAATTGTAACACTCTCTATAAAGTATATATAATTGCATCTCTGCCCATTGCATTTAGAGCCTTATAATAACTATGAGCTATATTTATACCTGATCAAATTAATTAAGCAACTTGTATTTAGATCTCACTAAGGCACGTACGTCCATTCTATCACTGATATGGCTTTTATTGAGTTCGGTAATCCTAACACGTTGACATTAAAGACAAATTGTAAGAAAGAAGAGTATGTGAAAATAACTCTCCCAAAAAGGTTTCCTATTATGTTAATATTAACGAGGGTCCATTTTGCATGACCATGCGCGAACTGTTGTGCTGTGAGAGTAATGCAGTAATGCAGGCTCAACACAGGGCACCCACGCATTTAGATTGTAGCAAGATGTCTCGGTGTTCGATTAATTTTTTTCTCTTTCTAATCACTTTTCACAGTTATTTTTGACACTAATCTGCTTCATGTAAAATCGGAAGGAAAAAGTTCAATTTTTGAATAACACTAGCTCTAGCATAATTTATTCATAGGCAAAGCAGGACTATGCCCTTGCAGAAAATTGATAATTGATTTTTCCCAATTTTTCTAACTAATCAAACACGATAGGTCGAAAGCAGATAACAAAGACATCACATCAAATGAATTTTATGTGGTAGTTTCTCTCACAAGTCAGAAAAGCACTCGAGAATAAAGATAAACAGATAAAGATAATTATACTGCATTTGATATTTTCTTAAAAATCAGCCACACCCTAAATTCATTGTTTGATGTAGGTTCTTACATTCTTCGGAAAACCCAGATTCTTAAAGCCAAGGACGGAATGATATCAACAGGAGAGCACAAGGCCGAATTATAAACCCGGGATAGGTTTTTAATTAGACGGATATATCGTAAGCACTATATTTCCAAAAAAACAAAGCAACAGTAATCTAATATTTTGATGCCATCCTCCCAACCAATAGGGATACACCAGACCAAACATATTGTTCGTGTATTTACTCCTCATTCAATCAAATACACGAAACACCCACGGTATAGCCACGGCGCGGACACGGTCACGCCAGGGTCACGACACTACATGACAAATCACATTGCTCGGGGAAAAAATCAGCCAATTAAAATTCTAGGAAAGATCACGATCATGGTAAGGTACGCTCACTGGTCACACGAAAACTGCTCGGGCTTACCATTTATAGATGTTATTATGAAGGCAGCACAAATTATCCTGGAAAGAAATTTGACAAATCCATGGCGCGTTTGGATGTCGGTCCCCGCAAAATATCGGGGGGATGGGGGGGGGGGGGGGGGGGGGGGGAGGGAGGGGGGGGGGGGGAGAGGGAGTGTACTACCACCCCAAAGGGTAGAAAGCGTAGCCAATTCGCCAGACAAAAATGGCCAAATCGTTAACCCTATCCCAGACAAAATGTCAAAAAATGATACCCCACCCCAGACCCAAAAACAGAAAAATTTATACCCTATAGGGCGGCACATACCCGTGTATCAAATATAGGGGAGTACCCTCTCCCCCCGAGCATATATAGCGCTTCGTTATTTCTTAGAATTGCTCGAAACAACTATGACGTGATTGTCACGTACTCCATTTTTTATCACCTTGACGGCTGACTCAAGACAATTTACCCGCGCTTCCAACGAGACGAACAAACCCTCGGTGCCGTAAAGAACGACGAAATTTCAACAGCGAGAATAAGAAACCAAAACGAATCCAAACAATGTCTAAGGTAAGATAAAAATCTAGTGTACGTTATGATTTTCCTCAGCGAATATGTAATATGAAAGGAGTTAGAACAATAACAATCTAACTTGGAAAAGAAACGAATAGAAAATAGAAACTTTCTTCTTAAATTGTATTTTCCATAATATTACTACTATTCATTGAGGTATATTTTTATATTGTATAAACTATGTGTATGTGGAGGCTTTTTTATTAGGAAATGACTTTGGTAGATAAATTATATACAGTGACTTGACTAGCCGGTACCGCGTGCTGTTTGACCGAAAACGAAAGTGTATATAATTACTGCAATGTTGCAAATAATTGCAGTTCATTCTCTCAAAATAGCAATTTTTACCATACAGAAATACTCACAGAAGAAATGAGTTGGTTAGATTGTGTGTGAGTCAGAAGGTTTAATAAATAAAGTTTAAATTTTCGCTTTCATCCTTTTCTTAGAAGCAAAAGTCAGATATATAGATCGGCGAATTCTTGGAACTGGTTTCAGATGAAAGAGCAGATGTTTACCAATTCTTGGAAAAATATATATCATATTAATGATTCACTTTTATTCAGACGCAATGACCTTTAGAAGGTATTCCTTACTATGAGTAACTAAAATGAAAGAGAAGATATGAATAGCTAAAAACTAGCGTAAGCTGCGTCGGTGTTTCTAATGAAACAGTAATGATGAAAAGGTAAATTATAGACCGTTAAAAGATGAAAAAACTTACTGACGTTTCGGACGCTACTAGTCCTTCGTCGGAGTAAAAGAGCTGAGGAATAACACCGTGGCATTTTAGATATTCTCCCTCGCTCTTTCGTGCTTATGCAAAATTTCTCGTGCATAATTGTTTAAGCCATTTCTCTTTCCTCAAACAAAAAACAACAACAACAAAAAAACTGATTTAATTACAATTATCTTCTCACTTCTTTTTATGCTGATTCTCCCTTCTTCCTATTGTCCGTCGTTTCTCCCTGTCCTCCCTGTTTCCAGTTCCTCACATTTTCCCCCTTTCTCCCTAATTCGTCCTCCGTTGATATTAGTTTTTGACTCCTATTCTCATTACAGAATAGTTGACTACCATGTGGTCGCCTAAGAAGAATTTGACACTTAAATACATTTTCCAGCCTCGGCCATGTGATAATTATAGCACGACGATGATTCGAAGACTATCCGTAACTATGTTAACAGCTATCAAATATCTTTTTTTATCCTCGTTATAGATAACGCTGTATCATTATACTAATGAGAGCAGTGCTCAAAGCATTAAAAAGCATAAAGTCATTTATGGATCCACCGATGCGACTCCAAAACAGCGCCGACGTTTTGGAAAAGGTAAAAGACTGCATCAGCAAATCTTACGGTTAAAATGTTCTTGAATAAAACTGCATAATGTTCCCATTGCCACTCAGTTCTGGTTCAACTGATTATTTCAAAGATTAATGTTAATTTTATTATATCAGTCTTATCGTCTTCCTTATTTCATATTTTTGCTTTCAGGAGTGTACTTTACATCTATCGACCCATCCAATCACCCTAAGTCCATTTTACTTAATAACTATGATGATGCTGGTCATGTTACCAATAGTAGACGATTGTGGGCCAAGATAGAATGGGTTATTGAGGTGTATATCCCAATAGATGAAGTGGAGAAAGCGCAAGGCAACCGTGATGTCTACTTGTACGGGGGAGACGTTGATCTAACTCTTTACCAGCATGAAATCTACTCGAACCCTGGGCGTTAGTGACAGATTACCATTAGGGTAATCAAAAACTTTAATCTGATAGTTCTTTCTGTGAAATACTCAAATAGTTCTTCACCATGATTTACATTTTTTATTATTAAGATTCATAGCCATGTTTTGATGCATCTTTAAACAAAACCTACTGATACCTAAATATGAAATAAAATATAAAAGTTTTTTTTTTCTGTATATTATGTTTAGGTTTTTAGATTTTTAGATTTAGACATTGCACCGGAATCGCCAGGGCATGGGTTCAAGTTTATATTTTGCAGCTGCATAAGTTGCTTGATATACTGCGCAGAACATAAGATACATTATAACCGCAGTACAAATATATAGTCTATATATATTCTCATACAAGTATATCTCCTATTGGGCAGATAAACCCACATAATGTGTGTCCTTGTAAGTCTCATATAAGACTTGGTAGCTCAGTGGTTAGAGCTCGAGGGTGGGGGGGGGGGGGGGGGGGGGTACTCCCCTATATTTGCTATACGGGTATGTGCCGCCCTATAGGGTATGGTTTTTTGGCTTTTGGGTCTGGGGTAGGGTATCATTTTTTGACATTTTGTCTGGGATAGGGTATCATTTTAGTCTGGGATAGGGTTTGGTAATTTTTGTCTGGCAAATAGGCTACGCTTTCTGCCGCCACAAAAACAATAAAAACGTTAGTAAATATTGATTGCAATCTATTGAATAACCGTCTTTTCCGTCTTTTAGTCTGGGATAGGGTGTTCAATTCTTAGTCTTAGTCTGGGGCAGGGTATGTAAAATCAAAATTTTAGTTCTGGGATAGGGTCAGGGTTTTGAGGTCCTGGCGGCACACCCCTACCCAAGTTGGGTCGGTAGTACCCCCCCCCCCCCCGGGAGTTAGAGCATGACACCGGAATCGCCAGGGAACGAGTTTAATTCCGTTTAAGACTCTGAATCTTATATTTAGCAGCTGCTAAGTTGCTTGATACACTGCGCAGGTCAACTCAAATATATACATTGAGTTTTTGTTGTATTTTGAAAATATAGACCAGAAGGTTCCCTTTGATTCTCAGAAAACCTTGCGATCCCAGTAAACAATTGAAGCTTTTTCTTAGAAATCAAAGGACATCCGGAATAGACCAACAGCATATAACGCATGTTAAATAAACAATGGACTAGATAGTTTCTTTTGATTCTCAGAAACCCCCTGGCTATCCCAGTAATTATTTGGAGCATTTTCTTGGAAAATAAGACAGCGACGCAGCTAAAATGCTGGATTAAAAGCTTAGTCTAAGCATTTGCAAGTTCCCTAATTCCTATTGATTGACGCTGAGAAGTGATCAGAACAAATTTAAGAGCTTGGATTTGTACTGCAACAAGCTTGATAATTCAAAGCTTTAAGAAACTCGTGAAATAACGTTGTTGAGAAGATCTGTTATAATAAGATATTTTATATGCAAATTTATTTATGGCGCACGATTAAGAAACGTAACATACAGACGCTCCTTCCCCGTCCCCCATGCTATAATAATTTCATTAATCTTAACCTTACTTTGTTATTTAAGCTTTGGAATACATTGTGTTAAATATGGGAACATTCTGAACCAAACCAAATATGTTTATTTTCTGCAATTAAAAAAAAGTTATTTCAAGCGAGCTTTACTAGGAAATAAAGGAATAATTATTCTCAATAGGGCGAGCTTTACTAGGAAATAAAGGAATAATTATTCTCAATAGGGCGAGCTTTACTAGGAAATAAAGGAATAATTATTCTCAATAGGGCGAGCTTTACTAGGAAATAAAGGAATAATTATTCTCAATAGGGGGAGCTTTACTAGGAAATAAAGGAATAATTATTCTCAATAGGAGTCGATTATGGCCATGATTATTTCAGAAAGGAAAAAGTCTCTAGCCCATGCAAAGCATGTTACTGTGCACTGTTTTTCAGTATTCTTTAGCTAGTTTTGCTCCATCTTATATTATTATAATTGTTTTTTTTTTCGTTATTTATTACTTTTGAAGGTCATAAGAGTTATACTTCATTGGATTACTCTATCAGCGGACATAGTCAATGATCTTCCAGTGTGGAATGGACATGATCCTTTTTTCTTCTTCTTTCATTTATCTCAAACCAGGTGTTCTGTTGAGAACCAAATGTGTTAGCTATGAATGTCAATATTAGTAAAGCTAGCCTTGCAAACTTGTCATTTAGATCAACAATTTGGTTTGTTTACTATAACTATTTATTTATTTTTTTTATATTTTTTTTGATTGCTTTCCAAAGAAAAAGCCAGATTGGATTTTTCCCCCAATAAATTCAAGCTTTACTGGGAAATAAAGGAATAATTATTAAATAGGAGTTGATCATGGCCTAAAATGTTAAAACATTTCAGAGAAAAAAGTCTCTAGCCCATCATGCAAAGAATGTTACTGTGCACTGTTTTTCAGTGTTCTGTAGCTAGGTTTGCTCCATCTTATATGAGATATATATCACCGCCACCCGGTTAGCTCAGTCGGTCTGTTGTGCGGGAGGTCGTGGTTCAAGCCTCGGCCGGACCAACACTCAGGGTCTTAAAATAACTGAGGAGAAGGTGCTGCCTTTGTAACTACGTCTGCAAATGGTTAGACCTTCAGTAGATATGAAGTACCAATTCTGCATCACTCGAGTGAGGTACCATTGAGGTACCACATTCCAGAGGTGACGTTATAGCTATTCTAAGTGAGGTACGTTCCAGTGAGGTAGGGGGAGGGGTGGTTAGTTATCTACATCACTCAAGTGAGGTACCATTGAGGTACCACATTCCAGAGGTGACGTTATAGCTATTCTAAGTGAGGTACGTTCCAGTGAGGTAGGGGGAGGGGTGGTCAGTTATATTTATTCTTAGTTGACTGGATTGCACCACATCCTAGAGTTTACGTCAAAGTTTAATTCTAATAAAAGTTTTTGTAATTATTCATAAAAACTACTTTTTCTATCTCAAAGTCTTAAAGGATTAGTTTAGGCTTTTGTTTCACCCTAATTGAGTTCTACGAAGTTGACTCATCAAAAAACAAACAATTAAATGACTTGCCCAAGGAACAACAACAAACATGTTTTCTAAAAAATATATATATATAGTTTATTCATAAAACGCTCCATGCATGTGAATACAAGAAAAGTTTAGTTCTTTTCATTATTTAACCAAGTAAGCAGCAGTAAGGGGGACACGCGGAGCGCCGGCATTGCCAAAAATCACATATCGAAAAACACCAGCCCCCCTGGGGTTTTGGAGGTAGGTTAAAGGCCCTACAGGGGGTCTTGCGCGATCCGTCGTAAGTCGCGATAAGTCCCTTACTGCTGCTGTGTCGGGTAACGCAAACGGAGGTTAAGATATTCCTTAGATATAGATGGACGCCATCAAAAGCATACAAAACAAAACTGTGCGTAAGCTCATAACTCAGGTGTTGGATCGCCTGGATGCGGACTTTGCCTTCACAACATTCATGGAGGGAGATACAGATGAGACGATGACAGAAGAAAGAGCAGAAAGGATAATCGATTTGATGCCCGAAGGTGAATACCGTTTGGAGTTAACATTCATAAAGTATTTAGACGGTGAGTGGATAATAGAAAAGGGCAGGAATCCCATACGAGCGTCTGGTAAGAAGGACCTGTTTGTCTTAAGTGAAAATACGCGCCCGGGAGCATTGGTAGGCATTGACATGATGTTTTACGAGGTCGCTTATCCAGTTACCGTGGTCATTTACGGTGCGTATGAGATTAAGAAGCCCGACGTTAAGAAGCTCAAACCAATGCGACATCCAGGTAACTGTGTTGGGAAGTTAGTAAGAGAGTTCTTTGAGGATTCCTCCCGCGGAGGTAAATTAACCTTAAAGAGAAGAGAAGCCATCATGAAATGGGGAAAAAATACTAATAGGACCGGAGGAACCATAGACAACATCAAGAAGTTAGAGACTGCCTTAGAACGCCGCATACACGTGAAAGATATCACCGACGGCTTCATTTACCCAGGTACGCACAAATACGGAGGTAGAGGTGCCCCATAATCATTTACCAACACAATGGACACGCTTGGCGAGAACTTAGGTTCCCCAAAAAGAAGGAAACTAAGGTCTATAAAGCTTCACCATTGACAGAATTAGTTCATGAAAACTCCGTTTGGTTGATGGACGCGGAGGGAAGTCAGTTTATGACCCAAGATGGTACTTTATACCGCCCCGAAATTGAACATCTACGCATCCAGAGCGCCTGTGAAACCTTAGGGGAAGACTTCTCAGACGAGGTCCTTAGCTCTCGTAGTTTGGACTTCTTAGCCGCAAAGAAAAGGAACGGATGGAAGTCCACGCCTAAGGAATTCGCCGACATAGCCAAAGCCTGCGTAGAACACGGTCATGGAGGTCTGTGGAACATGGAGTATGACGAAAACGAATACGTCTCCTTAGACATGAAACACTGTTACCCTGCAAGTTTTAAAGGATTGGGGGATTGTAAGGAATATTACGACCGTTACGGACATCCAGATTCACAGTTCTTTCGTGTTGCGTTGGATGGTCACTACGACGCCCCAGCAACGGGATTCGTACGGTTAACCAGCTGGAAATTTACAAAAGACTTACATCCAATAATTTACGCGTGGTACGGGAAGCACTTACAGGAAAAGGAATGGATTCCCATACCCCTTTTGAAATTCCTCGAAGAGCGCAAACTTTTAAAATACACAGCGCATGAAGCCATACTTTGTCACAGCGCCTTTACGCAATGGTTACCGGAGCATAACCCCACAGCGCGTGTGGTCATAGGTAAATTCACGCAGGGCGCTAAGGAGGGTGAAAAACATATGCAGCGACGCCTAATAACGGACGAAGGAGAGTTAAGCTTCCTTATAAAGCGCGCGCATGATGAAGGAACAATGGTATCCGTGGAGAAATGGGATTACCTTGTAGATGATAAACTACACAAATGGAATGCGCTGTGTTATTACCAAGACCATCGACCGCAGTATTATCATCTGCGTGCCAGCATGCTCGCATATGCGCACATTAACCTCCTTGCAATGTTACTGCGGTTTGACAAAGAGGATGTTCCGCGCGTAGCTACGGATTCCTTGTATGTAAGGCCAGAGGTGTTAGAAAAAATGAAAGAATTCTACACCGACGACGAACTCGCAGAAAGCGGTCAATGGCGCGTCAAAGACGAAGAGATAAAAGCTTGGAGAGAACGTGTAGAATATCACGGCGAACACCTCCGCGGTTCGATTACCCCCACAGAAGAGCCATTACCGTCGGTCGTAGACCCCATTTCCTACCAACGCTTCTCTTATCTTTACGGTACGGGCGGCAGTGGTAAGACCACCAGGGTTTTGGAACTCTTTCCAAAGATAAAGGTGTTAACTCCTACGCATCGTTTGGAAAGGGAACTCTGCGAAATGGGTTACGACGCACAAACCTACCACAGCTTCTTTCGCTGGAATGGTCAAAAGTGGGTACCGGAAGCCATCCACGACATACCTCCGGTGATACTTTGGGATGAGATTTGCACCGTGCCATTAGAAATACTACAGGAGTTCGTAGACTTCCTTCGTGGGAAATCCCAAGTGATATTTGCCGGGGATCCGTGTCAACCGCCTCCAATAGCCGGAGAGATGCCCCACGAATGGTTAAAAGGAATGACCAGTTACTGCGAAGAGATTAACACCGACTACCGCAGCAAGGATCAAATACGCAACTTAAAGGCAGAACTGCGGGGCCTTTGTGATGCCGACCAATGCAAAACACTGGGCAAACGCGTACGAGAGAAATCCTACGAGGACTTCCTATACGCATGGCATCCTGAGGATTTGGTGCTGAGTAGCAAACGCGCAGCGCAGTCCCGCATACAGAAAGACTTACTCAAAATACACCAGGAACGCTTCCCAGGTCACTTAGTGCCCATTTGTTACAAACCCCACGACACCCGAATGCAGAAAAGAGACGTCTGGGTCCCGGGAACTAAGACCCGGTTGGAAAACGCAGTAACGCATGATAAGGTTTGGGTGCCTATGAAAATGGTGGAAAGAATTACCTCCCATCCAGACTGGCGTTTGGGTTATTGCATGACAGTCCACAGCGCGCAGGGGCTTACCATAACAGAAACCTTGTGGATCATAGACCAGCGGCTGTGTTGGAGCAATTTGATATACACCGCCGTAAGTCGTGTGGAGTATGCCAAACAGTTAAAAAGAGCCTGGGGTCCGCAATTACGGTACGATAAGACCCCGGAAGAAGTAGCAAAGGAGAACATCGCTAAGAAACTCCTTCGCTACAAAAAACACGACGAAGAAAAAAATATGACGTTCGACCTATGCGTGGACGACGTCTATAAGAAAGGGGCACGCTGCGCCAAATGTAACATACCGCTACTATGGAAGTTCTTAGCAAATGACGATCAGCAGTTCTCCGTGGATCGCATAAATAACAAACGCGGGCATTGCAGAGGCAACGTAAGACTGACATGCCTAGAGTGCAATCGGGCGCGCGGTGCTGCACTACTTTGAATCTTTAGGAACTATGAGTAACTCTTCCTTAACAAATCCGCGACTTGGGCCATTTAGGTAATACAACACAGGTTGCCCTTCCTTGGTGACGGACTTTGAAATCTCATACGTTTCCAAAGACCAGTTAGGATCCGTGGCTCTCTTACTGCCACCTTCTAGTTCCCCCGGCTGATAGAGGTATCTGACCACTATGTTGCGGGGTAGCTTTTTTTCCTTCAGTCCGACCGCTCTTGAACTTCTGACGTAGGACTTGTGTTCCACGTGTTTCTTTTTTATGGCGTCCTTGGGTTTTATTCCCGTAGCCCTGGCCGCCTCGTTGTTCAAAGCCGCGATGACCTGAGAGAGCCGCTGTGTCCATTCCGTATTACGTTTAGAGGGATCTTCCAGCTCTTTCCAATACTGGTACCCAAAGAGACGCTCGGCCAGGGTCTTATTAAATCTTTCAACAATGCTCTGACCTCTGTGGTACTCTGCTTCGGCTCTTCTTATCTTGGTGTCGTGGTCTTTCAGGGTCTTGGTAACCACGCCCATAAACTCCGTTCCCGCATCCACTTGCAGCAGCTTTGGCCATTTCAAGACGCGCTTATAAATCCTACCTAGGGCTTCTGCGACTTCCCCAGAATCCTTGCTGGTTATGGGTTCGGCGTCCTTGTATCTGCTTGCGATATCAACTACGGTCAAAGCGTATCTATAGGTCTTTCTTCTCACCGTGTCATGTGGTAAGAAAAGCAAATCCGCCTGATGAACTTCGTTAGGGGCATTTACGGTGAAGCTGGGCCTGGGAATGTACTTGGGCACGGGGAGATAAACCTGCCAGATAGTTTGTTTCTTTAACCAATTCTTAGCCGTTTCGTCGGATACCCTGGCTGCGGCTGCGAGTTTCTTGATAGCCGACACTCCTCTCCAATAGCCTTCGGGACCGTAGTAAATCCTTTTGAGTTTGTCCTCCAGGCGACCCATTATATGAATTCCAAGACGAGATTGATCTTGCGTCCGTTAAAATCTACCGTCTTTCCGTCCACTTTGATGGTGATGTTTATGCTTCCTACTAAATCACAAGGCAAGTCATAGCTTAAAGAAATGGGCGTGTATTCTACCAGGTCGAATGGATTACCTTTGGGTGAAAACTTAGACATACGAGTGGAGGGCTTTCCGTTGCTGTAACTGCAGACCAAATCGCAATAGACTTCATAAGAGGATGCAACTTTCCAACCTACGGGAACTGCCGTGTTGGTAATTGCCTTACGCTGAATTCCAAGTAAAGATCCCAATGGTTCAAACTTTCCGAGGGTCATTGAGAAACCGCCAGGTATGTTATGTTTGAGGGTCATTTCGTGCGGCAACCCTGTGGTAAGAGTATAACTGTGTTTGGCGAGCTCCTTAGCCAGCGTTATAGGGGTGTAATGTCCATCTGGGAGCATTACGCCTTGGTAACTGTTAGGCGTCTTTTGCGTGGTGATCAATGCCTTGGTCAAATTATACCAAGAATTGTACAAAGAGCAACTGACCAGCCGAACTGTATGGGCTTTGATGAGGGGATTCAAATAAGTGGTAAAGTTATTCTTGTCGCTTTCCAAAAAGACGATCATTATATTAAATACGCCAAGGCGGCGCCTCCCGCCAGCCCTGCGACTCCTACGAAGACCAGCTCATTGTCTTTTTGTTTCTTAGAAGGCTGATAGTAATTCTTAAACTGAGGCTTTCTCATTCTAAAGTCGGGGTGCGCCTGCGCATAAAGTTTAAAGGCGTAGTCCGTGTTTTCGAAGTTCTTATCCGCCTGCATTTTGTCTTGGTAGTTCTTGTCCAACCAATCCCTGTAAGCTTGTCTTTTTTCATTCCAAGCAGCCACGTCCCTTTGATATTTCTCTAGGGCTAAGTCATGCCTTTTCCTCTCGGCATCGCCTTTGTTGCCTCTAACTAATCTATCCAAATATTGACCACCATAATTAGCTCCAGTGAATGCTAACGCTGCAATGACACCACCTACCAATACGCTTGCCATATATAAGGGCGCGAGCGTAGCTCACGGCCTAGGCAGGTACTTTTCCTTCTGTAGGTAGTCCTTAAGGGCAATGCTACCTGCTACTGCAGCAGTCATCTTAGCAAAGCCCGTAATGCTCTTGCTTGGGTCTTCAGTAAAGTCTTCTTTGAGCACTTTCTTACCTACCCAACCAATACCTGCGACAATAGAAGTAATGATAGCTGCATCTTCGACGGTTTTCATTAATGCGGACGACATTATATTACAAAGTGAGAAGGTTATTCCATCTCGGGTATTTTACTTCTCTTAGGCTCCTGCGTTACGTGCACAGCTTTTAATTCCACTTTTGGTTTAGCAGCCCGCCATTGTAAGTAGAGACTGCCTGCTGCTATAGCGAGTCCTAATGCTCCGATAACGTATCCAGGATTAATAAAGGATTCCTCTTCTTTTTCCTCTTCCTTCTTTTCCTTCTTTGCTTTGTTCTTCCTGTTCATCTCCGCGAGCTTCTTCCCCGCAGCGACTCTGCCGGAGCTTTGGGCTTGGTAATTTGCTGAGGGGTTTCCTCCGCCTTTGTTTCGGTGTCACTCATCTTATATTAGGGACTTGAAGGACTTGATAAGTAACTTGATAATGACTTGACGATGACTTACAGACGACTTGATTAAGTACTTGATGACGACTTAATAATGACTTGACTAAGTACTTGGGGTGACTTACAGGCGACTTGACTAAGTACTTGAGGTGACTTACTTACGACTTGACTAAGTACTTGAGGTGACTTGATCAGGTTCTTGTGGTGACTTGACGTCGACCTCAGCAAGTGCCGCCCGGAAGACCTTTTCGACTTCTTTATCCTTCTTGAAGTCCTTCCAAGACACCAGTACCTCCTTCAAGTCGACGTGTGAGCTACGTGAAGTCCCAAAGATGCGACTGCCATTAACTTACCGCACTTCAAAGACAACCACCCACAGGTTATCTTAAGTTCTTGAGAAATAACATAGTCCTCACTTATGTCCTTCCGCAGCGCCTCCACGTCGTCTATGGGCAGCGCAAGTCCCAGAAGTTTAGTGGCCAGCTTAATAGCGGAGTCTGCTACGGCATTCGTGGTCTTACTTGCAAGGGCAGCCTCATACCTTTTATGGAACTTCTTAACCTCTTCCTCTGACAACTTATTAACCTGCTCATGCGTCAACTCCTTGCCTATCATTTCTTTACACTTTCCCGATGACACAAGGATGTTAAGTTGTTCCTTAAGGTTACTTTCATCTACGGGGACTTCATCCAAGAGCTGCTCAATATCCATATATGTTAGGAATTAAAGATTCCAACCGCGTAGGGAAACCTCAAAGAGAAGATCATTTTGGAATGTTGGTGCGTTTTTAAATGCCGCATGTATTCGTGTAACTGTTCCTTGCTTATCTCGCCTCCGTAGTCAGAGAGAATGGTTTCCAAATCACTCCGACTGGGAGTGTAGAAGACGACAAGGGATCCTATGTTTTCCCTAAAGGGCTTAGAGACGCTGGTAAGCTGCTGCGAGAGCAACCAAACGCTGATATTGTCATGCCTGCCGCTAAAGGCGAGCTTCACTAATTCGGATGTGCGTCTTTTTACGTCGTCCCCACAGGCGATGTCATCCAGTATGAGGAGTGTCTGAGTATCCTTGGGGAATTGTTTATGCCAAAACTTCAAATGGCTGGATAACTCATTAGGGTCCAAAATATCCACAAAGAAGTCGTCATCTTTTACTCCTATGCCTTCCCAGGTGCGGTTATTCACGTAGGTAGGGCATAATAGCACTATGTAGTCGAAACGGTATCTAAAGGGTCCCAATAGTTGCTCCACTACGAACTGCGTTTTACCACAGCCGGTTGGTCCTACTATCAGAGCATTGCAGGGAATATGTTCTGGGTACATTATATATACGATGGACCCAGTGGAAGCAGTAAGGAGGATTGCCGGCGACATGAAAGATAAGAGACACACCATCGAAATGCAAAGAGAAGAGATAGACCGTTTGAAAGAGCGCGTGCAGGAATTGTATGATGAAATGTGTGGTCTGAAGCGCACAGAACGATTCGGCGCCCTGATAACGATGGCGGACTGGGCTGCGGAGTCCGTAAAGGATTTTATGCGTATCCATTGTAAAAGGGGTCTCTTTGTCGATGCTTCCTAAGAGGAGGTCTGATATTTATTGTTGATTTGTTAAATGATGTTACTTAATGCTTCCTAAGAGGAGGTCTGATATTTATTGTTGATTTGTTAAATGATGTTACTTAATGCTTCCTAAGAGGAGGTCTGATATTTATTGTTGATTTGTTAAATGATGTTAACAAAACAACAATAAAAATAAGATTATGTTTGCGCAGGATCTTATATGAGGCTTAAATAACACTTAGTTATAATGAAGTGCGAGCAATGTGAAAGGGAGTTCAGCAGCAAGCAAAGATTGCAATATCACCTGGAAAGACAGGTATGCAGTAAGGAGGTAAACAACGTCACCGTTTGCGAAGACTGTGATAAACAGTTCAGCAGTGCGCAGGCGCTGGAGTACCACCGTAGTAAAGAGTTTGTTTAAAGAACATATGCGTGCGCTGCGAGGAGGACAAGAACGACGAATGGCATCGACATCGGTGCCGCGGCAATTACGACCTGCTGAGCGTGGCTTGCGAGGAGCACGGCGACGTTGCCGCACGATGTTGCCCAAAGGAAACCCAAGAAAGTTAACGCGCCGGAAGAAGGAAATTGACGAAACGTTTGCGGAGTTTGACTGCGTCGAAGGCGTAAGTAAGGTATGAAAACAGGGAACATTGGGAGGTAACTTGTGAGCGCTGCGGGCTGTCAAAGAAGTGACCAACATATTTGGCAGTGCCTTTACGACGGCCAAGGCGGTTTCAAAGAGTACTTAGATCGCTTTGATGCTTGGCATGCCGGTAACGAGGTGGTTAAGAAGTACGCAAGGGATAAAAAAAGAAAGAGAGTTAGGATGGGGTTTGCGCAAAGAGTCTCAAACCTCGTCCTTATTTTTATTGTTGTTTTGTTAACATCATTTAACAAAATAACAATAATATTGAGGACCCTTTTTTGGGTGAGGTCTGCAAAGTCAAAGGAGATCTTGGTCTGCGCAAAGAGTCCCAATCCTGATCTTATTTTTATTGTTGTTTGTTAACATCATTTAACAAAATAACAATAATATTAAGGACCTGTTTTGAAACAGTCTGCAGGATTTAACAAATCAACAATAAATATCAGACCCCCTTTTAAAGAGGGTTTGCAAGCATATGCTTGGAGGATTATAATATATGGACTGTATTACGTGCGAAACTACCAGCCGACTGCATAATTTCTACGAAGCCAAAGCAAGAAAAAAATACAACTGCCTTTCATTGCAAGCCAAGGTATTTCTCGAAGGATCCTTTGTGGCGGCCATTGGTGCATGGCGGATACTAAACGCGCCAGCGTACGGAGGTAGACGCCACTTAAGAGTGCAGAGGACTCTAAGGCTCCAATTAACCACATCAAATAACCCATCTTACATATCCTTCCTTTACCATGACTCATACATGGGTAACCTGTGCCCGTTCAATGGGCGTACCTTATCCTATCGGGCGCCCAAGGGTGTACGGCCTTTTTTATGTTTCAACACCAAACGCAGGCGTCAAGTCTTCAAAGACCACGTAATTCTTGACCTCGTTAGATTTCCCCACCTGGCAAAGCTTCCAGTGCGTCTGATGATCGTATCATCGTTGAAATTTATCCTTGTCCATATATTCTAGAAATATCTTAAGTGTGTGCCAAAGTCTCCGAGGTTTTAAAGGCCTTACAACACACATGAAAGGTATGCGTAGGTGTTCAGAACGGGGGCCAGTGATCTCCCGCAAAATGGACCTCGTTAGTCGCGCTTTATTATGAGCACCTTATAGCCGTTTCTTAATACCTCTGTAAGAGTAGTTGCTGAATCTGCAGATAACCGATGCCATTGCCTTTCGGGGTCTTTAGCTGAATGCGAATCCACAGTAAGAGTATGCGTATGCGCGTTTAAAATCATTAAGTGGGTTGACCAGCGTTTGATATCCTTCTGCCAGCACTTTAGGCGTTTGCCGTTCGAATCCTGCAGTCACCTAGCCGGGGGCTATGAGCATTGAGGGTAAAAACTTGCGGAGTTAGTACAATACCTTTTTATGCAGGTCAAACTCATTTTTCATTTTGGACTACTAACTTGTTTGGGCCATCAAAGCGCCTTTCAAGTTCGTATTTGCCGGTTCTCCTTAGCGTGGGAAAGAAACATCACCTAACACCCAAAATTGTTTTTTTACGAACAAAACTTCTTGCCTTCAGGCTTGTCAGACCCAAAGGATTTAATTTCATACAAAACTTCCTCGGTTAGGTAAGTGGCTTCGGTGGCATAAGGGTGTCGCGTCGGAACTACATCCTTTAAGGCACCCTGTTCTCAGATACATGTGTTCTGACCGCATCTTGGGTTTACTATTGTAAAGCAGCAGCCAACTTCCTTCGCTTTGAAGTACAGTTTGTCGGCCTGCAATGCCATTGCAGTTCGGTATCGTGTTTTAAAATTACGCGAAGCATAGTATATCTAAGGAATATTTAAACCTAAAATGCAACACTCGTTAGTTGGTTTCATCCACGCTCAGTTGCGCGTCGACACTACGAAGTATGTAGCAGTTTATCTTAGTAGGATCGCTGGCATTGCTTGTGCGTTGATCTCCAAAGTAATACCATCTTGGGCACATTTACCAAACCGCAGACCCGGACCATGCATGGATTCGTCGTTCGTCGTGCGCATTCTCAATCCATAACGCATATTTATAGTAAAGAACTCCTTTGGGCAATTGATCGCCAAACTTCTGCAATGCCCCCGGTAAATATCTTCAGGTTTTATCCTGGGGTAAACATGGTTTTGTGTACTCCGTTATGGTTTACGCCGACATTGTAATGTGGGGTAAAAAGAACGCCTCGGAGTTACGCGGATACTGCGGTGTATGTTTTGCAAACAGAACATTAGACCCGTTAAAATGGCGTCGTGGTATATTAATACTTTGTTGAGACTCTTCAACGTTGTTCGTGAAGCCTAAACGGTTCTGTACATTACTACGTGGTCGTAAAGGAATGCTTTACCGGCACTGTATTCCATGCTCGCTAAGAGCGATATCTTCAGAGTACACGGTCTCGTACTGCAGCTCCAAATAGGATATCCATGGGATGCGCGGCGACGGAACGTGACGTTCTTTTCTGCAGTGTTGGGTCGTATCTGCCAAGTTACTTCGAACTGCCCAGTTCAGAAAGCTGCTTG